>OY744517.1:19345251-19950251 GCA_963556195.1 Sepiola atlantica | reverse complement strand
AAAGTGTAAACATTCTACTTATCAACAGACCTCATTTTATTTCATTCTTCTGAGAAATTGCATTTACGATTCTAGCATGATTATATATATTATATACGTATATCTATTGTGCGTGTGTGCGTGTGTGTCACATACATACATTTATGATTAATACATATGTGACTGTGTGTTTTTTGATATTCTCTATGTACATATGCATGTATGCGAACATCTGTGTGTGAGAGAGAGAGAGGGGTGGGGGAGAGAAAGAGTTCGTCTCTCCTCCTGGATCTGGAGGTTCAACAACCGAGATGGATTTGGCCAATTGTTGTCCAAGTGTTACCTGTCGGCGTCTTTTCGTGAAATGAGCAGGTGTCAGAACTAATTATTTAGCGGAGACGGAATCGGATTTTCCATGGCGTTCAAAGCGGGACAAGTAGTTGGAAAGGGTCGAGGGAAGACGTGTGTGTGTATGTGTGTGTGGGGGGGGTGGCGGGAAGAGGGTTACTTATCATTCCAAAGAATGATATAATGATGTTGGAAGGGTAAAGGAGAGGGGGGGGGGATTCGAAAAGAAAAAAAAAGGAAGAAGTAAAGAGAGAAGATCAAGATGACAAAGTTCAAGAGCTTGAAGAAGAAGAAGAAGAAGAAGAAGAAGAAGAAGAAGAAGAAGAAGAAGAAGAAGAAGAAGAAGAAGAAGAAGAAGAAGAAGAAGAAGAAGAAGAATGAAAACGTTTAGAGAAAAAGAGTCTGAAAGAAATGAAGAAGTAGGAGGGGGAACGAGAAGAGAAAAAGGAAGAAAGTTTAGTGACGGTTTGGAAGGGTAAAGGAGAGGGGGGGTCGAAAAGAGAAAAAAAAGGAAGAAGTAAAGAGAGAAGATCAAGATGACAAAGTGCAAGTGCTTGAAGAAGAAGATGAAGAAGAAGAAGAAGAAGAAGAAGAAGAAGAAGAAGAAGAAGAAGAAGAAGAAGAAGAAGAAGAAGAATGAAAACGTTTAGAGAAAAAGAGTCTGAACGAAATGAAGAAGTAGGAGGGGGAACGAGAATAGAAAAAGGAAGAAAGTTTAGTGACGGTTTGGTTTTGGTTTTCTGTTTTATGGCATATCAACCATTTTCGATTATTTTATGCCGAGAAACAATTGCAGCATTACAATTCATACACCAGAGGGCGCCCAGATCTAATTATCTTCCTTTTCGCAACACTAGGGGGCGCTGAGATCGGTACTATAAAAACTAAAACACAAAGAGAGTATCTCTCTTTTCTCTTTCTCGTCCGAAACACGTTCGCATAGCGCATCTACAAAATACGTGAGATATGTGAGAACGCATTCTCTCAACTTCTTCACACACACACACACACACACACCTGCACACATTTTTATCAGATTTGATTGTACCTATGTATGCATTTTTTTTATGCACACAATTTAACTTTTTTTTCGGTTCGCGATAAATAAATGCTATATATATATCACCTTCGTTGCGTCATTTGTTTCATTTATTTGCTTGTACGATAGAACATATATTGAAGAACGCTGTTCAAGCGTTCACAAACTCCACATTGCTGACTCCGGCATGATTTGAACACGCAAACGAATCAGGTTATTCAATGCCGAAATTCAATGTTTATTAAAAATTAAAATTTAAACAATTCATAGTTTACGGTTAGTTAAACACAAATTGTTCTTTAGCTGTGAGGAAATTACGAGTTCATACTTTTCCCAGGAGTATTAGTGTATAATTAAACACAATAGTTCAGAAAGGATTCGAAGTTGGTATTACCGATTCCATAGTCAGAGATCGTATCCATTAGGCCAATAATGTACTACCGTTTTTAGTGGTGTTGATGATTGTAGTCAGGTGTTCATGGTGTTTTAGCACCTGTGAGTAATAACTCATCATTTCATCAATTACTATTTCCTCCTCAATCTATAGTAGGTCGCTGCAGTTCTTATATTTCGAGGCAATGCCTCCTTATCGAAGTGATGTGGCCATGTTAGCGGGGCAGAAATAAAAGAATTGATTAAACAAATATATTAACAAAGAACAATAGTATAAAACATAAAAATGAGAGATTTACTAGCGAGACTGTTCGGTCCAATTGTCAAGGCTGTATGCTGGAATAATGATTTCTCTAAAAGCAGTGTCTGCTGCTATTTATAGCTTGGGCAGCTCATGCGTGCGTGGGTATATTACCATGACACAAAGGTTTCTTGCCTGACTACTGAACTCTGTTTGCTGCAGTACTAGCACACAACTTACATAGTTTTATACTAATGAATCACCCCTTATCAAGGCCCAAAAGTCACTCACGGATGACAGGTTAATGAGATTGTCAGTTGGTCGATAAACAAAATCTTGAGAGGATTAGAAACGATGGGTGAAATGAGCAGAATTTGAATCTTTAGGAGGACAACTCGACAATAATTAGTTAACATTAGACTTAAAAGCGACCACATTGTAGTCTGTACATTTTTTTTAACTTATACAGAAAAATAAATAAAATTTTAGTTGTAAGGGAGACAATTATTTTAATATTCTTCAATAAAAAAAAAATATTAGTTATTCTTCTTGACAATTATGATTTATCTGATTGTACACGCGTTTCTCTGGTACTTTTGATAAGGAGGAGATGCTTTGAAACATTATGATTTCACAGGCCTACACTATATAAGGTGGACAAAAAGTAGGGTTACAGTGAACACTTAAACATTATACCTTTAGACAATTATTTACATTTATTTACATATTATACATTCTATATTGAACATTTAAGCTCTGAAGTGCTCAAAGTGTCCACCTTTAATTGTGTTCTATAATGTATTATATTTAAAACGTGATTGTGAAGATAAAACAGATGACGAAATAACTGTACCCCTACTTTTGGGCCACCCTATATAAATTGGGGAAGAAATAATGATAAAAGAAAATTATTATCCACGGGTGGCAAAACACTATACATTGTTTTTCTGTCGTTTATTGTTTGTTTGTTGGTCCCCCGATTTATAAAATCGGGGGACTTATGTTTTGAGGCATGTCCGTCCGTCCGTCCGTCTGTCCGTCCGTCCGTCCGTCCATCCGGATTTTTCTCCGCAACCATCCATTGAATTTCTCTGAAATTTTGCATGAAGTTGTAACTTTAGTCAGGTTAGAAAGTGACATTCTCCGATTTTTTTTTTTAATCTGGTTAGCCCCCCCCCCCCCCCAGGGGGTCAAAAATGACATTTTTGCCCCATAACTTTTCATCCATCCATTCAATTTCTCTGAAACTTGGCCAAAATGTGGAGGCAATTGTTCCTAATAGAAAATAAGTATCGCTGACCTTAGAAAAAATCTGGTTCGCGCCCCCAGGGGGTCAAAAGCCCCCAAAATGACAAAAAATGACCCTTTTCTCCCATAACGTTTGATCCATCCATTCAAGTTTTCTGAAACTTGGCCAAAATGTAGAGGCAATTGTTCTGGATATAAAATGAGCATCTTTGACCTCAGAAAAATTCTTGTTCGCGCCCCCAGGGGGTCAAAGGGGGTCAAAAATCCCCCAAATTGCCCAAATTTATTGCATTTTACACTCGCCACATTGAGTCACGTACAGAGGGGGACCACGCACACGCGTCTTGTTTTGTTTAGTTTTTTGTTTTATTTTTCCTTCATTTTGTTCAGTTTTTTCGGTGCCTACATCTTCTAAAATATAAAAAATATCCATTAACGAAGTAAGTTTTATATGTTTAAAAATCACATTTTTGTGCATTCTAGTTCTCGGTGGGACAAACCAAAGATTTCACGTAAATTCTAATTGTTCTGCTTTGTTCAAGGTCATTTAACTTGATGCAAAATTACGTGATAAACTGTTGGACCAATTTTGCGAAAATCACAAGACTAACATACTATGACAAAAACAGAAGTTTGTATGAATCAAATGTTTTTTTTTCTTTTAATAAAAACAAAAACCACCACTTTATCAAGGCCGAGGCCACCCGTGGACAAGTGTTAATATGATTTCTATTTATCCTCCTCCAGGAGATTAGACACAAGTGTCATGTGGGTTTGATGGAAGAGTTTTCAGTGGAATGACTTGAATTTGTGCCATCCCCAATCAAATGTTTCTATTGTTGGCATTGGTTTCCCCGATATATTTCTAGTTAGAATTATGTCCAAAAAGACATCGGGTACTTACAGTAGGGTTTGGTTTGATTGTTTTGTTTTACGGCACACCAACCCTTTTCAGGTTATTCAATGCCGAATCGGGTCATTTTGATAAAAGTTTGTATGTTTCAAGTTTATTATATCTTTTTATTCATTGTGTTTGGTTTGGTTTGATTTTTTTGTTTTACGGCACACCAACCCTTTTCAGGTTATTCAATGCCGAATCGGGTCATTTTGGTAAAAGTTTGTATGTTTCAAGTTCTTTATATCTTTTTATTCATTGTGTTTGGTTTGGTTTGATTTTTTTGTTTTACGGCACACCAACCCTTTTCAGGTTATTCAATGCCGAATCGGGTCATTTTGGTAAAAGTTTGTATGTTTCAAGTTCTTTATATCTTTTTATTCGTTGTGTTTGGTTTGGTTTAGTTGTTTTGTAGATGAAAATTGTTGATTTTGTTTTTAGCTTTGCAGAACATGATTGAGTTTTGAAAAGGGAAAGGAAAAAAAACAATAACATCAATGTTTGATCCATTTTAAGTCGGGAAGTCGGTATCTTCAGACAGCCTGATCTAGTAGCGCCAGGACTTACACGAGGGGCCACGTGATGGTTGACAACATCTTAAATGGAAGTGTTTCTGTGGAACGAACTGAATTCGAACTTTGCATGCCAAGGTTGTCAGTACGTGTCGTTAACCACTCAGCAACTGTCACCTCTTAGGGTACCAATAATAGTGGCAAAAGAGTAAAAATATTCTGTTATAATCATTAAAATCATCTACAGAATATAATAGATGTTACTGGTCACAGCACCAAATTAGAATTTTTCGGGATTTTCTTTCCAAGTGATCGTTTCTGTGGTTCCATCGCAGTTTTTGAGAGAGAAAATTATCCCTACTAATAATTAGCCTTCGATTCAAAAAATGTGAATTAAAACAAAGTATGAAAAACCGTGTTTTTTTTCAACATTTTCATTTGCTGTGCCAAGATAAAAAGTTGTAACCTGACGAAAACATCATTTATAACTACATGAAGTTGTATAATTACATGAAGTTGTATAATCATATGAAGTTGTATAATTACATGAAGTTGTATAATTATATGAAGTTGTATAACTACATGAAGTTGTATAATTACATGAAGTTGTATAATTACATGAAGTTGTATAATTATATGAAGTTGTATAATTACATGTAGTTGTATAATTACATGAAGTTGTATAACTACATGAAGTTGTATAATTATATGAAGTTGTATAACTACATAAGTTATATAACTACATGAAGTTGTATAATTACATGAAGTTGTATAATTATATGAAGTTGTATAACTACATAAGTTATATAACTACATGAAGTTGTATAATTATATAAAGTTGTATAATTACATGAAGTTGTATAACTATATGAAGTTGTATAATTACATGAAGTCGTATAATTACATGAAGTCGTATAATTACATGAAGTTGTATAATTACATGAAGTTGTATAACGACATGAAGTTGTATAATTACATGAAGTTGTATAACTACATGAAGTTGTATAATTACATGAAGTTGTATAATTATATGAAGTTGTATAATTACATGAAGTTGTATAATTACATGTAGTTGTATAACTACATGAAGTTGTATAACTACATGAAGTTGTATAATTACATGTAGTTGTATAATTATATGAAGTTGTATAATTACATGTAGTTGTATAACTACATGAAGTTGTATAACTATATGAAGTTGTATAATTACATGTAGTTGTATAATTACATGTAGTTGTATAATTACATGTAGTTGTATAATTACATGAAGTTGTATAATTACATGAAGTTGTATAATTACATGTAGTTGTATAACTACATGAAGTTGTATAATTATATGAAGTTGTATAATTACATGAAATTGTATAACTACATGTAGTTGTATAACTACATGAAGTTGTATAACTATATGAAGTTGTATAATTACATGTAGTTGTATAATTACATGTAGTTGTATAATTACATGAAGTTGTATAACTACATGAAGTTGTATAACTACATGTAGTTGTATAATTACATGAAGTTGTATAACTACATGTAGTTGTATAATTACATGAAGTTGTATAACTTCATCATATCAAAGTCATAAGACATGAAGTATTAATCCTTTACTCTTTTGTTTTCATTTTAGTTCAGTAAGTTCTCAGAAATCAAGGGCCCCCCCTTTCTGGGGCTAATACTTGATTTCTATATGAGATACGTAGATATCCTAGTGTTCAATCAAGATTCTCCGCTACATCTCAAACATTGAGTAAGTAAAGCAGTTAAAAACACTAATTGTTCTCTGTCTCCAATTGGCCATTTAATTGTGTTATAGTTTATCGTTATTGTGGTCATTTCTGAATTGTGTTGGATTCCAGGACAATAATTCATCTGGTCTGGTGGATTATCAATCTAAGTGCTGCTATTATAGGTAACATAACAAGGAGAATGTGCACCATTCCTCGTATGAGCGAGTGTATAGCCGCGTCGAGATGATCTTATTTGGGCTTTGAATACTATGTTATTTTGAATAGTTGGTCAGGTTTTACTCATAGGGTCAAGTATCCTCATGTCAGGTTGTCCTGACAAACTCTCCGAATAGGATTAAATTGATACAGTAAAACATATTTTACCAAAACGAGAATAGCATGAAATGGGTCATAACTCAAAAAGCTCCGCTCAGAATTATGGGGACTTTTGACATATGTATGATTATATAGGCAGCTTATAAGATTAAACTCACATTTGTTGTATTTTCCCCTACTAAGCCATTTTTATGTTAATGTTCTTTGACTATATTCATGTCGGCCGCACTCGATTATCCATTGGCTAAGAGGTCAAAGGTGAAGGAAAGAGACAGAAAGAGAGATAGACTTATTTTAAGTGCATTGTTTCATTATTTTACGTCGTGTTAGCCCATCTTAAAAAGATGTCTTATCTCATTCAAGCTTGCATCATGACTACACGAAATTGGCAACCGACACTGTCTCCGTCGTGTGCTGATTTACCTCCTCTGCAATAAACTAACCCTTTTCTCAAAGAGATGGTAAAGCCTGGGAGGGTGGACCTCACCTTTTGAGAATAAACAAAACCATACCTCAGCCCGACAGTAACAAAGTCACTGTCAGACTTATTTCGAGGACGTATGGTAAGAAAACACGTAGTCAAGCGCTATGTCAAAACGTCATATCAGCCTAATTTTTGTTTGCTCAGATAAACCCGACGTTATGCAATGGTTACACCTCGTGGATTTAAATGAATACAAACAACGTTGATTATTTACCCTTTACTAATAGAGATTTGGCATCTGTCTGAAACCGAAACTATACTATTACTTATATTAATTGTACTATTGTAATATCTTGTAATGCTCCATTCAGTTTACTATACTATTTCACACTAATATACTATCTTTCAATGCTTAATTCAGGGTAGTAGTGTAGTATCTGTTCTGTTGTCATGAGACCCTCCTTCTAGGCATTCCTTCTTCCTTTAGGGGGGCGAGTAGTGTAGCATATGTTCGTTCGTCGTGATACCATCCTCACTGGCATTACCTCCTCCTTATTGGTGGGGGTAGTACAGTATCTGTTCTTTAGTCAATATACCATCTTCCCAGGAATTACCTTCTCCATTTTTGTGGGAAATACTGTAGTATTTGTTCTGTTGTCATACGATCCTCCCTGGCATTACCGTCACCTTTTTAGGGTGGAAGTAGTGTAGTATCTGTTCTTGTTGTCATGAGACAATTCCCCAGACTTTACTTTCTTTATTTAGGGGTAGTGTAATATATGTTCTAATGTTATGAGTCGTTAAACCATCCTCCTATGCATTACCTTCTTTTTCTTTGAGGGTAACGTACGAGAAATTGCCACAAACGACAAACTCTACAATTACATTATATATACTAACACTGATATGCGAGTGGGGCAATTAATATTATTACTAATAATATTAATTGATCTAATTCTGCAAACCGGCCGAGTTGGTCAGTTACATGATAGATTCGAAGGAACTTCTAGGCGATCTTGTAGACAGAACCCCGAACAGGCTTTTGTTTGCCATTGCTACTAATCACCAAATAATAAACTACTGCCTATTTCAAACAGGCTCGTATTTCCTAACACGTGACCCTGCTCGGCCAAGCAGAATTTGTAACGGAGAGCGGCTGACTGACGTAAATGCAGACACTTGTCGGCGCCGTTCAAAGATGCAGCGTCTGGTATGCTGTGTGTGGGGGGCGAACCCGAAAACGCTCGCTGACGACAAAAAAGAAAGAGGAGTGGGAGGAGAAAGGCGTCAGAAAGTCAAATAAGGTTTTTATTTAAGATCCGGGCAGCGGCGTCGAGAGAGAGATTTATGCAAATTAAGTTGGTTTGCATGCGTCGCATTTTTTTTTTTTAATAAGAGAAGGAAAATGAAGATTCGGCGAGAGATGTGGAGATCGTTCTGAACGTGGGATCGTAAAGCGAACGAAAGGAGAGAATAGTGCTGGATTTTTTATGTTGAACTGAACGACGGTAGGGGCGCCTCAAGCGATTAGCAATAAACTAACCCCTTCTCAAAGGGTGAGAAGGCAAAGCCTATGATGGTGGACCTCCTAGAATTGCACAGGACAAACCCATAGACCGGCGTAAATCAAGCGTCGAAGGCCAAGACGATACCGGTCTATAGGGTGTAGTATCCATCGGAACAGATACTACACTTTGATCCGGACCAAATGACACCGGGAATATTCTTTATAATGTCACAAAGAGATGACGTCATCCACTAAAACAAGACATCGGAAGAAATCCTGTATGGCATCATAAATGCTGAAGTGACAAAAGAATAATGTTATCCATTAAAACAGAGAACATAGAAGATCCGTGATCTGAAATCTGTTATTTATTAGATAAATTGTAAATAATTGTTATTTTATAGAATCGTGATTCAAATGCGAAATACGATTTATTTTTGATTTAGGAACAGACATTGGCCATAATACTCGACTTGAACGTTAATTCTAGACAGAAATTAGTTTCGAATTGACAGTTAAAATCTTCAAAATCACTTCCGAGTTCTCGCGTTCGTTATTATATAAATAACTTATTTTGATACCGTGACACAATTATTGACAACGTGACACAAAACGAAGGTACAAACGAATAAAAAAAAAAGAGGGTGGATGATATCTAAAGCATGAATTTTTTTAATGTATTTTTTTTCAATTATTCATTCATTTTCATTGCCGCTCCCCCCACCCCAAAAAAAAATAATAATAATAATAATGATGATGATGATGATGATGATGATGATGATGATGATGATGATGATGATGATGATGATGATGATGTTTTAATTTTTTTCAATGAATATTTATTTACTTTTTCACACTGAAAATTAAATACTATTTTAGCTTAAAATAAAAAAAATACCCATTAAGTTTTATTTTTAAAGAATTAATGTATTTTAAAATTACATTAATTCTATAAAAATAAATCGAGTAATGTAATTGTTCAAGTTTTTAATCAATCATCATGTAAAAATAATTGATCAAATTGAAGGATTTCGTAACGTTAACGTAAAAATAATTTTAACATTTGAAAGAAAGTTATTTTCCTATTCCTGAAGATGAACTTCAATTATCCATATATGAATTTGGTGCCGATTTGCTTCTCAAAGACCTCTGGTTTCTGGATCGGTGATTTGTACGTTGACTGCTATAAGGAAGATGAGCTAAGAAGGTGAGGAAATAACCCCAAAACGGCCCTTTTCAGGGCCACCAAATTTTAATGAAATTTTTTCAACTACATATGCAAAATAAAAGCGATCTTTTATGATTATAATATATAATGGATACATAAATTGGTTGGTATAGACATGGTTAGGGTAGGTTTGGCGTAAGGTTTAGGGTCAGAGTTAGCTTGGGTCCTAATCTGCACCAGTACATATAAATAAAAATAAGGGAAAATTATTAAAAAACCTTCTGTTCAAAAAAATAATAAATTCGTGTCTTCCATACTTGACAATTTAATGCAGACATATTTTTCGTAACCTTAAAAAATAAAGAAATTAAGGTCTAATCATTTTTCAATTTCTATAAATCATAACTTCCATATAATTTTTTTTAAATAAAAATAAATATTACTGCAGTTCAGGGCTTCCATACTTTCAGATTTGGTCGCCAAATTTTGTTTACACTTACATAAAACAACAAAATGAGCCCGGGACGTATCTTTTATTTTTTATTTTGGATAATTCGGCAAGTTTTAGTAGAAAAATGAAGGTCAATTTTTTTTTTAATTCATTCTCTTAAGACTAAATTTAATAATTTTCTTTGAAATAGTTCCAAAAAATTGATATTTATCTTTCCAACGAATTTAAAACGTGTTTTATTGAATGTGTCAATTTTTGATGTTTATAGGGTTTTTTGACAACATTTTTAATTCTAATTTTTTTTTCAAACGTAAATATACATTTGTTTCCTTTTATATAATAACATTAGGCTTTTATCTTTCAAACACAATCAAAAGTTAAACGAAAACTGTTTTAAAAAATTAAGAAAAGACACTTTTAAGAACGAGAGTCAGTGCAAGCGGCCATTGATTTTGCACGTACCTATTGTTTATTTATCACTGGTATTGTTTTTATACGCGGGCAATGCCGGGTGAATTAGTAAATAAAACCCGTAATTAAAATCTGTAAAATATTGGAAATCAAAGAGTCTTCTTTACTGTTGATGAGTAATTTGATTCACATTCTTGCAGAAAGAAAAGAAAAGCGTTATATCTACAGTATCTACATTTGAATATTGATCAAAGGGAAATAACTCATCCAATCAAATCAAGAGTTTCTGCCCTTTATTTGTTAAATCCGATATATTCTGGAAATTTTTAAATGAGAATTGATACTTTGTATAATTTGGATTATTCGGACTACTGTTCCCATCTTGATTGTTATATTCACAACGTTTCGGCCGATGTAATCTCCGGCCTTCTTCGGGTGTATCTTTTCGAACTTGTGAATTTTTCTGTCGAACTCGGAAACCTGTACGAACTTCCTACGTTCACGAGGTCGACATAAAAGATTCTACAAATTCAACTAGAGACGGTTCCCCAATTCGAAAAGATAAACCTGAAGAAGGTCAGGTGTTAGATCGACCTAAACGTTGTGTATATGAAAACCAAGATGAGAATCGCAGTCTGAAAAATGCAAATAATACAAGTTATCCGATAATTATTTCCCTCTTTGGCTTTTTGGCTAAGATCAGAGTGTTGCATCTGTTCGGTACCGTCTTGCCTTCGGGCCTTGATACCATCGGTCTGAGCTATTGTCCTGTGCAGGTCTAGGGGGGGGGGGGTCCACCATCCCAGGATTTGCCTTCTCACCCTTTGGGAAGGGGTTAGTTTATTGCTAATCGCCTGAAACGCCATAGCCGGGGAATGTCAACGGGGCTGCCCAGGCATTTTTTGTAGGCCAGAGTGCTCTTTCTCTAAGGCGCTGGGCTTTTAATCCCACTTTCCCGACCTTGTGTCACATCTTGCCGTTGTAGGAAGTAGATAAATACAACAACACAAAAAGATATCCTACGAATTTGAAGCTCCCTCTCAATCAACACTGACTGTCATGTCGACTAGAAGCGTTGCGCCTTGCTCAACGCACTGCCATATTCATTTATTGATACACTTCCAGATGATGAGCGCACACGATTGAGAGTCGCTATTCGTCTTGAACTCAAATTATGTGAGCGTAACAGATGTAAATGTTGTCGCGGGAGCCTTATAAGACAAACAAAATAGATTAACATTTCAAAATACAAATGAGAACGATAATAAAATAAATCATGATAATGAAATGGTTAAATTATAACATTTGTATTATACGCATTATTTGGATTATTGTTTCGGCCGATGCAACCTCCGGTCTTCTTCAGGTGCGAATGTTTATGTTTAACTCAAGAATCTGTATGGAATTTCGAACGAACCCCTTTATTCAATGCACGGTCGTAGCTTGCTCTCGTTCTGTCAGCCATGACCGGATATATGTCTTCATTAATTTGTAATTGTATCCTTAGTATCGCCCGTACTGAGGATTGAACCTTCAACCTCCAGAAGACTTAGAACTGATTATCCTTTAGCAGTCTTATCCGTTACGTCACGGGTCCTTGCAAGACTGACGGAACGAGAACAACCTCTCCCCATGGATTTATAGAAATTCTGCACAGATTCCCGAGTTCGACAATACGCACCTGAACAAGTTCGGAGGTTACATCGGCTGAAACGTTGCGAGAATAAAATCCAAGATGAGAACAGTAGTCCGAATAATCCAAATAATACAAATTATCAATCCTTATCTAAAAAAAATTCCGAAACATAGCAACATTTATTGAGAGAAAGACGTTTCAGGTTAGGGTTGAATGCGTGTATGCTAGTTGCATTAGTGGAGGAGTTTCTATGTGAGTTAAATGCCTCTCGTGTTTTCTTTAGACAAACGAAAAATTTGTTGACTAGTGAAATGTATGTGTAAGATAATCACATGTAACAGTTTAACTGTCTTGCTGGATTGCTCGCTTGTTTGCTTGCAAAAAATGTCAACGGCTTTTGATCAAGTGGATGATGCTGTTTATTGTTGTTGTTAGTTCGATGTTGCTGGTTAATGTGTGCGATGCTGATGCTTGGCGCCTGGTTGAGAGTTTCACATTCGTGCCGAATATAACGGATAATATTTTTATTTTTTTTAACTGTTACTTCCCCTTTTCCTTCTAAAATAATTATTTCTCTTTATCCATTATGACAATGAATTACCTCCCTTGTGTTCCGAAATCGCCGCATCTGTTAGGCGGGGGTTATCATTTACCAAACACTTTATTTTGGCGCGCCGAAAAGAGAAAGCCTTTTTATCGTCCTCTTTTTTAATGTTGTCTTTACCCGGAGAAGATACTAAGAAACCTCGCTGTCTTTCTCTGTCAACACCCTAAGGGACCGTCCTCTTAATTTTGAATCAGACTTTATTTGAATCGAGAGCATGCAGGGAGTCGTCTTTGTTCTATACGTTAAATGGATACTGTAGCGTTGGTGCTTTGTCGGTTGTTATTGTGTTTCCATTAGTGTCCGGCTCGCGGGGTAACGGATTCATACCTAACAATTCATATAGGAACACGGAAATAAATAAGAGAGACAAACAGTTGATGCGTGCGCTCCGATCGCTTCCTTCGTAAGAGGCCGATCGACACGTCAGCATTTATTATATAGCATGAGAAATATACAAGGGAGATAACACCAGAGTGACTGATGTAAGGGGGATAATTATGATACTATTTTGTTCGCGTATCTCTGGTATAAACATTGTTGCTGTTTCCAAATGCATGAAAGGCACGACATTACAGATACATTTTATTTACATTTTGACATCGATAAGGACATTGGGTCGTTTCATCAAGCTGCAAATACAATTAGCTTTGTAACATACATTTCTTGTATTACAATTTAATATGTATGTTATCATTTATCAACGTTTTGTGTTTCTTCTCTGTGATTTATTTCAGCATTTTCTCCAACGTTCGACAAGCAACAACCTAATCATTCTTTGGCAGAATGACTTCATTTCTTAAACAAAGATAAACTGAGATAAAAGCCGCGCGAATCAGTTGACGGGAAATGCATAAATTATTTTGACGTGAAGAACTGATGCATTTGTTATATTTAGTTGCAATCTAGTTCGTCGTTCGATTGTCTTAGCTTTTATAAATGATCACATCGAACATTCTAGAAGAGTTTTATTTTTGCGCCTAACACGCCGATTGGCTAATTGTTGCGTAGGCGTCTTGTTTGCACATGCGCATTATCATTTTTGTTCGTGTAGCTTCTATTGTTGCGTATCGTCTGCATCCACTCTTCTATAATTGTGGACGAGAGGTGAATATTGAGCCCAAGCCTAATCGACTTTCTGTCTGTTGGTTGAAGTACTAACTAACGACTGATTCACTCTCTTGTGTTGCTGGTTTCTTTATATGGAGATTTTATCGGCTCTCAGGTATCATTGTAATTATAGCGGTACTGAATAATTACTTTTTCTATCGTAACGTATATTGTGATCCAATCATCTAACAGGTCCTATTCTCCGAAAGAGAAAATAAATGCTATTATTTATGACTGTTACACTGGGATGAATCTTTAAGACCAACTGTGCGGGTTAAGTTTTGAGAATGTCACATGACTTGTTATATTTCGAATTTTGTTCTCTCTCTGGGACCGCTGTTTGTACCAAATAGTTTTTGTTTTTTTGCATGTAATTTGGCGGGGGGCGGGGGCTTGTTTTTCTTGCTTTTATTTTGTTTTTGTTCTTTGTTTTTTGTTCCTGTCCGTTGAGATTTTTTCTCGTTCAAATAAAGGATGAAATTTCGCATCCGCTGTAGAGGAAAAACAAACGTGACTTGACAAAAAAGAGAACAAATAACGGTTTAGTTAATATAGAGATTTTATGAAACTAAACGAAAAGTTAATATAAAGAGTTTATATAACTAAACGAAAAGGAAGAATGAAGAAGAAAAGTGCTGCTTGCAAAAGGTGGTATTTTTGCGGACTTAACTGGAGTTTCGTCTGTTAATTTGTCTCTTGGTCCGTGTGGTCTTAGTGGAAAGAAGTATATTCAAACTACTTTTGAATATGGGTATTCGGGATCGCCCATGTGCGTAAAAAGGACACAGAAATACATGCCTGCTGGTAGAGGTATGGAGTTGTTGTTTAGGTACAGAAGTTTGCGTCTTAATAGGTCAGCAGCCAAGGAAGAAAAGAGAACGATGCTTTGAAACCCCCGCTCACGTGGGTTCGGCAGAAGTGGGAAGGGTGGCCTGTGATTGGTTGTTTTTCATCCAATCACAGGGTACATAAAAAACTACTGCGTTATAATAATTTTCAATATCTTATAGATTCTGAAATCTTGTATTTATTAGATAAATGATGAATGAAGTTATTTTCTAGAATAGTGGCTACTCCAAGAAATACTTGTAGAGGAAATAACGCAAATTAAATAAATTAACAACGTAATCCATACAAATGAATTCTATACGTTGTATTTAGCAAACACCAGAAAGTATAGAGGGTTTTAAAATTTGGGCGACGGTGAAGTGAGTCTAGAAATATTTTTGTTGAAATATTTTCAACGTGTGTTAAGCTCTTGCTATTGTGTGAGTATGTGTGTATTTTCTTTCTCCAACGAGTTGTTTATGTAGTGCCTATTTAGCGTAGGTGTACGTTATTCAAACTACTATGCCTCGTATTTTTTGCGGTGACAATTTTTTTATGCAGGTCTGGATTACTGATATTTTTTGTTCTTTCTCTATATAGTACTAGTTGAATATATATATATATATATATATATATATATATATATATATATATATATATATATATATATATATATATATATATATATATATATATATATATATATATATATAGTCTCGGAAGTTTCTCAACCATTAAAACTATATAAAAAAAAAAAAAAACTTTAAAAAAAAAACTTTTAAAAAAAAAACTTATAGTCTCAAGTCTTCCAGTGGAAAATCACTCATGTAAGTCAATTTATTTTTTACAGTTATTATATTAGTTAGTTTCTAACACTATTTTAAGGGATCATCAGTTGTTTACCATGAAAAACTGTTTAGTACTAGTTGAAGTATTTGTCAACACTTGGTTTCTCTAACCTTTCTCGTCTGCACATCAGTTTAAATTTTTAAAAAACGTTGTGTTGGGGGGGGTCTCATTTTAATTCAGTCGAAGTTCTCAGAAATCAAGGGGCCCCTTCCTGGGGCTAACACGCGATTTCTAGATGAGATACATAGATATTCGAATATTCCAGTAAAGTGATCCTTTACCTGTCAAACGTTGAGTTAGTAAAGAAGTGAAGAACATTTATTTTCTTCTGCGTAATTGACCAGTTTACTATGTTATAGTATATCTTTATTGTGGTCTCTTGGTCTTACCGGATTCCAGAACAAGAATTCATCTAGTCTGGTGGAGTATCCAGCTGTAACTTGAGGTAACATTATTTGGAGAAAGTACGCTATTCCTCGTATGAACCAGTATATAGATGTGTCGAGGGGATCTCATTTGCCCTTCGAATACTATGTTATTTTGAATATTTGATCAGGGTTTACTTGTAGGGGGAAGTATCCTCATGTCAGGTTGTCCTGACAAACCCTTATACAGAGAAACCGAAGACACTCGAGGATGTGTCTACTGCGAGATTCTTTCCTTTTTTGCCAGCCAGCAACAGCAAGGATACCTTGTCGACATCCATCTACAGCTATCCAGCCTTTTCTCTCCAACGACACCACTCTTGTCGTCCGGTTTGCTGTCACCAGAGACGCCACTCCCGTTTTTCCAGTCTCTCCTGTTCCAGTGACGTCATCTCAAATCCCATCACGTCTTGTTATTACCATTTCTTATGGTAAATAAACATACTTTTCTTTGAACTGATCACCAGTGTTTGTCCTCTTTTCTTTGTCATTGCCGTAACTTGCCTGTGTCTACTTTTCATAGTTGTGAGGCCGATCAACCCCAACGGTCGGTCCCGCAACAGGTTATAATAATACCATTTTCATACCCAGGCAACGCCGGGTAGCTTTGCTAGTAGTAAATTAGTCAACAAAAACTGTCAAATATTGGGAATAGGATACGTCCGCGACAATCAGTCTGACAGTGGCGTTGTTACTGTCAGGCTGAGGTATGGTTCTGTTCAGTCCTAGGAGGTCTATTCTCCCAGGCTTTACATTCTCTTTGAAAAGGGGTTAGTTTATTACCAATCGTCTGAGGCGCCCCTACCGGGAAATGTCGATGGGGCTGATCAAGGATTTTTTTTTGTATGTCAGTGTGCGCATCACGTAGTGCGCTGGCGTTTCAAAACCACACATGTCCTTGTGTCTAACCTCCTGGGGAGGAGGTAAATAAACACACAGATCTCTTTCCATGTCGAGTACGGTTGATGTGTTATTTGATTCATATCGAGGCGATCCATAATACAGGCCTGGCAAACATGCGACTGGGGTCAACGACTGGGAGGCGGACATGTGAAGACGAAAATTACTATCAAATAATAATTACAAAGAATATATCTGATAACTGTTTTGAAGATTATGTATTAAAAAAAATGAGATTCTACTTTGTTTAGGCGATTATGTGTGAATTCCCTAGGAAAAACTTAGCAGAAAGAAGAAAGAAGAAAACAATTGTTCTAGAATTTAGAGTGATGGATCAGTTATGCATATAAATTTAATGTAAAATGATCCCCTATTTCCGGGCCATTTTAGCGTTTTAAGGCAGTTTACCATTTTTTTTTTATATGAGAGATAAATCTTATGTGTTTTTTAGGGGTAGGGGCGAGTAGTGTTTCTTTTTTAGGCGATTATGTGTGGTTTTAAGACCTTGACACCCGGACTTAGGGTTATTGGTAAACATCTTTTAGTTAACTGTTCTAAAAAAAAAATAGAATGTCCCGGAAACAGGTGATCATTTTACATTAATTTTATATGCGAAACCAATCCCCATACTAAATTTTTAAATAATTGTTTGTTTTTTCTTGTTTACCAGATTTTTCAGGATGTGCACATGTAATCGCCTACACAAAGTAGAATCTTGTTTTATTTTCAGATTTAAGTAACACAACAGAGCACGACTATCCCCCATTATTAAATAGTCAAAAAAGAGTTATTTTTACTAAAAACAAAAAAAAACGTAACTAAAAAAGAACTTGTTAAAAAATAACTTAAAAATTGATGTCAGTACAAAAGTACCATTTCAGACGAGACCAAACATCAATTTTATCCAACATTTGCGAATACAGAGCGAAATGGGCAATAAAATTCAACAGTCTCTATAGTACAATTGAAGCTTAAACAATATTTAAACTTGTTAATTTAATTTTACTTGAGTGATTGATCCTCTCTCCCTTCAAATAAAATAAGTATAACTAAAATATTATGTCAGTTTCTGATATGCATCATTTCAATATGAAAAGAGAGCATGAGTTTATATTGTCCCATATTTTTTTATTTAACTTATTGTTTGTTTGATTCAACTAAGGCTATTCAAGAACCAGCACTAAAAGTTTTTAAAGTATCTTGAAAGATTATTTATAAAATAAAAATGTTTATACAATTCTCATAACATAATCAGTATTGACAATGTATAATTTTCCAACCCGTTATCAGATATGTTTTACATTTCCCCTCCTTTTTTACATATATTTTATTGGTTTTATGTTCTTGTTAATGTAAGGTGATTTTATTAAGACTGTATAATATGTATTATCGTATCATGAAGAAATAAGCATTTTCTTCATCTTCTGTATAAACAAATTGTATATGTAACAAACATAAAAAAACATATAAACAAATTGACTCATGATTTTTTGAAATATCGAAAATGCGTTCAATTCATGGTCAATAAAGTAAGTTTTTTGTGAATTTAATTCTTTTATATTTTTGTACTTTTTACATTTGATGGAAATAAATCAATTATTGTAAGCTGCTTCCTAATATGTATAGTTGCTAATTACTGGACATTACTAAGAAATTTCTTACTAAAACATTTTTTTGTAATTATTATTTAGTAGTAATTTTGGTCTTCCTTCCCCAGTCATGGACCCCAGTCGCATGTTTGCCAGGCTTGTATTATGGATCGCCTTGATTCATATCCTTTCTTTACAACAGAAAATTAACTTCCAGAAAGTTGTTTTTTTTAAACATATTTACCGTCAATTTTAATATCGGTCAAAGGGAACTAACTCTTCAAATCAGATCAAGAGTTACTGCCCTTGAATTATAAATAATTATCTGATATGTTTTGGACTATTTAAAAAGTAAGGCATGATAATTTTGGATTATTTGGATTATTAGGACTGTTATTCTCATGTTAGTTGTTGTATGTGTTTGTTGTTATTGTTTTTGCTAACTATAATGCAGTTGTCAGTCCGCAATCAGTTTTGACGACGATAGTTTTTGCAGGGAGAGCGTCGTCGATCTAACACGTACAGCATCTGGTTTTCCCAAATTGTCACCCATTTAGTACTGTTCAGTTTCGACGTCGTTTCACTTCGGTGATCTAACGAGAACCGATGGTAGTACCATACTAATGTACCGAAAGAAAAGAACACGTTTACGTGAACGCCGTGTTTATGGGACAACTAACAAAGCAAGGGAGACAACCCTGCATACAAAGATATCAAGTTAGATAACTCAAACACGCTGGTCATCGAAAGCTGAAATGTGTTAAGAATTACTTCATTTCGGCAAATGTTCAGACCGACAGCATAAAACGAACACGAAAACAAATATTTGTATAGACGATAAAAATAGTTTTACGTGGTTGTTTTTTTTATATTTAATGAGGAACGATTTCGAGTTAAAAATGTATTTAGTATTATGCATGTAATCTGAAGAAAACACGTTTGAAATGTCTAAATATGATAGACAAAATGGACTCTTACTGGAACCAGGGGTATTTTTGCATTAATCATGTTTTGTTTTTTTGTATCGCTTGAGACAAAAAAGGTGTTAAAATGTTTTGTTTTTTTTTTCTACGTAATACTAAATTGATTTTAACTCCAAAACGTTCATCGTGTGATAATCTTTAAAATATATATATAATCGCATATACACTAATTTTATTCGAATTTTTGAAGAAACTGTTTAGGCTGTCGATCTCAACATTTGCTCTCATTTCCTTGTCTCTTTTAAGGCCCCCTTTTAGTCTCGAGAGACTATAGAAAACCCCTGCCTTTTGGCTAAGATCAAAGTGTAGTATCTGTTCCGATGGATACTGCACCCTATAGACCGGTATTGTCTTGGCCTTCAGGGCTTGATTTACGCCGGTCTATGGGATTGTCCTGTGCAGTTCTAGGAGGTGCACCCTCCCAGGCTTTGCCTCCCCTCTTTGGGGAGGAGTAAGTTAATTGCTTACTGCTTGAGGCGCCCATACCGGGGAATGCCGACGGGGCTGCCCAGGCAATTTTTGATGGTCAGAGTGCTCACCTCTCGAGCGCTGGCTTTTCAACCCCCACTTTCCGACCCGACCTTGGGTCACATCTTACTTGTTAGAGTAGGATAAAACTGGCCTTGTGCCTAACTCCTGGAGAGGAGTAAATAATACTATAGAAAACCCCTGTGAGAGTGACTTGAACATGGAGTCAACAGTGAAGCAAGAATCGTGCAATCTCAAACCGACATTGCTAGAATCCAATGGAAAAGAGAAGTTCAGAACGATCAGAGAAAATGCCAGATTTCAGAGTTTTTCTTTCTCCTAGATTCGTGGAACAACTAAGGCTTCAGCATCATGGGGGGGGGGGAGTATATGGGTTCATACCTTTCCCAAAGGTACTAGTGAAAGTGATGCAGCAACCCTAAAAAAAAAATTTTAAATTGACACGCAAAACCATTAGACCACGCCACTTTTCTATATAATAAAATTGTAATTACTGTCTTTCTGGTTACAAACTCCTTTCATGGTTTTTCGAGAGACATGTATATTCCAAAACTACATTACCTAAAATATTTTGGATCAATATATTTCATTTTGATCAAAGGAGTGCATAACATTATTGTGGGATCAGTATTTGAACTTGACATCGATCGAAAAGAAATACATTTTACTTTAATTAATGACTTTAAAATTATAGAAATTAGAGAAATGTTAATAAAGGATTCAGGGCTTAGATTGGAGCAGGAATGCACAGGGGTCCTCGTTCAAAATTGAAATTATTATCAATAGATTTAGTATCTCTTTATCTGAAGTTGAAACTATAACTATCTTTTAATTATTAATTCAGGGGGGTGTAATATCTTGTCATCAGACCATACTCCCAGGCACTACCTCCTTGTTTTTCTTTTGGGGGGGGGTATTTGTTCTGTTTTCATAAGACCATCCTCCCAGACCATTATTCCTTTTTTGAAGGGTAGGGGGTATTTGTTCTGTTTTCATAAGACCATCCTCCCAGACCATTATTCCTTTTTTGAAGGGTAGGGGGTATTTGTTCTGTTTTCATAAGACCATCCTCCCAGACCATTATTCCTTTTTTGAAGGGTAGGGGGTATTTGTTCTGTTTTCATAAGACCATCCTCCCAGACCATTATTCCTTTTTTGAAGGGTAGGGGGTATTTGTTCTGTTTTCATAAGACCATCCTCCCAGACCATTATTCCTTTTTTGAAGGGTAGGGGGTATTTGTTCTGTTTTCATAAGACCATCCTCCCAGACCATTATTCCTTTTTTGAAGGGTAGGGGGTATTTGTTCTGTTTTCATAAGACCATCCTCCCAGACCATTATTCCTTTTTTGAAGGGTAGGTGGTATTTGTTCTGTTTTCATAAGACCATCCTCCCAGACCATTATTCCTTTTTTGAAGGGTAGGGGGTATTTGTTCTGTTTTCATAAGACCATCCTCCCAGACCATTATTCCTTTTTTGAAGGGTAGGTGGTATTTGTTCTGTTTTCATAAGACCATCCTCCCAGACCATTATTCCTTTTTTGAAGGGTAGGGGGTATTTGTTCTGTTTTCATAAGACCATTCTCCCAGACCATTATTCCTTTTTTGAAGGGTAGGGGGTATTTGTTCTGTTTTCATAAGACCATCCTCCCAGACCATTATTCCTTTTTTGAAGGGTAGGGGGTATTTGTTCTGTTTTCATAAGACCATCCTCCCAGACCATTATTCCTTTTTTGAAGGGTAGGGTAGTATCGGTTCTGTTGTCATAAGACCATCCTCCTGTGGGGGGAGGGGGGCAGTGTGCTATCTGTTCTGTTATGAAGACCATCTTCCTAAGAATATACATTAGCAAAAATATGCAGCCAGGGGGGAGAATATCTTACTAAAATAAAATATGCTCTCCGTGGTTGCATATTTTTTGTTGATAAAATTAATATTAATATTATAAAATTAAAAAATAAATAAACAAAAAAAAAAAGTAATATGATGTTATGGTCTGGACAGAAAAGTTTATTTTTATTTAATCCCGGGGACTGCGAGTTATTTTTATAAAAAGGTGTACGAGTTAATCCTGATGTCTTAATGTGTTAGCAATAAAAGAGTCAACGTGAGAAAATTCATTGCTTTACGAGTAAGAGTTAGACAATTTTAAATTTCAGAAGGTGAGTGTTTCGGCCACAGATTTCACAGCTCTCTTTTTATCTTGTATCACTTTTGTTTTTAAGTGAAGTCTTTAGATTTCACTCATGTAAACAAACGAAAAACGTTGAATTCATAAAGAATTTTTTTTTTAAAAAACATGCTCATTGTGTTTAAAATTAGTAGAAAAGGTTGGGTCATGTAACATAGCATGGTACTAACACAAAAGCTGTACAATAGCATGATCCGAGAAGAAGGCTTGTAACTTAGCCCCTTCACTTTATTAAGGGTGTTCAAAATCTGAGGGACCATCTGTAGATTTTGATACATTGTCGTTTTGCTGTTAGTTCATATAAGACATGAAAAAAAAACATGTACAATTATCTTTTTTAGTAAAAAATTAATAAAGAAAGGAAAACTTTAAAGTCTCCCTTTATTTATTAATGCAAGTAACATGAGAAGATTCTCATTGTCAGTTCGATGATGCTCTAGTAGATAGACTGTTACTTGAATCAGTCTGTATGTTGACATGCATGTGTGCGGCTACAAGCCGACTACAGTGTGTCTGGATTCATATAGACTTCTGTCAGTCTGTCTCTCGCTGTTTATTTATCTATATAGATTCCTCTTGCTTACATTATGATTGATGTAAATAAACATTCTTCTTCAAACCAAGGATATATTCTGGTCAGAATTTTATAGACACACTCTGGAATGCTATTTGTTAACCAAATCAAAATAAATTATTCTGTCTGAAATTCCTAACAAAATTCTGTTCTGATCATTTTTTAACAAAAGAATTTGTCCATTAAATTTTTAGTTTCAAGTCTTGTTTCCTTCATCAGTAAACATTAGACTAATTTAAGCATCCTCTGTATCATCATGTTACAGACGACCTTTTAAACTTTAAGTCGGAGTTGAGTGTCTGCACTACCGACTCCGTCGCCCTGGGTGATAACATTTTAAACGAATATCCATTATTTAAACTTTTTTTTTTAATTGTCTTTTATTTCTAAACTGACATAATTTCAAAATTTTAATTTATAATTTCTATTTGAAAAAAATAAAAAAAGAAGATCTATTCATTTTAATTTGTGTATGTTACATACAAGGTTTTGAACAGTAATTGTATGTATCTTTCCATCCGGGCAACACAAAATACCCTTGCTAATTTATTATTGTAACAAAGAGAAAAAAGAAAATACAACAACATTTTTTAAGATTGTTTGGAAATATCCAATATATTTATTCTTAGAAAAGATATTATCTTTTAAAGTTGGATGAAGTGAATTTGAAACAGAAATAAAAGGGAAAAAAAATTAATTTAAAAAGAAAATATTTTTAATTTAAAAAAAAAAAAAAAATTTGGAATTCAAATGAGAAAGAAAAAATCTTCGATGTCAAAATAGAAAAAAAAAGTTGTTTTATTTAAATGAAGAAATCTGTTTGGATAGAAAAAAAATGATAGAAAAATGTGGAGTTCATAGTTGATATTTTTATATGATTAATGAAAAGATGATTTGATGGAAAAAAGTTTGTTTTGGGATTTTTTTTTTTTTGCAAAACTTTTTTTTTTTTAATTTGCAATTTTTTTTTTATACCAAATTTTATTTTATATTAAGTAATAGCCATCACCCGATTGTTTAGCTGTCATTGATAATACACAAGAATTTAATTCTAATTCGAATACAAAACTCATTCAACAATGAAAACAAAGGGAAGAAAGCAATTCTTCAAACTTATACACTACAAAATCGAGAGGTGACGCAGATGAAGTGAATAATGATGCAGACTGATGGCCAGGGTGTACGAAGTTCGAATCCTATCAGTTTCACCACATCACTTGTGGATGTTGGCAACCTTCACGTGGTAAATAGCTCATGCAAGTACCTGGAAGAATAAGGGAAACCAATACCAACAACAGAATGAAGGTGGTCAAAAAAGTTGTGCCGCGTTGATTCGTACAAATTTACTACACAATTACAAAAGTGAAAATCACACAAGACTTTTCTTCTTTTTCATTACTTATATCATCATTATTCTTATCATTTATACACAGTAAAACCTTGATTATTTTTTATTACTTAGATCATCATTATTCTTATCATTTATACACAGTAAAACCTTGATTATTTTTTATTACTTAGATCATCATTTTTCTTATCATTTATACACAGTAAAACCTTGATTATTTTTTATTACTTAGATCATCATTATTCTTATCATTTATACACAGGAAAACCTTGATTATTTTTTATTACTTAGATCATCATTATTCTTATCATTTATACACAGGAAAACCTTGATTATTTTTTATTACTTAGATCATCATTATTCTTATCATTTATACACAGTAAAACCTTGATTATTTTTTATTACTTAGATCATCATTATTCTTATCATTTATACACAGTAAAACCTTGATTATTTTTTATTACTTAGATCATCATTATTCTTATCATTTATACACAGGAAACCCTTGATTATTTTTTATTACTTAAATCATCATTATTCTTATCATTTATACACAGTAAAACCTTGATTATTTTTTATTACTTAGATCATCATTATTCTTATCATTTATACACAGGAAAACCTTGATTATTTTTTATCTAATTCACCAAATATTTGTCCATATAGATTAGAATCTACCATTAAAATTCTGATTATAATACCACTTTCAATAATTGTTAAGATCATCCTGGAGGTTTCAAGTTATATTTCATCAAGGTTATAACATTTTATTTCCCAATAACATTTGATTCTAAACAGTTAATGATGCAGCAGCAATGAGTCATTACATTATGCAAAAGCATAAGATGCAATACCTTCTCAAAGCAGAAAATAATTTTATTCTTTGAATAGAAAAATGGTCTTAAACTTTAGCTAATGAGTGTATATGCTATGACAAAAATTTGGACGGGAGGTTATTGTATAATCTCAATATAAAATAAAGCTTAATATACTTTCTTTTGTATTTGTCGATATAAAAGAAAACATTTACTCTAAAACAGTTAATTTTACTAATTCAGAATTTTTTTTTTTTTTTTTTTTAATTTGGACAAAACAAATAAAACATTTCAAAAGTACTTTTTTTTTTTCAATTTTATGAAAATTTTCCTTGGTTCGTGCGGATGGAATTTTATTAATTACAACTGAAGTTGTAATTAATAATTTTCCTATTTCGTCTGAAAAAAATAATTCGGTCTAAATATTTAAATAAAAACAAGTAAAATCATACTACTTTATACAGTAATATTCAATTATAATTAAATTTTTTATAATATATACAGATATGAAAGAAGTAAATAGACACCATTATTATCATTAATAATGAAGACTGTTGTCAGAAGGTCCTGATGGACCTAGGCGAGATGATATTGATTATTTTCCCACTCTGATAAATTGAACAATCACGCTGTTAACAGTGTAAAGTGAAATCCCGAGGTTTGCAGCGATTTGACGTTGATTAAGTCCACCTTCATATTAATCTATAATATGGCTCCTCTGAAACTGACAATTCTAATGCTTCTTTGGCCAGTGTCATACTTCAATGGTGATATATGATAGATATATTTATATCTGAAAGACGAAAAAATGTCAATTCGTAAAAAATATTGATATTTCAAAGTTTTATTACTGCCTTGTATGGCTCGAGTGCTAGCCGTCAAAGAAGAAAGCAGAAACTTTAAACATGAATTATTTTGGTGGGGTGTCTATTTACTTCTTTTATGTCTGGCTATATATATATACTACTACACGCTACTTATGTATTCAACACAGTTTAAGGAAACTGAGGAAAAAATATATACATAATATATTATTTTATAATATAAGTATAGACAAATACTATATAAATATATATATATATATGTATATAAATTTTAATGGGGAGAAAAAACTAGACACACATTCGGGTTGTACACATAACTTATTTCGACCTAGATCGGTCTCATCAGATGTATAACCAACCGCATTCAGAACATGTTCTGAATACGGTTGGTTATACATCTGATGAGACCGATCTAGGTCGAAATAAGTTATGTGTACAACCCGAATGTGTGTCTAGTTTTTTCCCCATTTACAATTTATTCATGCTCTGTTTAAATGTACATTGAGCTCTCTTACTTGGATTCCCATCGAAATCATTCGAACCTGCACACTATATATGTATACATATATTTATTTATATATAGTAATTTCCTCGTATCAGTAGAGAAAGATCGACCAGAGTGTTTAATTACAGTTACAAGAGTGTAATATATTTTTTTTATTAACTGATTATACAATAACACGCCATTCAGTATAGTCGCAAGTTAGAGAGCGGAAAGGAAGAACTCTTCAATACTTTTGTGGTCATGAGAGTTATAAGGGCCTATCCCTACTTCAGGCGATGTGGAACAAACAAGTTTATTCCAGGCTCCCATAATGATCAGGTATGACTCGTATTTTTGGTACCACAGACTAGGACCCCAATATCCCATGAAACCAACAATACTGAACAGCAAGTTATATGATTATACAATAAAAAAAAAAATTATTTAATTCTTTCCTAATAGCTTTTTATCACTTAATAAAATTCTATGTAATTAGTATTATATTTGAGAAAAAATAATCTATTTTGAAAACGATTAGAAAAAATTTACATTTCATTGAAAAAAGGTTAAAAATGGTTAAGACTTATTTTCTTCTTTCTAATTTAGGTATATTATAATAAAAAAGATTTAACTATTTTTAACTATCATGATTATAATTTTCAAATTTTGTATGATTAAAAATATTTTAAATTATAATAACTAAATTTTTATATTTTTCTTTTTTCGCAGATGTATAATTTTTTAAATACTGGAAATTTTAAAAAAAAAAAAGAAAAAAATTTACTTTAAATTTTGATAACATAACTTTATAACTTAAAAATCAACCTTTTTATTAATATAAAAAAATTTTTTTTAAATTAATCCGCATTTTTTTTTGGAAAGAAAATCACATACTCTTAGTTTTTTTTTTGTTTTTTTATTATTTAAAAATATAAAATATTTTTTATTGTATTAAAAAATTTAAAGGGTAATTTGATTTTTCACCATTTTTAGTTAAAAATCAATTTACATTTTAAATAAAAAAACTTTTTATAATTTTTTTTTTAAATACTTTTAACATAGAAAAAAAAACAGCGACTTAAAGTATGTGATTTACTTTCATATCTGATGGAAATATTTCAAGTAACCAAGAGTAGTTATAGATACGATTCCGGTTAGGTTGATTCGTTTTATGGCATATCAACCTTCTTTGGGTTATTTAATGTTGAAACAACATCTATTGTATACAATTGATTGAACATGTTGCTATTTTACTGGAGGGGGGGGGGGCGTAGATTGCAGATCTTTCCCCCAAAGGTATTAATGCATAACTGGATGCAATAACCACTCCCATAGTCTGTGACAGTATCCATTCAGCCTATCATGCACAAATAGGATTTTGGCTTATAATCAAGGAGGCAGTAAGGGTTCAATTCATTGTTTGGGTAAAATAAATGATTGCAATATACTCCGTCTCAATATTTTTAATTAATGGAGTGTTATAAACCGAGTGTGTTATGGCCACATCACATTGAAACACCGGTTCTCGTCAGAGCACCAAAGTTAAATGAGGTTGAGCCTAACCGTGTGGTAAATATGTGGGAATAGCAGCAAATGCTGTTAGCAACATCTTCCTCTGAGAACTCATATGAGCGGACTTAAGGGAAGGCGAGGAAATAGGAACTGGTTAAGCAAATACTTAAGATCCCATACACGATAACCATGGGGGGTTGTATCAATCAAAAACATGGTTTGCCTGACGACTTAATCACATTCACAAATGATGACGACAACATTTTAAAAAAAAAAAAACAAAAAAAAAACACCACCATTTTGTATATTTCAAAATTATTTCGATGAGGATTGATAATTTCGGTTATTTTGATTATTAAGCCTACTCTTCATCTTTGTTTTTATTTTCCCACCATTTTAACTGATGTAACTACCGACCTTCTTCGGGTACATTTCCTCAGAATTGGGAATTTTTATGCCGAACTTGAGAACCTATGGGAATTTCAAATAAAACCCTTTATTTAATCCACTGGGGTAGATTGTTCTGTTAGCAATGCCCGGGTAGAAGTTTTAATTGTTGTCATTCTTAGTTATCAATCGCTTGCAGCAAGGATCGCACTTTCACACGCTCTCGTCGCGCAATGATTAAAACAAGTTAATTAACAATCAGTTCTTACTGACAGTCTTCTGGGGTTTGAAGGTTCAATCCTTACTACAAGTGGTAATAACTAAGAATAACAATACTTATACCCGGTCATGTCTGACTGAATGAGAATAATCGATGATTGTTGACAGTTCTTCTGCTATGAAAAATAAAAAAGTAGGAAACATTTGTATGATGTGCGTACCCGCGATGAAAAGAAAATATCCTACACCAAAAATCTCGTAAATTGATCAAGTAGTTTTTTTTTATTACAAACGAAAATCATTTTTATGCAATTAATGGTAATTCGTAGAGATTACTATTATGTACAAGGCTTATTCTAAACTCTATTTTTGAAGAGTTCGCAAAAGTTTGAACTTTTTTTCAAATATTGCAAAAGTTTGAGTTATTTCCCTTTTTTCCTGGAAACTATTTCAAACATGGCGTCGATAGATCGACACTCGTCGTTTCTTCATAAAATTTGATTTTCGATTTTAATAAAAAAAAATACTTGATCAATTTACGATATTTTTTTGTGTACGATATTTTCTTTCCGTCACGGGTACGTATATCATACAAATGTTTCTTAATTTTTTATAGCAGAGGAATTGTCGACAAGCACTAAACAATCTACACACGTGTATTAAATAAAGGGTTTAGTTAAAAATTTTGTATACATTCCTGAGTTCGATATAAAGATTCCCAAGTTCAAAAAAATGTACCTGAAGATGTCGGAGATTAAATAAGTCAAAATGTGAAAAAAAATAACAACGAAGATGAGAATAGCAGTCTGAATAATACAAATATATTGTGTGTGTGTGTGTGTGTGTATATATGTGTGCGTGCGTAGCAACAGGTGGGTGAACATATGGGGCCGATAGAGTTGAAATGGGCGTGTGTAACTGATGCCACACGAGAATTAGTCAGGCAGCAAAAAGGTGAAAAGGGCCAAACTGGGCTCTTTTCCACCAACCCACTTACGGGTGGAGTGTGGATAGATAAAAGATGTTCGGGTGCGTTATAGTCCATACTTGGAGAAAACTGATATTCAAGAAAACAGACCAAGAAAATACACTTAAAACTCCAGCTCATCTCGTCATGTATTCGATCCCGCAGAAAAGATGATCGTTTCAACATGTTTGAGCAACAACTTATACTAACTCAAGGTATCATGACCTCAATGTGGACAAAACAAAAAAATTTTTAACTGTGTCAAAGTTGCGATCGAAACAGTTAATCTTATTTTAGGGAATTTGAGAGAAATTATTTTTCAAAAGAAAATATCTAGATTAATAAAATTCACAATCCAATCATATTTGGTGCAAATAAACTAAACTCTATGCATGACTTATCCACCAAGTTTCAGTCATGAATATCCAACAGTCTGTTTTATCGCTGTTCAATGATATGTGGGGACACTTTGGTGATTGTCATCAGTAGGAGGTTTGATTCTGAATTGGGTTCACACTCACCGGACCATATCCCCATAATTTTTATCTCTGGGTTTATCTCAAAGATAATGTTTATCAAAGCAATCCCAGACGATTCCAGAACTGAAGAGGGCAATCACAAACCAAATCAGGGCAGTGCCAAAAAGGGAATTTGTCAGAGTTATTGACAAATTTGCACGCTGTATTCACATGTGCATATCATTGAACGGTGATTAAACAAAGACTGTTAGACATTCATGACTGAAACTTGGTGGGCAAGTCAAACATCAACTGAAGTTTATTTGTACCAAATATAGTTGGATTTCAGAAAGGATTATGAATTGTATTAATTATTTTATAGGTGGCATTCTTTAAGGGGGAGGGGGAGATTTCACACATTTTGTCATATTCAAGATAAATTAACTGTTTTTGTTTTTAAGAATAAGAAATCCTAATCCTATGTATAATTTCCCATGAATAAAAGTTTTCCTAAGATTAAAATTAAAAAAGTGAGGAGGAACAAGAAGGAGGAGGATGATGAGGGAGAGATTGTAGAAGTAGATCAATTAGCCTCAATCCAACTGATCTCTGGAATAATAAATGCATCTTTATTATTATTTATTTGTAAAAGGATACCCCCCCCCCCAAAGACTTATTCCAAGTTTACATCTTTGTATGGATGGGGGTTAAAAATAAAATTGGCATCTCTAAAGCAACTTTTCAAAAAAATTTTATAATTTGAAATGAGAGGGAGGACCATAATTTCTAAGAGTCTGAAAATTCTTGGAAAAAAAAAAAAAAAAAGAAGAGTGCCTCTTTCATTCTCAAAGATTAAAGAGTGTAAAAGAGAAAGAAGAAAGAATACATGAGAGAGAGAGAGAGAGAGAGGGGGGGGAGAGAGATGTCTTCAGTATCAGCTCTTCTGGGGGACAATGACTAGAGTCCAATTGTCAGTTGTGCCTTTTATTCATGATTTCTTGATGCTCCTGTCGCTGCTTAACTCAAGTCTGAAAAGCAAAAAGAAAAAAACAATTATTTCAAATCGTTTTGAAATGAAAAAAAAACAACAAAAAAAAATATATTTTTCTAAACTTGGCCTTTTGGCTAAGATCAAAGTGTAGTATCTGTTCCGATGGATACTGCACCCCATAGACTGGTATTGTCTTGGCCTTCGGGGCTTGATTTACGCCGGTCTATGAGTCTGTCCTGTGCAGTTCTAGGAGTTCCACCCTCCCAGGCTTCGCCTCCCCTCTTTGGGGAGGAGTAAGTTTATCGCTTACTGCCTGAGGCGCCCCTACCGGGGAATGCCGACGGGGCTGCTCAGACAATTTTTAAACCCCACTTTCCCGACCCGACCTTGGGTCACATCTTACTTGTGGGAGTAAGATAAAAACTGGCCTTGTGCCTAACTCCTGGAGAGGAGTAAATCAATACTATTCGCATCTTAGTTGTTATTTCCACGTTTCGAATGATGTATCCCTCAAACTTCTTCAGGTGAATCTTTTCATTGGGAATCTTTATAACGAATCTATGTGGTATTTTGAACCAAACCCTTTATTTAATCCATGAGGGTAGATTGTTCTCATTCCATCAGCCATGGATAACATCATCATTTTGTGATGCCATCCACTGTGCAGTTATTCCCCACCCGTTTTAATGGTGGACGTCACAAAATGATGACATCATCCAGCGTGCATTGGGACAAACAATTTTGAATTTTATCATTTTATTTTAACTTATAACCATATTCAGTTCATTCTCTTTACTCCCCTACTGAGGCTTCCACAGACTACAATGTCATTTAGTCAATAAGGGGTTGATAATTAAGAAAAGTTAGTCACCAACATCAAGCTTAACATCAGGTTAACATGATGGCATGTGTTTGACAGCTTTTAGAAAGTGACTTCCAAACTAACCTATCTCTGGGGAGGTGTTTATTTATCCCTATTTTTCTCAAATCCATCTTTATCACGTCCTCATGTTTTCTTTGGCCTTCCCTTGTTAACTGGCCCTTCTATCTCAACTGTTCTACATCTACTAACCTAATAACCATAACTCATTCTTTCTCCTGTTCTGCACATATCTTCCTATACTGTCTAGATTTAATCTTCCTCTGAGATCATCAGATCTAAGTCTGACTTTAAGATTCATATTACACATTCATCATATCATTCTCATATTTCTCTTATCCATGCAACACATATCCTCAATCCTCACTGGCCAGGTTTCACCTCCATAAATCATCACACTGTGCACATATGCCTGATAGACTCTTTTCTTGGTCTTAATGCTCTGCTGGTTAGTAATGGCATAAGTTCTCTGAACTCACTCCATCCAATCCAAACTCTTGCTATCAAACCAGTACCAGCTCCTCACTGTGCTCCAATAGTATCACCAAGGTAAAAAAACTTCTGCACAATCTAAATAGGCTCGACATCCTAATATACTTTCTTCACATCGGAGTTCTCATCCATCTTCATTATCTTAGACTTCTTACACACGAGCAAATGGGTTTGGTTTGGTAGTTTTGTTTTACGGCATATCAACCCTTTTTGGGTTATTTAATGCCGAATCCGGTCATTATAGTAAAAGATTTATGCTTCAAGTTCTAAAAATAAAATAAAAAAGGGGAGGGAGAAAGGGAGAGGGGCTGTTGTTTTTGTTTTTGGTTTTGTAGAACATAATTAAGTTTTACAAAAAAAAAAAAAAAAAAAAAAAGAAGAAAAACAAAAAACGTCAATGTAGGTGAATTTCGTCTCAGGGAGCCACAGGGCAGCCTGATCTGGTATCACCAGCCGAGCAAATGGGAAATTGTCACTGCTTTTGTCTTAATAGAAAAAAGACGGCATTCCTTCCGTGTTTTTCTGTCAAAGGAGGTTGTTGTGATGCCTACCATATCCAGGTTTAAAGTCGCCTTAGACAAACATTCAAACTCTATATAGATTTAAATATCTTATGTCTTTTTACATGACTTGTTGCACTCTCCTATTTTTTGCTAATAACTTTCATTTGAATATGTTCGAAAATAAACAACTTGTTTTAAATGTATATTTTTAGTATTGAACAGGTTTCACTTTTAAAGAAATATTGAAGGAAAAAAAAAACATTGAAAAATACTATATAAACTGAAATGTCTAGGGCTCCCACTTTTATCATTTTCACTACTACGGTCGACATCAGTTAACTGTACTGCGACATAAGACAGCTGTCACAAGCAAAGCCTTCCTGCTACAACTGAAAGAGCCATGAAGCACGCATACATGTTAACAGAAGATTTCTTCGTATAATTTCTGCAGATGTTTGTAAACACTCTTTTTGTATATCATTCTTTATTACTTGCCTAAGTAAAATTGTTCAACTAATATACATGGTTGTTGTTCCTTTTCTTCAAAAGCTGTTGCTCTTAATTCAACTTTCAGCGTTTATCTTCAAGTACAATTCCTATTTTACATTACTTGTTACACTTTCTCATTTTTGGCCAATAAATTTGATTTGCTTTGAATAGGTTCCAAAATAAACTAGTTTTGAATGTATGTAGAATTTGGTATATTCGGACTACTGTTCTCATCTTGGGTGTTTTTATCACAACATCTTAGGCGACAATGACTTACTAAGCAGACCTAGTATAGAATTCAATACAATATGGGAACCTATAATTATAAATAATAGATAAGTAGTGATCTATAGTGATAAGTAGTTAAATCAACAACAAGAATAGGTTTAAGGCTCCCAAAATTCATACTAGAATTGCCCGTGGCACAGTGGATATAGTACTAAGTATCTGATGGTTGAAGGTTCAATCCTCGGTGCGAACGATACGAAGAATTGCGAATTACTGAAGACTTTTTCCCAGTCATGGCAGATGGAACGAGAGCATGCTACCCCCGTGGATTAAATAAAGGGTTCCGTTTGAAATTCCATCCAGATTCCCGAGTTCGACAAAGTACACCTGAAGAAGGTCAGAGGTTACATTGGCCGAAACATTATGATAAAAACACCCAAGATGAGAACAGTAGTCCGAACATACCAAATTCTACAAATTATCAACCGTCATCTCAAAAATTCCGAAGCATAATTTTGAATGTATATTTCTAATATTAACCATGTTTCATTTTTTTAAGAAATATTGATAAATACTACACTTGTTTACTGGCCATTGAAACGTTCGTCTACTTTTAAGCTAGGATGACAAACTTGTTAGGGTTAAGCTAAAACTTCTGAAACACTTACTAGAGCAGCCTGTAATTTTCGTCTGGCATCCAATACTTTGTGTTCTTGCCGTTTCACATCAGTGTCAGAAACCATCATGTACTGTAAATCAAAATTTTAAAAATCAATACAAGAAGAAAAAAAGAAAAGAAAAAAAAAGAAAAGAAAAAAAAAAAAGAAAAGAAAAAAAAAAAAGAAAAGAAAAAAAAAGAAAAGAAAAAAAGAAAAGAAAAAAAGAAAAGAAAAAAAAAGAATAAAAAAAAAGAAAAAAAAAGAAAAGAAAAGAAAAAAAAAGAAAAGAAAAAAAAAGAAAAGAAAAAAAAAAAAAAAGAAAAAAAAAAAGAGTTTCATCAACAGGCTGTAACAAATATCAATTTGGGAACAACTTAACTATATTTTTACTTTTTTTTTCCAAATCAGAATTTACTTTCAATCTGTGAAAAGGTGCATGGTGTGTGTGGATCAAATTCTGCTTAACTGCCACAACGCGAAACCGGATGTAGAATCGCTAACAAATATGCAATGCGCATTCATTGTTTTGCACAAATTTTGGTTGAATCTTTAACACTGTAAATATAACCGCCACCTCGGACTTAGGATTAGTGCTCGGGTTCGCGAAGAGCAATGTTTTTGTTTTTCCTTAAAATATATATACATATAATTAATTATAAATATTTGTTTTTTATCTACATATGTATACGTTTCATTCTTATGGGAATTGTTAGTGTAAAGAATTATTCACACAGGTCGCCGGGCTCGAACACCAGAACACAAATTATATTTCAAACTCAAATTCCAACGTCTTTGCCCTTACGGCCACCGTCAACAATTCGCAAAATAAGCGAGAGATTAATCCTACTTAAAGGCAGCTGTCGTAGAGAGTTCGACATAAAAGGAACATTGCATTTAAGCCACAATGACGGCTAGTGTAAACATGAAGAAATGTATATAATATATATATATTTATGCAAACATTGTTAAAAATAACAGAATTTGTCAGTTTAATTATACATTTTTTATTCTTTCAATTTATCTGATGGTTATTTTTGTATTAAAATCAAAAAAAATTTAATACAAAAAAGACCATCAGAAAAATTGAAAAAATAAAAAAAGGTATAACAGACGAATTCTGTTATTTTAAACAATGTTTGCATAAATGAGAAAATGCTGCCTAAATACACACAGTATATATATATATATATATACATACTTCTTGACAAACAAACACCTGCCAACAACTACGAGAGGGCGTGTATACTCCTCATGTGTCAGAAGTGTGCTGTTGTATGGCTCAGAAACTTGGGCTGTCTCTGCTGGCATACTAAAGAAGCTGCACCGTAATGACAGGGCAATGGTCAGATGGATCTGTTTGGTGAGGCCTGAACAGTACGTTTCTTTTGAATCCCTGCTCTCACAGGTCGACTTGAAAAGCCTTACAGACATCATGCGGAAGAACAGACTGCGTTGGTTGGGTCACATTGAGCATAGCGATGGCTGGATTGCTAAAGTCCGAAAGTTGAATGTGCCAGCAGAGAACATCACCACTGGCAGACCCAAGTTGACTTGGGAGGACGTAGTCAAACGTGATAGGAAGGCCATGGGTATGGATTCCATCAAACCTTGCCAAAGACAGGAGTGGAGAGGAAGACTTAGATTTCGAGACTAGACAATCAGGCCCCACCCTCATCTGAGGATTAACTGTGGCCTGATTCAACAAATAAACCGGTTGATGATGATGATGATGATGACTTCTTCAAGTTTACACAAAGGTTTATATATTAGTTCAATTGTGTATAATACGACTAGAACCTTTAATTTAACATGACATAATTCTAGTTCATTAAAAAAACATGACTAACAAATATGTTAGTCAAATATGAACATTCTAACGAAAGTAAACAACAAATGTTGTGAACATAATGCTTTCATGAACTTTTAAATGCAAAAAAACAGTTTAAGCAACGTTTCCCTTTTGATTGGAGTGATAAAAGAAAATGAAAACCGAACATAAAATTAAATCAATATTGGACGCATCTTGTTTTTTCAACTGGACTGTGGTGGGTTATGCACTGATGAAACTTTTTTGTGAATGTTTGGTAAAATTTAGTATACCATAAATATGTATATTTACAAAAGTGGGCAGAACAATTGTTCTAATTAAAGTTCTGCTTGATATTTTTAAATTCTTTTTCGGGGCGTGAGAGATAAAATATGACTGAGTAAGTACAAAATAATGCTTTTACATGAAAATAATTAACTGCATCGGCCTATAAGTAAAATTGCACCTAACATACTTTTATAAAATGTGAAGTCCCACCCAGACAATTTGTAATGTGGAAACATTTTTCAATTATGACCCAAAAAATTCAAATCAGCAACGAGAATAACTAATTTTTAATTGAAGAATATAAAATTAGTTGTTTCCCTTTACAACTTTAAAAAAAATTCCAATAGGCTATTTTGCCGGTCCCGGCAGAATAACGATGGGGCTGTTATTTTGCCGGTTCATGTTGATTTAACCTAACAGTTACAGTGAAGATTTCACGAGTCAACTTAACTGCCGGTTTATTGTTATTTCAACATTTTTCCAATAAAAAAAGAAATTAAAACTTCTGACTATTTTTTTTAGATTAAATAAATAATTCATACGGCGATTTTCGCCACGACTTACAAAAAAAAAAAAGTTTTATTTCACCATAGACTAAGTAACTACGATGAATTTCTATGTCCATTTAAATGCATTTACGTATTGTAAAAAAAAAAAATATATAAATTATGTTTTTAAGTACAAATAATTCGCTTTGAAACCCGTTTATGTCTACTTTTTTTTTTAATATACTCTACCGGATTACCTCACAATGTTTGTTTGTAAAACAATTCAACTTTGCATTAAAATTTGTCGTTACATGTAGCAGTTGAAATTATTGACAATTACTACTGTTGTTATTTTATCGCAAGAAAAACATTCAATTTAATGGTTAATTTAGTGAAATGATAAATAGTCCTTACATTTATCTTAAAAGATAGTGAAAAATCAGTTTTAAAATTGCTGTTTAGACTGTTTATAAAACTGAAATTATATAAACGTACACATACTGTTGAAAAAAAAATATATCTGATTTAATTTCTTTAGCGACTTATCTTTAATTATTTTTAATAACCAGATTTCTTCACAAGAGTTATTTATTTTTGATATCAATGAATAAAAACTATTTTTTTTCTTAAATAACTAAAACATTTTTTATCCGACACAAATTACTTCTAAATCCAACTAAAGAATCCAATTGTCTGTAATATTTTCGTTCATTCAATTAATTTTTACTTTTAATGTTTTTTGTATTAAAAGCAGATATTTCTTTTATATTCAAAAGATTAAAATAACCGACAGAATAACAACTGATGATGACGATGAAAATAAATTATTAAATATTTGTTCCTTATTTATTTCATTATCCTTTCTTTCACAAAGCCATAACAGTTAGGTTAAAAAAACATTAGCCGGCAGAATAACGAGGGCTCGTTATTCTGCCGGGACCGGCAAAATAGCCTCTTCCAAAAAAAAATTTGTCTAAATTTTAAAATGTGCAAACAAATAAACATTATAAACTAAAATGACTTCACTGCATCCCGGGCAACGCCAGGTAGATCAACTAGCAATTTATAATTGGTGTGGCTTTTACATCTGCATTGGCTGTGGAAAACATGAAAATTGGATAGAAAGACATTAATATATATATAATAATATAATAATAATAATAATATATATACTAGAATTTGGGCCCGTATATATATATATATATATATATATTTATTTATTTTGGTACAAAAAAATTAGTACAACATTCGTACCATCGGTTTCAAGCACAGAAGGACTTAGCCATCCGGCTCTCTTCAGCTTCTGTTGTCATGAAACAGAAGCTGAAGAGAGCCGGATGGCTAAGTCCTTCCGTGCTTGAAACAGACGGTACGAATGTTGTACTAATTTTTCTGTACCAAAATAAATAAATATTACGCTCTTACTTTTTAATTTTAATTCTCAATTAATCGAGCACTCTGCTGGGATTTTTCCTGCTATATTACAAAAAAAGTTATATATATATATATATATATATATATATATATATATATATATATACTAGACAAACTGTTTAGGCCCGGAAAGTCTAGTCACCTATTGGATAAAGGAGAGTTGTCTGGATGTTTGTATATGTGTCATCCAACTAAAATTCAAAAACTACACAAGACACACCAACAAAACTGATATATTCTTCTTTTTTCTTAAATATTCATTGTTTTGGGGGTCACCAGGCAAAGAATTAGTTAAGAGGGAGGGGTGGGGACTTTTTAATCCTATTATGTAGTCAACAATTTTTTCCAGTTGTCAGAGAAAGCAAAAGAGGGGGTGATAGAGAAAAGGAAAAAGAGAGAGGGGGGAGTGATAGAGAGGGGAAAAGAGAGAGGGAGGGGAGAAGGGATAGAGAAAGAAGTGTTTAAAGAAAGATGCAGCACACACTTTTTAACTCTTCTATTTTCTTATTCATGCTCCAAGGCAATGCTGGATAACCATGCTAGTTTGTATATAAAAACTTAAATAAATTTATGTATGATGTTATTAACGTTTTTATTTTTTGTTCTATTTCCAACCTAATATTTGTTTAGGTTTTAAAGGAGTCATTTTTTTTTTGTTTCGTTAGGTTACAAAATAAAAATTGTTTAAATATATTTTGAAAAAGTTAAAATTAAGAGAAAAATTTCTCTAATCTCTCTTCCATAGAATATAGCTATGACTTCCACGACAGGCAAAAACATTAATAAGTTAAATATAACGAGAAATAAAAAGACAACTCACAGATGAAAGGGAAATAATCTCTATAAATTTATCAAATATTGTGTGTGTGACTATGAATAATTATTAAACAGGTATAATTTGTAAAATTTAAAGAGGTATAAATTGTAAAATTTAAAAATGTATAATTTGTAAAATTTAAAGAGGTATAATTTGTAAAATTTAAAAATGTATAATTTGTAAAATTTAAAGAGGTATAATTTGTAAAATTAAAAAATGTATAATTTGTAAAATTTAAAGAGGTATAATTTGTAAAATTTAAAAATGTATAATTTGTAAAATTTAAAGAGGTATAATTTGTAAAATTTAAAAATGTATAATTTGTAAAATTTAAAAATGTATAATTTGTAAAATTTTAAGAGGTATAATTTGTAAAATTTAAAAATGTATAATTTGTAAAATTTAAAAATAAAAACAGATTAATAATTTATTTGAAATAGTTAATTAAGGAAAATATGAATAAATTTAAGTTTCAAAATCCTAGTTTAAAAAATTAATTTGATGGGGGGGAAAAAGGCATGCTTCATATTTATAAATATTAATAAATATGAAGTTAGAGTTGCATGCCTTTTTCTTTCTTTTTAATCAAATTATTTTTTTAAAATAGGATTTTGAAACTTAAATTTATTCATTTATTCACACAGTAAAAGGAATTCATCATATGAAAAAAATAAAATAAAAAAACTCGAAAGTATTTGTGATTTAAATTTCATTTTGTAAGTCATCTGATAAATTGGTTTTGAAATAAAATCTTTTTTAAGTACTTTCTTTCATTAAATTCTCTTTCTAGAAATTTAAATATTTAATGCAGACAATTAATTAAGAGATGGGGGAGGGGGGGGGGGTAAAGTAAACGTCAGATAGATACAGTTAGTACTGTATAATTTACATGGGTCCGGCTAGTTTACATATAAGAAGAAATATATTTAGTCATTAACTGAGTATATAATATTAAAAAAAAGTAAATATTAAATAATGGAAAAATTACCCCGCCTAATAAACCGGTATCGTCCGGATCTTTGGGTCTGGATTTACGCCGGTCTATTAGGGGTTGTCGGTCCTGTGCAGTTCTAGGAGGTGCACCCTCCCAGGCTTTGCCTCCCTGCTTCCCCTCTTTGGGGAGGAGCAAGTTTATTGCTTACTGTCTGAGGCGCCCTATACCAGGGAATGGCGACGGGGCTGCCCAGGCAATTTTTAAACAGCCAGAGTGCTCAAATTCTCGAGCGCTGGTTCTTTCCCACTTTCCCGATCTTGTGTCACATCTTACCTTGTGGGAGGAAGATAAATAAAACCAAACCAAAACAATTCCAACGGATATATTTCGGCATCTTTAAAAACAGGGAGACAACTTTCAACTGACCGAATGGAGTAACCTCCCTTCCCATTTAAACAAAAAAAAAAAAAACTAGAAGAAATTGTTTTCTTACCTGCATTTTCGGTTGATTAGCATCCATATTGACACCTGGATTTTTCTGAATGGATTTACTGGAGTTCTGTCCAGTCACAGGTAAGTTACTGACATGTAAAGCTGCAGCAATGCTCTGCAGGATGTTCTCGGTGGTGAGGTCAGGGCCAATGCCTGTAATGGAAGCTAAAATACGTCGCTTAGATGGTAAAAATTAAATCTTGAAAAAATTTCATATAAAAAAAATGTATAACACAATGGGGGAGGGGGGTGGATATTTTTATGTCAGAAAAAACATTTATTAAATTAGATTGAAAAGTCACACATGGAGGCGTTGGTGAAATGGCAATAATAAAGAGAATATTTTGAAAGAACATTTTGAAAACATGGACAACGCAATTTATTTATGTTTTTTAAAATAAATTATTTATTTACTTTAAAAACTTGAGTACTTTCGGTGATATACACCCTTGTCAAAAGTATAAGCATATTTTTTTTTAATTGTTTTATAATTTCAGGTACCTTTTTTTTTTTATATATCAATGCCAATTTGAAAGCTAAAACTTCTCCATTAATGAAATGCACTTTGTTATACTAACTGAATTTTTCAATCCTCTAGAATTTTCCTAGCCTGGTTGTTTATAATATGCATGATTCAAAAAACCACTTAGCCACATTGATATTACTTTGAAATAAATTCAAGATTTTATATTTCCCTGGTAAAATTTAGCTAACAGAATAGATAGTTGGATGTACATCAACTGATGGCAGATAAATTAGCTGCTGTATGTTCTGTTGTCTTCAAGCTTCAATCAAAGGGGCAATTTGATCGCTTTGTGTAAGATAAGACTTCTAGCTCTGAAAGATTCTCTTTGTGTAGAAAAAAAATTCTCATTGGTTGAGGACATTTCAGATTTGGGATGATAGAAAAATAACATGGTATTTGGTGATATTTCTGAGGTAAAACATTTTTATTTACACATTTGTAAGCAGAAAACAAAAGTATCAAAAATGAAGAACAGTAAATATTTTATAGCCTGAGCTTTTTTTTTCTTTTTTTTTTTTTAAATGTTATGTTGCATAAGTAAAAAGTAAGCTTTCTAGAAATAATGACAAAAAGATCTTTAATTAGGTATCACAAACCGTCCTAGTTTAGAATTTGAAAATCGGTAAATATAGTGAAATTCACTTCAATTTCAACTTGCAATATTTATTTTGGGGGTTATATTGATAAAATTAAGATGTAAACAAAATTTAATCTTTTCTCTTCATAAATGTACAATTCTTTCTTGTGTCAGTAATATTTTTATCCAGGCTACTTCATATTAGGTTACTATTTTCAGTAACAGGTGATTTTTTTTTTTTATGTGAAAACATGTTTGTATTTTTCAAATTTGGTGGGCATTTCTATGCATATAAAAATTGTCCCTTTTTTATGATAATACTCTCTTAATATGCTGGACTTTAAAAAAAATCCTAGTTGAAAATTTTTGTCCTATTATCAAATTGTGTTTCAGACTGTTTTTACATGGTTCGAATCTGAGTTTTCTTTTATTGATTTATTATTCAAAGGAAAAATCCTGCTTGATCTTTAATGTGCTATGAATCATTAAAATTCAATGTTTTAACTGTTGAACTGAATCTTATATGAAGATAAAAAGTTGAACTTCTGTGTTATTTTTGCCTGTTTTGTTCAAGAGATGATAGCATTTTGCCAAATGTTTAGACTGGTTTTATCCAATAATCATTGTTTCCATTATAATTCATTTTTATTTAAAACATTACATTAGTAAGAATTTTTTTTACTTCTGGACTAATAACACAAAAAGAGGGAGATTTTCTAATTTAATGCAAATTTTGAATAGCCATAATTCAATGGCTAATTGAGCTCCCAAAATAAATTTGGTATCACTGTTTAAGTTTTGTAAAGATCTATGTGGCCGCATTAAAAGTTTATAGATATAATGAAAATAAAAATTTGGTTTGGGATACCTAATTTAATGCAGAAGTACAAAAATTTTACTAGAGATATTTTCGAAAAAACCATGCATGCCAAATACATTTAAAAAATTTGGCAACATTCAATAAAAACTCAACTGCTGTTCTCTTGAACAATACCTTTATTAGAACAGAAGTTCAAGGGTATATACGAATCTACACTTTACAGTGAAATTTCGATATTTGTACAATCCAATATCCAAACATGTTTTTCAAGGAGTAAAATTGTTTAATTTAAAAAAGATCAAATAGTTCAAGATTTAAAAAAAAAAAAAAGAAAAAAAAGGTTCCAAGTAGCTTCATAACTCCTAAGTTAAAACGCTTTTTCCGCATATAATCTATCATGTCTTAATCGTCTCTAAGACCGAAAGTACGAATCGAGTTATCTCCCTTAATCCAAATGATTTTTATAGTTCAGGTCTATTAAAACCTCACTTCTATCACGTCAGATAGTTTCTTTATCTTTAGCAAGTTAGACAATGTATAATTAATCAAGTCAAAAGTGGAATTATTATTAATTATGAAGTCATTAAATTATGGACGCAAGTTATCTGTAAGGTTAGTGAGAGATTTTCATGTCAAATTTTTAGATTAACACAAAAAAAAAAAAAATGGGTCATACCCGTATTATCCATACCTTGCATGTTAAGGGGTAACTCTAAGGGGACAAATGGGTCATCGTTCACATCTCGGGGTTGAACTCCTCTCAAGCGTTTTTCCCAAAACAACTACAAAAGATAAAGAAATTAAATGAAGTACTAAATTTTAACAGGAAAATGAAAAAGATTTAAACAAAAACCAAGAAAGTAAAAGAAAAAAAGATGAAAAAAATTTACAAAGTAAAAAAAACAAAATTCCAACAAAAAATTTATCCATAGATGTTTAGATCATTTTTACAATTGTTTCATTAAAAATAAACGTGCATTTAACTCAATTGACTAAGACAGCGGAATCGGCGAGATACTTTCTAAATTTCTTTGAATTTGTTGCATTGAATTTTGGGAAATGTATGAATCAGGGTTGCGGAGTCGGAGTCTGACTGATAAGAATGTTAGGAGTCAGAGTCAGGATTTTTAATCAGACTCCAATTATTACTGAATATTGGAAGAATTTAAAATAAGGAGTCGGTTCGGAAATTTGAGAATTCTAGGAGTCTGAGTCGGACATTATACCTTCCGACTCTGCAGTGCATGCTGCTTTCCGAGTAAAACAGGAGAAAAAGAATAGGCAGGATATCAGACCATGATTCTCTCTCCCAGGTAACCAGAGACAGGCCATGTAGAAAATTATTCAGAATGAATATTATATACCCAGTCTGCCAATGATGAAGATGCAAACTTCTTCTAACATATAAATCTTCTGATTTTCCAAGTTAGACACAAATAGTATTTCAGCTGACAAATCAAATTTTGTATTTGTTATTGTTGTATAGTGTTATTGGTAATATAATAACATACTTAGCTTTAATTTACTTTAAAAATTACTTAGTCAGGACCAGACTACTGCTAATATAAACCATTTTAAATAATCCTATAAAAATAAGCAAAGGGGATAACTCATTTTAGATTGAAGAACACAATAGAAGTTGTCTACCTTATGTGCAAACAACTCAAAATTAAAACAAAAATGACTTGACTGTATCTCTCATCTTTTTCGTTGTTGTTACCAACCGTCGTACATTTGCCGTGATAATAACAGCGGTTGTAGAAGTTGTTAATGACAGCACAGAATCATTTGGGGTTTAACAATTTTTTAGGTTTTTATTTTTAATTTACAGTGTACATATATAATAACACGTGGGTCTTTTCCCAACCCATTTCCCATAGAGGCAGGGAATGGCTGTCCCAAATACGACCACTCTCCTTCGCGGTTCAGAAACAAGAGTAAAATTCAATCTGCTACGTGTCACTGGGAACTTCCTATCTGTGACGCAACATCCTGAACATGTAGTTCTATAACTTCTAATGAAATCTTCTGATTTCCTACGACATCCAACCTTGTGTGGAAAATTCCATTTTCAACACTATTCTAACACACCCACATCCAGGGTAATCTCTGCTAATGTTAGAATTGAAATAACTCAAAACACCATGTCAGTCTGATGTCATGATTTATTTCACATATCCAGTCAGACTCACAAGGTGTTTTGAGTTATTTCAATTCTAAGTTTATTTTTGTTTTGTATCTACATTAAGCTCTCTAAGAGAAGGCATTCTTGTCAAGGACAATACATCCAACTCGGATCTACCATGCTATACATTATATATTTTGCCTCTATCTTTATGTTAAAATTCAAAAGATGCTTTAAAAAATGAACTTTCCCAAATTTATAACTACCAGCGACCATACGCGATTTAAGTTCTATTTAAAACAGACATTTACACCGTTAGTCCACAACATCGGACGAGACACTTCTACAAGACCAAGAAGGATTACTACGAAAAAAAAGGTTTATACCTTTTATTTGTCTAAGCTCTGTCGAGGCTTGTTTTATCAAGCGAAATATTAGATTAAAAAAGTCAAGATGAAGAAAAAAATATATATATATTTTGATTTTGATTTAATAAAAATATCTGCATCTAACACATGGTTTCTTTGAAGGCATTTTGCCTCCTCTATCTTTATGTTTATATATATATATATATATATATATATATATATATAAAGTTATCTTGTCAATTTTCTATGTTAGACCAAAATAGCACTGGATCTCACAAATCTATACTTGACTGATTCGAGCTTTCTTTTTTTTTTATCCTCACAGCATGTTTATTACACTAAAAAGTCTAAGTCGTTCGAGTTTCTTTGCAAAAAGAATTATTCCGGCAAAGTAGATTACAATGGAGACAATTTTAAATAATGATCTAAAAAGATTAAAAATGTAAGGGAAATAAAAAAAAAATTTTAACTTAAGGTAAAAATATGAGTTATCTTCCTTAGATTTTAATTTTTTTTTTTTTTATTTTAAAATAAAATGGTATTAATGAATATCGGGCTACTTCTAATAGGTAGAACTAGTATATATATAAAAATTTCTAAGTGACAGACTGACAAGAACCTTTCCATCAAAATACTGACCTGTTTTGGCTGTTCTTGTGGTCCATGTTTGAGATCAGATTTAGGTCGACTCTCTGGGCGTGTCCGAATTACGGTGACAGGCTGTTTGAATATGGAAGCAGTTTGTCGGATTGGAAGGGCCAAACTTGAATCATGTCGCATTCCTACAATCAAAGAGAAAAGTAAGAATATTACTCAAAAATGTTTGACATAAAATCATTTAAAAAAAAGAAAAAAGAATTTCCGACTCGATCTGTTGAGGAACCTCAACAAAAAGTCCAAGGAAAAAGAATATCAATTTTTTTGAACTGAACTAGAAATATAAACATTACTCTTTTTAAAAAAAAGAGGTATTGCTTCCTTGAGAGGTGAGGAGTGCGCAGTGTGCTCATTATTGCCAATAATGGAAAAAATTTCACATCTTAGCCTGAGAGTGGTTGAGGATTTATTGGTAGCAGAATTTAATGATCTTACTTTGGAAGAAAAAAATAAAAAATTTTTTAATAAACTTAAATTTCAGGGTTCTGGGGTTGAATTATTTCGACCGTAACTCGACAAAAAAATCATCTTAAAGTGGTTATGGGCTTGTTGGAAGCGGAATTTAATGTTCTTACCGATGAAAAGCAAAAAGAAATTTCAAAAACTCAAATTCTGGATGTCATCGTTATTTTAGATGTATTTCATCATTTTTGAGCTTCAATTTGTTTTTTTGTTTTTTTTAATCAAAATTTAAAAAAGTTAGAATTTCTACTATTTTAGCAAAGAAATGGCCTAATTTCTATGCTACTATGTATCCAAGGATTAATAATAAGCAATTAAGTGTTGCCAAAGTTGTGGACATTTTGAAATTTAATTTTGAATTTTTTTGCAAAAAAAAGTCTGGGTCAAAGAACCCATTTTCTATTACCCCATCTGTACTCAAAATGACCCTCCTTGTCTCAAATTTATTGAGTTCCTATTTCCTTGTCTCCCCACCGGGTCAGAGTTAGGCACATGGTCGGTTTTTAATATGGGGAAAATCCAGCTCCCCAAAAGGGGCACTCTAGATAGGAACAAAAATTTTAATTGCCTCAGTCTAGAAGGATTTCTCCTTCAATGACCGAGGACTTAATTGCAGTATCAGAACAGATACTACACTTTGTTTCTAGTCAAAGTGTTTGAGTTAAACTACAAAGATAGCTTTATGAAGCTATATATATATATATATATATATATATATATATATATATATATGAAAGTGTGTTTTATTTTAATCATTAGTTTGTGTTGTGATGCTTCAGATGTGCATAAAGCCAGGGAGTGGGCAACACAGTGCACATTTACCATGTGTGAGTTAAACCTAAGCAGCATACCTGTGTAGTCTGTTTTTCCCAGTCATGCCCATGTTCATGTTCATTGGTTAACAAAATTTCAGATTTTTGATAAGACTTCCTGGATGGATTTCGCAATTCCTGTCTGTTGCATCATCACACTATTTTTGTTTTTCGCAATAAAATGAGTTCATGGTTGAAAAGTCACAGATCAACAATTTTGACACAAACAACAATGCACTTGTGATTGGTTATGTCTAGGTTCATCTACAAACGGTAGTCGTCGCATTCAGGCGCGAACCCACGCCCATTAAATTACGAGAAACGAGAGGGTTGAATTATGCAAATTAAGTGCAGTTAGCGGCGAAGAACGGTGAATAAAAGGAAGAGTTTTTTGGGGGTTTTTTTTTATCGACAGCGTCAGTTTTGTTGTGAACATTGCATCGTTCACATGCGTGTCGATAGAAAGGAAACAAAAGAATAATTTGTTGTCTCTTCATCAACTCTTTATTTCAAGACCAGTGGCGCTTCATCCACTCTTTATTTCAAGACCGGTGGCGCTTCATCAACCCTTTTATTTCAAGACCGGTGCCGCTTCATCAACTCTTTATTTCAACACCGGTGGCGCTTTATCAACTCTTTATTTCAAGACCGGTGGTGCTTTATCAACTCTTTATTTCACAATCACAGTAATAAATGGGGATAACTGTTTCCTTTCTGCTGCCTGCATGGTTTCTGCCATACTAAATAACAGTTCCTTACTTGCATATCGTGATCTGTATACTATTGTTTTTTTTTTATTGATCTGGGACTTCAACCTGTCAGAAAGTTGTATATAGATTTCAACGTCGACAGAGGATATTCCCTCCTGGGTCAATTGTTTTACCAGTACTCCTTTGTTCTGTTGACTATCCAAGTTCACATTACTTAGTTCTAAGTCATTTTATAGAATAGGGATATTCAGACAGTACTGATGTTCTTTGCATAAAATATTGCGAATGAGGGTGGAATGTTTATTTGTGAAAAGATGTCCTTTTTTGATTAAGTAATTTATTTACCTCCTCTCCAGGAGGTTAGACACAAGCGTTCGGCTGTTCTACGCAAACACCCGAGTGTTGACGAGCCGAATGGTACCAGACGACAATTTTGATACGGTGCTGCGTCCTGTGATTGTTAGTTATATTTTCAAGAAATTTTCTAAAAGAAACAACAAAAAAAAAAAACAAGCAAAACATAGCAGAAGTTACTGTTATCAAATAATTTTTATTTTTTTATTTTGATACGTTGCTGCGTCCTATAATTTTTACTTATAGTTTCAAGACATTTTTTAAACAACAAAACAAAACAAGCAAAACAGAGCAAAATTACTGTTATCAAATAAATATTTTTAACCCTAAACCTAAACCCTAACAAAAAAAACAAAAAAAAAACAAGCAAAACATTATCATAGGACGCAGCACCATATCAAAATTGTCGTCTGGTACAAATTGGCTCGTCAACTCTCAGGCGTTTGCGTAGGACAGCCGAACGCTTCAGAGTCGAATCTCACGAAAACTGGTTCAGGATCGATATCAGTACCCAATAAACTAACCTCCTTCTCAGAGAGAAGGTAAATCCTGGGAAGGTGGACCTCCTACAAAGCCACTGTCGGACTGATTGTCGAGGATGTATCCTCGACTGGTATAAACACCACCTCAAGCTGTGCCAGTTTAAGTACATAGAATTTTCCTTTGAAAAGTGAAGCCATTTGTAGTTTGTGAGCCACTGGTTGAGAAATATTAGCTTTTTAGGGGGAAAATGAAGGGGATTGCGGCTCTTTTTGCAGGTGATTCACCAGACAAAATAAAAGAGGAGAGTTTCATGAACAAGCTGTGCTGAGTTACTTGCGAGAGACTGAGTCAGTTCTTAAACTGGCTTTTAAAGCTGACGTCTTTTCGTTGGACATCAGAAAAATATCACACCTAATGTGCTTAAACAAGTCATATTTTTCTTATTTGTTGGCCAATTTTTTAAATAATTATATGGATGGAAAGAGAATAAAATTAACATTCCAACGATGTTAATTTTATATGTCTTTATACATTAAATATTTTTATATTCCAAATTAAATATGAAAAAATGCTAAAAACTGATGACCCAGAAAGGGAAATTTTTTTTTTTTTTTTTAATTTTTATATTTCATACCTTACATTCTGATTAAAATCCATATGGTTAGATTTGATTAGATATTCTGGAGATTTCACAGACTATTTACCCCAGATTACTAATTCTAGTGTCATGTAATTCATGTTTTTATGACCACTAGAACCGAAGATCCGACCGATCAAAGGTAACCAAGAATATTTCAAAATTGATAAGATATATCGACGTACATCATTAAGTTTCATATAGATGATAGTTTCAGAATTATTTTTATGTATAATATTTGATAATTTTTGATGGTGCAGTAATTTTTTCGTAGTCACTAGCAGAATAGAGTATGTTTACTTAATTTCATTATAGCCGCATAGCGAGTTCGTATTTCCTTCCACAAAATAGAAAACGCTTTCATATTAATAACTATATATTTTGTGTGTGCTTTCATTTTGTTAGACTACTCTTTTATTCTTAGTTTGAAAAATTTTGGGGAGGCAAACAAATAGGGAGTTTGTTGTTGTTTCTTTTTGTTAACGCTTACTACACATGTAAGTACACGTATGATAAAGTGTATTTCTGTTATCGTGCTATTTATAATTCCTCGCTTGTTAGAATTTAAATAATCATTTTTTTTTTTAAATCTGATGAATTAAAGATACAATTGTATATTTTTTAATGAAACTGGCGATATATAAAACAAAAAAAAAACGAGATTTTCTTCACCTATTTTTTTAATATAAGAAAACTTTTTCACAAGAGCATCTTTTCGTTTACATAGTTCTCATGTTTTATTTTAAAATAAAATAAAAACAACTATTTGTACTTTTAATTCATATTTATTATTTTTTTTTAATATCTATCAGTTTGTTTTTCTATGCAATGTTCTTTTAAAGTTTTATTTTGTTTACAAAGTTAGTTATTATTAGTCATAGACTATGAATTAAAAGTCAGATAAAATTGAAAAAAAAAAATTATACTTTTAATTCTCAGTCCCTATTTATGTGCCTCCGCACAAGGGCAGAGTTAGATACAAGGTCGGTTTTTAATGTGGGAAAATCCAGTTTCCCAAAAAGGGGTACTTTGGATTGGCACAAAAAAATTTATTGCCTCGGTCTACAAGGATTTCCTAACTGAAAAGATGAAGTGTAGTATCAGAACAGATACTATACTTTGATCCTAGCTAAAAAAGATTTTTAAATGAATAAAGCATCACATTTTTTTTTTTTAATCATTGTGAAAAAACAAAAAAACTTGTAAATTTCAATGGATACTGCACCCCATAGACTGGTATTGTCTTGGCCTTCGGGGCTTGACTTACGCCTGTCTATGGGTCTATCCTGGGCAGTTCTAGGAGGTCCACCCTACCAGGCTTTGCCTCCCCTCTTTAGGGAGGAGTAAGTTTATTGCTTACTGTCTGAGGCGCCCCTACCGGGGAATGCCCAGGCAATTTTTAAATGGTCAGAGTCCTCACCTCTCGAGCGCTGGCTTATCTAATCCCACTTTCCTGACCTTGTGTCCATATTACCGCTGTGGGAGGTAGATAAATAAATTGTAAATTGAGGAAAAAATGCTCATTTTGGACTAATTTTTTTTTTCTTTTACGAGACTTGACTTGGTCCCTTAACCCCCTCCTGGGTCGTAGGGGCGCTGCACCAATGAACTCCACACCAGCTGTCTCCACTTCTGACGGTCATGGGCAATGGACTGGGTTGTAGCGAAGTTGTAGCCCGTCCACTCTTTGATGTTGTCCGTCCATCTTTTGTGTTGTCTACCTCTCCTTCTCTTGCCTTGCACTGCTCCCTGAAGGATGGTTTTGGAGAGACCACTGCCCCTTGTCACGTGACCATACCATCCAAGCTTTCTTTTTCTTACAGTTGTCAGTAAATCTTTGTAGTTGTTCAGATTTGTGTTGATGAGCGCGCGAACTTCTTCGTTTGTGACACGGTCTGAGTAAGAGATGCCAAGCACTAGAGTTGGGCGGTTTTGAAATTTTGGTTTCGGTTTTTTTCCCCTTAAAACCTCGGTTTACGGTTCGGTTTTTCGTTTTTTTTTTTTTTAATTTTGTTACTATGGAAGCTATTCATTCTCTTGTGTGATGATTAGTTATTATTCAACGTTTAGTTGAATTATGCCACTGTTTCAATAATTTTGTAACTGAATCATTCTCCATGATATGAATCATAAGTTTTAGGAAACGATTCCTGCGTTATTTTGCCGGTTCATGTATATTTAACTAAATTGTTAAACATACAGTGATGCCCGGCACAATAATTATTTACTAATGTAAAGGGATCGTTATTATGCCGGTTCATTTTTTTTTAAAACCTAATTGTTATGGCCTTGCGAAAGAAAAGGTAATGAAATAAATAAGGGCAAATATTTAAAAACAATTTGTTTTCATCATCAGTTGTGTCGGTTAAAGAAATTTAAAAAAAAAAAAAAAAAAAAAAAAAAAAAAAAAAATCGACCTGCCCTATTGTGTCGGTTAAAGAAATATCTGCTTTTAATACAAAAAACATTAAAAGTAAAATAATTAAATGAACGGAAATATTAGAGACAATTAGATTATTTAGTCGGATTTCATTTGTTGTAAAGCGTATCTGATGTAATTTCTTTACGAATTGCTGTTTGCAGACGGGAATATTGGGACCCCATTCGTACACAAGCATCTGAAATCCGGCTAAAGAATCTAATTGTCTAATATTTTCGTTCATTCAATTAATTTTTATTTTCAACTGCTACACATTTTAATCCAAGGTTGAATTGTTTTACAAACAAACATTGTGAAGCGGCAGCACTTTTTATACCCGCCACGGGAGCCGGAGATACCATGGGCACCAGTAGGCGTGGCTCAAATGAACCAAACAATCGCAATCATTTTAAAATAGATATTTTACCTTTATTATTAAAAAAAATACTATTTTTCTTTTCGGTTTATTTTTATTTAGTTACTTTTCATAATATAATTAATGTTGATGGATTTTCCCAACATTACTAAGTCTGCTCTCGATTTAAGTAATTGAAATTAAGGAAAGTTATATATATAAAGAAAAAAATAAGCAACAAATAAATGTTACCAAAGGCAACATAAATTATTCTTCTACCTACCTGTATAAGTTTATTTGTTTATTTTATTATTTATTTTGATAAATGATTTTTTTAAATAAAAATAAATAATAAAATAAACAAATAAACTTATACAGGTAGGTAGAAGAATAATTTATGTTGCCTTTGGTAACATTTGTTGAATTAACTTGTTAAAAATGTCCTTTAATAGGTGTTGCTTCGTAATCCTTGAACCAAGGCCAAACTTTTAAAAATAATGAAGTTATTAAGTTGTTGAATTAACTTGTTAAAAATGTGCTTTACAAAGGAAAGATTTTAATGTAAAATTCTGATTTTCTTTATGAAGAAAAACTTCGATAATGTTAAAATATACAGAAAATCACTGGATTTAAACAGTTTCTATTTTAAAATGTTCTTTCAATGAAATCATAAAATAAGTCGTAATTTTGAAGAGTTCACTCCTAATCGAATCAACCGGAAGTAAAAATTTTATCGTTATTTTAAAATATATTGTCGCTTAATAAAGTTTTAAATTATACAAAAAATCAATCAGGCAAAGTTTAATTAAAAACAAACAAAAAAAAAACAATCAGGCAAAGTTTTAAATTATAAATAAAATTTCGTTTGATAAAGTTTTAAATAATACAAAAAAATTCATTTAAATAATAAAAAAAAAAGTAATTTATAGTTAAATAAACACGAGCCGGCAAAATAACGTAAGACTCATTATTGTGCCGGGCGTCACTGTATGTTTAACAATTTAGTTAAATATACATGAACCGGCAAAATAACGCAGGAATCGTTATTTTGCCGGGACCGGCAATATAGCCTATTCGTAAGTTTTAAGGTGTTGACTGTTGTAATCAAAGTTTTGATACCTTTTCAACAGTTAACTCGTTAAAACAGTGACCAAAGATTCATGAAAGATTTCTGAAGAATAAAACTGAGTTTGAATATACATTCTATCTAATTCTTTAACCCATCAGAAGCTAAAATATAACTCAGAAATGCAAGAAATTAAAAAACGAAAATTTATTTAAACAAACAAAATAATTTTACAAATAAAATTAAGCAAAAATGATGATGAAAATGAAATATTGTGAATCAAATAGATTTTCGACATCATACGGAACGCGTTTGATTTTTTCTTTTTCATTTGAAAATGCTAAAAATACGATGTCATGTTGTCTGTCGTATTTCTCTTTTTTTCATTTGAAAATTCAAAATGTTAATGATAAACAAACTGTAAACAAAGATTTCTTCCTACAAGTAAATTAAATGTTTTTATCATATATTTGTTCAATCTGTCCTCTTACTAATATAACATTTTTTGGTAATATTCAATTTTATTCAAATCGGAAAATCTTTTCAACCGTGTTTTCTTTGTATATGGTGGCTTACTGTAGTAAAAACACAATACCGAACGGTTACGGTTTTAAAAAAAAAAACCGATTCGGTATTCGGTATGGAGGTATTTTCGGTAAAACCGCCCATCTCTACCAAGCACTCTTCTGTAGCATCTCATTTCTACCGTTTGGATCTTTCTTTGGAACTCAGCTGTCAAGGTCCATGACTCGCATGCATACAAAAAGATGGATAATACTAGTGTATGCAGCAGCTTCAGTTTGCAACGGAGACTAATGTTTCCGTTTTTCCAGATTGATTTCAGTTTTGCAAGTGCTGCTGCCGTTTGTGCTGCTCTTGCCAGGATTTCAGTCTTGGATCCTTTGTTGCCGAGTATAGCGCCAAGGTATTTGAACTGGTTTACGGTTTCCAGTTCTTGGCCGTTAGCTGTTATCGTTGTTGATAATGGTTGTCCACTATTCGTCATCAGCTTCGTTTTTTCAGCATTGATCTCCATACCGTACCTTGTGGATGTTCTGTCGAGGCGGCTCACTAGATTAGAAAGTTCTGTTTGATTTCCGGCAAGTCCATCAATGTCATCGGCGAATCTGAGGTTTGTGATGGTTCGTCCACCAATGCTGACTGTGCCCATGTGATCATCAAGGGCATCTGACATGATTCGTTCAAGGAGGATGTTGAAGAGTGTTGGCGACAACAGACAGCCCTGGCGAACCCCAACTGCAGTGTGAAACCAATCCCCCACTGAACCCTGAACGAGAACTGCACTTGTGGCTTTAGTATACAACTCCTGTATTATTTTGATCATGTTTTGACCCATGTTGTATTTCTTCATTGTTGACCACAGTGCGTCGTGCCAGACCCTGTCGAAGGCTTCCCTGAAATCAACAAACACATGATATATTTCTTGTTGTTCTTGTCTGTACTTTTCGCTCAGAACTCGTAGATTGAAGACTTGTTCTGTGGTGCTTCTACCCCTACGGAATCCAGCTTGTTCTTCAACGATGATCTCTTCTGCTTGTGGTCTAAGTCTGTTCAAAATGACCCTCAGCATTACCTTGCTGGCATGGCTGATAAGACTAATGGTCCTGTAATTTTGACACAGCTGTAGGTTACCTTTCTTGGGAAGCGTGATGATGAGTGACTGTGTCCAAGTTGACGGCCACTCTCCAGTCTGCCAGATTTTGTTGCAGATTTGTGTTAGGATATCGGTTACTGTTGTTCCTCCCTTCTTAATCATTTCGGCTGGGATGTTGTCTACTCCTGTTGCTTTTCCCGTTTTCAACGATTTAATAGCATGAACTACTTCCCGTAGGATTGGGTGATCATCGCTGTTCTGTTGACTCCTGACTGGTTAGAACACTGATATCTCCGTTGTTCTGGTGGTTATACAGATCTGAGCAGTATTCTGTCCACCTGTTCAGGATGCATTAGTTTTCTGTTAGGCATCGGCCCTCTTTGTCGTGGATAGTGTTGGCTCTTGATGGTTTCTGCTTCATCAGGTCTTTCACTATTTGGAAAGCCTTCTTGCTATTGTTGTTGTTTAGGTTCTCTTCGACTGAAATGCATTGCTTGTCTATCCAGTCTTCCTTTGCCTCTCTCATTCCTTTTCGGATTTGCTTGTTGATCTTTCTGTACGCTATCACTCCTTCTTCAGAGTTCTTGGTTTTCTTGAGCTCTCTCCTAGAGTCGCACATATCGAGGATTTCGTCTGTGACCCATGGTTGAGTTTTTCCGGCGCTGTTTCCCCAAGACTTTGTTCGCTGTTTCGGTCATCACTTTGTTGAATTTGGTGGTCAGTGCTTGCGTATCTTCTTCAAGTTTGAGGAGAGCAGCAAATTTACCGCCAATTGTTGCTTGAAAGGTTTCGAGTATGTCGGGATCTTTCAGTCTGTCTAAATTGAACTTTCATCTAGTGTTCTTTGGCTTATTGAGCTTCTTTAGTCGTACCTTGAAGTTCAGTATTACTAGGTCATGATCACTTCCCATATCCGCTCCTGGAAATGTTCTTGACCTGGCTCTGTTGATTCCCGATCTAAACCGTTTCTGTACCATGATATAATCAAGCTGGTGATGTGATCCGTTGGGGGCATGCCACGTCCATCGTCTTGAAGCCTTGTGTTCACCAAGAGTGTTTGCCAGCACCATGTCATTGTAGCTAGCGAATTCCAGTAGCCGCAAACCGCGCTTGTTGGTTGTTGCGTTGCAGGAGGGGCCACAGTAGTTTTTCCAATCTTCGAGTGCATCTGCACCCACTTTGACGTTCCAGTCTCCCTGAATGATGAGAATGTCATTCTTATTCACCTTGTCGATGGTTTCCTGTAGTTGAGCGTAGAATTCCTCCACCTGGTCGTCACTGTACTCAGTTGTCGGTGCTTAGGCTTGTACTATTGTGATGTTGAATGGTGTTGCTCCAAGGCGAATGGCGATGAGCCTGCTGGATATTGGATGGCACCCGAGTACTGAGTCTTTGACGGCTTTATTGACGAGAAAGCCTACTCCGTTCATGTGCTTATCCACTTCACCGCTGTAGTACAGCATGTGGTGATCATCTGTAAGGTGTTCACCGATATTCTTCCATCTGACTTCGCATAGTCCGACAACATGCCATGTGTAACCCTTCAGCCCATTTATGAGTTCTTGCAGTTTTCCTGTTTGGGCAAGCGTTCTGACATTCCATGTGGCTATACTGACATTGTCTCTTCCTCGTATTTTCGTTGTTCTCGTTGTTCTCATTGTTGCATCAGTAGCACACTTTTCACCATCGCCCTGATGCGAGACGGGGACCCTTGTTAACCCGTGCGACGGCCGAGCCGGTATGGATTTTTGTATTATGTTCATTTTTTTTTTTCCATGCAGTGTGTCTTGGGCAAATGTAGTCTAGCGGCGCCTATCCCTCTCCAGACTGCTAGACCCGGTCGAAGTCCCTCGTGATATGAGGGTTTGCCCTCATATCACGAGTCATTACGCGGTAAAACTGGCACAAGTGAATGATTAGGAAAACATGTCACAAAGTAAGAACATAGAAAAAGGACAAGCATGATAAATATCTGTCTTGTGTGTAAGATGAATTAGTTCAGTTGTCAGAGGTTTTGCTGTCAGTGGTTCAATTATTGAACAGAACCCAAAACTAAGCATAATCCTGTGTGGAAGATGATCACCCACTTTCCGACCAGATAGCATTTGAATGACATGTAACCGTTTTAGTCAACTATTAGATGTAACCATGTTTTTGTTTTTCGGGGGGGGGGGGGGTATTGCCAGCCGGACTTAGGGTGTCCCTGTGGCAGTGCGAGGGTTACAAATTTTATCCAATCTTATTTTTTTTCTATATTATGGAGGAAATATATACACGGCGTTACTGTGAAGAACTGAAATTAATCTGCTGCAATCTTGTTAAAGAAACATTTTAGTGCAGTGTAATCCTTTAAAAAATAGTTTTGTTTTTGGGTTACACAATTTCTTTAAAACGGATATTAATAACGTGGTTACTGTTATACAGACACTATGTAGTGACTTAAAAGAAATTAAGCTGTATTGAAATACCTCACAATCTGTATGATATACTGTGCCAGTTTTAAAAACTTTGAAATTTACATATTTAATTTATAATTCATGGCTTTAGGTAAAAACATACATAATCAGAAAGAGCACATAATTTTACATAAGAATACAAGTTTCGTAATAGCTTAAAAAATAAATTGTGGAGAAAATTACTGAATTTCTTGAAATGATAAGTCCGTATTTTGGGCCACTTTTTATTTTTTAAATGATTGGTTAAATCCAAGATTCTTATGTCTTTGTGACCAGAAATAAAAAATAAAACCTTTTTGTTAGCATTTCTTTATGCAAATTTTATTATTATTCCTTCGGATTATAGTTTAATAATACATTTGTTTAATAATTTTTTTTAGTTTAATATAGTAATAAAAGTATAATAATTACATTAAAAAAAAAACACATTTTATTATTAATTAACGTGTTTGAAATAAATAAAAACATATGCTATAATAAAACATTTTATTGAATTAATTTTAAGAAATAAATTATCAACTGAAAGTTATTTGTTTTTACAATTAAAAAAATTGAATTTTATTGAATTAATTTTACCAAACAAATTATCAACCTGAAGTTCTTTTTTTTTTTTTAATAACGTTATGCTATAAGACATTTTATTGAATTAATTTTAACAAACAAATTATCAACCTGAAGTTCCTTTTTTTTTCTTAATAACGTTATGCTATAAGACATTTTATTGAATTAATTTAAACAAACAAATTATCAACCTGAAGTTCTTTTTTTTTCTTAATAACGTTATGCTATCAGACATTTTATTGAATTAATTTTAACAAACAAATTATCAACCTGAAGTTCCTTTTTTTTTCTTAATAACGTTATGCTATCAGACATTTTATTGAATTAATTTTAACAAACAAATTATCAACCTGAAGTTCCTTTTTTTTTCTTAATAACGTTATGCTATAAGACATTTTATTGAATTAATTTTAACAAACAAATTATCAACCTGAAGTTCTTTTTTTTTCTTAATAACGTTATGCTATCAGACATTTTATTGAATTAATTTTAACAAACAAATTATCAACCTGAAGTTCTTTTTTTTTCTTAATAACGTTATGCTATCAGACATTTTATTGAATTAATTTTAACAAACAAATTATCAACCTGAAGTTCTTTTTTTTTCTTAATAACGTTATGCAATAAGACATTTTATTGAATTAATTTTAACAAACAAATTATCAACCTGAAGTTCTTTTTTTTTCTTAATAACGTTATGCTATAAGACATTTTATTGAATTAATTTTAACAAACAAATTATCAACCTGAAGTTCTTTTTTTTTCTTAATAACGTTATGCTATAAGACATTTTATTGAATTAATTTTAACAAACAAATTATCAACCTGAAGTTCCTTTTTTTTTCTTAATAACGTTATGCTATAAGACATTTTATTGAATTAATTTTAACAAACAAATTATCAACCTGAAGTTCTTTTTTTTTCTTAATAACGTTATGCTATCAGACATTTTATTGAATTAATTTTAACAAACAAATTATCAACCTGAAGTTCTTTTTTTTTCTTAATAACGTTATGCTATCAGACATTTTATTGAATTAATTTTACCAAACAAATTATCAACCTGAAGTTGTTTTTTTCTTAATAACGTTATGCTATAAGACATTTTATTGAATTAATTTTAACAAACAAATTATCAACCGAAAGTTTGTTTTTTTTCTTAATAACGTTATGCTATAAAACATTTTATTGAATTAATTTTAACAAACAAATTATCAACCTGAAGTTTTTTTTTTCTTAATAACGTTATGCTATCAGACATTTTATTGAATTAATTTTAACAAACAAATTATCAACCGAAAGTTCTTTTTTTTTTTCTTAATAACGTTATGCTATAAGACATTTTATTGAATTAATTTTAACAAACAAATTATCAACCAAAAGTTCTTTTTTTTTTCTTAATAACGTTATGCTAGAAGACATTTTCTTGAATTAATTTTAACAAACAAATTATCAACCTGAAGTTCCTTTTTTTTTCTTAATAACGTTATGCTATCAGACATTTTATTGAATTAATTTTAACAAACAAATTATCAACCTGAAGTTCCTTTTTTTTTCTTAATAACGTTATGCTATCAGACATTTTATTGAATTAATTTTAACAAACAAATTATCAACCTGAAGTTCCTTTTTTTTTCTTAATAACGTTATGCTATAAGACATTTTATTGAATTAATTTTAACAAACAAATTATCAACCTGAAGTTCTTTTTTTTTTCTTAATAACGTTATGCTATAAGACATTTTATTGAATTAATTTTAACAAACAAATTATCAACCGAAAGTTCTTTTCTTTTTCTTAATAACGTTATGCTATAATAAGACATTTTATTGAATTAATTTTAACAAACAAATTATCAACTTGAAGTTCTTTTTTTTTTCTTAATAACGTTATGCTATAAGACATTTTATTGAATTAATTTTAACAAACAAATTATCAACCGAAAGTTCTTTTCTTTTTCTTAATAACGTTATGCTATAATAAGACATTTTATTGAATTAATTTTAACAAACAAATTATCAACTTGAAGTTCTTTTTTTTTTCTTAATAACGTTATGCTATAAGACATTTTATTGAATTAATTTTAACAAACAAATTATCAACCTGAAGTTCTTTTTTTTTCTTAATAACGTTATGCTATAAGACATTTTATTGAATTAATTTTAACAAACAAATTATCAACCGAAAGTTCTTTTCTTTTTCTTAATAACGTTATGCTATCAGACATTTTATTGAATTAATTTTAACAAACAAATTATCAACCTGAAGTTCCTTTTTTTTTCTTAATAACGTTATGCTATAAGACATTTTATTGAATTAATTTTAACAAACAAATTATCAACCTGAAGTTCTTTTTTTTTTCTTAATAACGTTATGCTATAAGACATTTTATTGAATTAATTTTAACAAACAAATTATCAACCGAAAGTTCTTTTCTTTTTCTTAATAACGTTATGCTATAATAAGACATTTTATTGAATTAATTTTAACAAACAAATTATCAACTTGAAGTTCTTTTTTTTTTCTTAATAACGTTATGCTATAAGACATTTTATTGAATTAATTTTAACAAACAAATTATCAACCGAAAGTTCTTTTCTTTTTCTTAATAACGTTATGCTATAATAAGACATTTTATTGAATTAATTTTAACAAACAAATTATCAACTTGAAGTTCTTTTTTTTTTCTTAATAACGTTATGCTATAAGACATTTTATTGAATTAATTTTAACAAACAAATTATCAACCTGAAGTTCTTTTTTTTTCTTAATAACGTTATGCTATAATAAGACATTTTATTGAATTAATTTTAACAAACAAATTATCAACCGAAAGTTCTTTTTTTTTTTTTTTTCGTCACTTTTTATTACACTTCATAACATTTTCTAATCCCATATAAAATGTTTCCGAAAAAATTGTTTTTTGTTCGGCGCCGCCAAAGAAACTCTTACAGGTGACTAGTAAAGTTTCATTGAACTAATAGTGTCTCTTGTTTGTAGCATTAAATCATGCAAATTTATATTCATACAGAATAATTCTGCGACTGGAATTATATCTGAAACTAACTTCTCCATTACTTTAATTTTAACGTTATCTTATGGGAAGGTAATCAATAATTAGTAATTAAAAATAGAAGCGGAAGTCGAAATTAAAAAATAAAAAGTTTTATAAATGTAAAAGTGTAAATAGTAATTTTTGTTATTCAGAAATGCTAACAAAAAGGTTTTATTTTTGATTTCTGGTTATCCGGACGTCAGATGACGCGCACGATTAAACATGAAGTCACAAGAACATAAAAATCTTGGATTTAACTAAAGGATTTTTTAAAGAAAAATCAGTTTTAAAATGTCCAATGAAAAACAAATTGTGGCACTTTGAATTCTTATAACTTTTGAACAACTGTATTTACATAATTTAACCGTTTTGAGCTTCTTTTAAACAGCTCTATTCACCCAAGTTGATAAAATAACAATTAGTTAAAAAAAATTAAAAAAGGGTCAACTTGTAAAGCTACTGAAACAATTTTAGAGATGGAAAACAGAAAATGTAGATGCAATAGTCTTTTGGTTTGCAAGAAATATTCATCTTTTTTTTTGCTTGGTGACTTTTTTTTTTTTTTTACAGTTCACTCAGAAAATATGGGAAATTTTAATGAAAGTAAATTTTATATGATGAAAGAGTCAATTTTGTCTAATGTATGTCTGTAAAACAAAATGATTTAATTTATATTAGGGAAAGTAAAAAATATACCTCACTAACATGCACCCCCAACTTAGAAAACATTGACATGAGATAAAATCAGAGAAAGATGGACTAGAGAAAGAATAGCTTTTTATTACCTCCCTCCTCAAAGATAGTCAAACATTTTAACTTTGGAATATAAATTTCAATTTTGCTTAATGGAAATTGGTGGAGAGACTGTTTGACACTCCACAGGCTTTAGTGCAAGCAATAACCCCTTTCTCAGGTATTTTCTTGATCAATTTTTACTACTATGAATTTATGAAAGCAGATGAGCATGGTAGTAATTCATTTTTACTATCAATTGTTAAAAGAAAAAGAAAAGTTTTAAGGAATTCTTTGAATTACAAAAAAAAAAAAAAACAACGTTTTTGGTGCATATTTCCAAAGAGGTTAGTGAGGTTTGGTTAGGGTTGTGTTTTACGTTTAGAGGTAGTGATAGTGTTCTGAAAATATTGTTAGAAAAAGCATTCTGAAGAAACACCCTAGTTTATTTTTTTAGCAATTAAAGCTGTGATACTATAGACGGGGGGGGGGGGGGGGAGCGGGGGCAGAAGCCAGGAATGGTGGGGGTAAATAATTCAACTCACACAAAGACAATAGGAAATGGGATGGACAATCAACAAGAAGTGGTTCGTCTCTATTGTTCAGAGGTGAGGGCTTGTCTGTGACTAAAACAAAATGACCCAGAGATAAGATATTTGGTAGTGATAGGGTTTTATGACATTTTTGACAAAAAGGTTGGGACTCAAAAAGAAAGCGATTCAAGCCGAGCAAACGATGAGATGAGCTGATCAACTGATCAACGTTGCTTGGCTCGACAGACAATTTAATCTGTTCACTAAAATATGGACGTTAACGTTTGGGGTCCCTTTCGGTATCACACACAACCAGAGTACAACTGTTTGAAACACAATGTATATGAGTTGGTGTTCTTTCTTGTGAATTGCGTTACTTTTGTTTGTTTTGTAAACTTGTAAACCAGTGCTGTGCCCTCGACGATTTGTCAGTGGATAGACGACCCAGCTAGAACACGATGAAGACAAGAAGAAGGCCACGGACAAACAATGTTGGGGTTGACGGTCATCGAGAGGAGCAGCATGGTTCTACAAAGCGCTTTACACATAATTGAGATGAAGAGGATCGTAATTTGATGCAAAATGAAAACAACATAAAACCTGGATCTTTTTAAGAAGCTCCCTGCCACTAGTGCTAAAGTTAGTCGACCGCTAAGAATAACCCCGCTGCCAAGGGAGACAACTTTTCGACTTTCTTGACCCGTTAACCCTTTTCACACGTGTTTGAGTGCACCTTTCCTTAAAGTTTTCTTTGCTCATGAATTTTCTAAGACTCACAACCCTTGTCCACGACAAGGAGTCTGCTGTAGTTTTTTTGCAAAACCACGGAGTACTACATCAGCAGCATCTCTGCAACAATGGCCATCAAATGGTTTTATCGAGCAATTGGTCCAAATGTCGGACAGAAGTTACTCTCCGAAATAAAACATTCTTATTTTGTTAATTTATGAAAAATTTAATTACCAAAAAAAATAAAATCCATTAATACTAAAATCGTATATAATAAGTTATACATTCTTATTTTGTTAATTTTTTTAAGCAAAAGTGGCTTTAAAGTCGTCTCCCTTGAATAGCAGGACTTTATTTTTTGGCAGGGAGTTTCTTAAAAAGATCCTAAAACCTAACTTTAACTTAACTAAAAATTAAAAACAGCAATTTTTTTTTGATCACCTTTGAAATCTTAATTTTAGTTTTAACTTAAGAATGATATAAATTGAATAGTTCAAAAGATAAAAACACACTTTTGAAGCGTTAAAAACAAACGAAATTAAATATATATTGGAGTTTTGTGGTCTTTTAATTACCATTAGCACACCAAATGTAAACTAGAAAATTAATATCTGATGTGATATTGTGAAAAGTTATTTTATACCGAAACCCATTTCACTCGAAACAATTTATGTGACTGAAATAGGAATTAAGCAATTATTAAATCTAAATATCATTGTTATGTTTATTTTAAAATTTAAAAAAAAATATCGCCTTTCAAAAAGTCTGGTAGGTCATAAAATAAAAATGTTGATGTCACAGTTATTGTTTTTTTTAACTTGCTAAGTCTGGAGAGTAGACAAAAAAAATAGTTTTTTGATACAAAAAGAGCGCATTTAAAATGTTTTCTGTTTTCGATTAGGAGCAGAAATAAACTAATATACTTAACTTTTGCTTTCAAGTTTTAATTTAAGGCAGAAATTATTTTCTAATCAACAGTTTAAAGGTTTCAAAATCACTTTAGAATTTAAACTGTTTTGTTTTTTTGTTCTGTTTTTTGCTTTTTTTGGGGGTTGGCGGGGGGGTCAGTCAAAGTTGGACTAATACTTGTTCATTAATTTGAGTGTTCACACCAAAAATTATGTTTGGTCATAGTAGTAGTTGCATATTCAAAGTTGTCTTTGCGTTAACAGTTACTGTATATGCTGTCACTTCGTTGAATTAAATTTTAGACCCACGTCAGGTATTAATGGTTCACTCGCTGGACCCATAAAAATTCTACTGGATTGCTTCACCCTCTCCTTACTCTCTCTGGACCCGTGACAAATAAATTCACTTTCGCAAACCCTGTATACCTGCAAAGAATTAACTATCTGTCTCTGGACGGGTTAAATGTTGAAAACGAATATGTGCTTTGATTAAATAAATATAATGCTTACTCTGAATATAATTAAAATATAAATGAATGAATTTAATTGAATAAAAACATTTACCTTCATAAAATCTTGAAACAATTAGAAGCGATAAGTTTATGCAGTAGTAGCTGTAATAGCGTTCTAAATATTAAAACTATGTTTTTTTGTAATAAATGTTAAATATGTCATTCAGCCTATAATATCGGCTGTAACTGTTTAACTTATCTTAATAGTTATATATTATTGATAAGGTAAACAAAACGAAGGAACGTACAAGCATATTAATATATAAATATTAGTATACAGATATATATGAGCTGTGCAACGAAAAACCCCTCTCCACATAGGTCGCTGAACAAAGATGGTCTATGTTAGGCCATGTCCTACAAATGGACCCTGACACTCCCGCACAGAGGGCACTAGACTTTGCCGTTACTGGCTCGCAAGCCTACCAACCGCGACTAGGCCGGCACTGCACAAATCTGCTGGGCACACTATGTGCTGACCTCAAGCAGGGGGGACTAGGACCACTATGTACAGTGAAACAACTTCATTGCCTACGACAACTTGCGCATGACAAGGCCAGATGGCCTGGGACTAGCATGGAGGACTGATTACAGCTACGGGATGTCATTTGACTACCGTAGACGCAGAACACAGTTCTTAATAAAAAAAATACAGATTTATTATAACAATTCACACCAAGAAATTATCATTCTATCGTAAATAGATGTGGAGAAAGTGTACCTGGATGGCGAAGCTATCGAGTTTGTTGAGAAATTTTGTTACTTTGGTGATACCATTGGAGCACAGGGTGGAGCAGGTGCTAGTGTGATTGCAAGCATTAAGAGAAGATGGAGTAAGTTCAAGGAACTTTTGCATTACTAACTAGCAGAGGGTTACCATTGTTGACCAAGGTAAGATTCTATCAGGCATGTGTGCACAGTGTGATAATGTATGGAAATGAAACTTGGCCAGTGAAGGTTGAGGATATGCATTGCATGAAGAGAAATAATACGATGGATGTGTAATGTGGGTCTTAAAAACAAGCTTAGTTCTGATGACCTCAGAGGAAAATTAAATCTGGACAGTATAGAGAAATGTGTATATAAGAATAGACCTCGATGGTATGGTCACATTGAAAGAATGGATGAGAGTTCTTGAGTAAGTAGTTGTAAAACAGTTGAGGTAGCAGGTTCAGTTCACATGGGAAGGCCAAGGTAAACATGAGAAGAAGTGATAAAAATGGACCTGGCCAGAGATAGGTTACTTTGGAAGTCTTAGTTCAACGCGTGGTGATGATGATGATAAACTCACTTCACTCCAGGAAATTATAAATAAGGGTTAGGTTTTTGAATAAAGTTAACATAAAAAAGAAAACAGGATTAGCACTGTTAATTTGTGGTGTGTTTATTGTTAAAAACAATATATAAACACAATGTTTTTTTGTAATAAATTCAGATTTAAAACCTAAAAAAAGGGGGGGGGGTCAGCTCAACAAAACGTCCTACGGTTAACTAATTTACAAATTGCTTTGGAAAAAGACATCTCATTAATTCACTATTCGTTCTTATTGTTCTCTCATGGTTGTTAAAATTTTATTATCACAATTCTATTTACGCGTAATTTTTCTCCTAAAATAATTATCTCCCTTTGTTCATTGTGACAATGAATTACCTCCTTTGTATTCCAAAATAGCCGGAGAAGCCAGAAGACCATCGGTCAGAGACAGAGAAAAAGACCGAAGTTGGCAACTGATCAAAGACAAAAATTCAAAAGACTAAGAATACTTGTTTCAAAATTGTCCCTTAGAAAGTCTCCTCTAAGAGAGACAAAGAAAGCAAATTTCAAAGTCCCTTAAGCAAGATTTTCCACCAGTTAAATTCCTCAAATTGTCTGTACAAGTCGGAGATACGTCATTGACAATCAGTCCGACAGTGACTTTGTTGCTGTTGGGCTGAGCTATGGTGCTGTTCAGTCCGAGGAGGTCCACCTTCCCAGGCTTTGCCTTCTCTCTTTGAGAAGGGGTTAATTTGTTGCTAATCACCTGAGGTGCCCCTACAGGGGAATCCCGACGGGCCGGAATGCCCATATCCTAGTGTGCTGGCTTTTCAAAACCACACCTGACCTTGTGTCTAACCTAGATAGGAGGTAAATATACCCAACAAGATTAACATAAATTTTCCTTTCATTATTATTACGCACCTGTGTTTCAACAAACATTTGCAATCGTTACCAACAAGTTTTTCTTGTTTTGGGGTTGCCGACAGAAGCAACCATTTACCCAATTTCCCGAGTAAGTTACGTCATCCCCAGTTCTGCAGATCTTTTCTAACACAGTGTAGGCGTTGAATGATTGGCAGAGAAACCAGCCAAAACGCATGCGGTCCTCGTGATAAAGGTTATTTAGAATAGAGGCTGCATCATTTTTTACGGGGGGGGGGGGGGGGTAAAGCAAAAACTCAGATGAGATCACAATTATCCAAAATGGTGATTTTTTTTTTTTTAAATAGAAAGAAATAGTTTTAATTTTACGTCTATTTATACGTTCATAGTAAAATTGAAACTTACTTTTTAACAAGTGTAATATTCCAAACTTAACCCCTCCATATAAAATTAAAACAAATAATTTAAACATTTTGCTAATCGTGATCACATGCATAATCATAAAAAAAATTTTTTTTTATTTTTCTTATATACCATGAACGAATAGATAGAGATCAGAAGTCAGAGAGTTGGTATATAAGTAGGCTGGGATGTTCTATTGTGTTTAGATCGGAACTCTGAGAATAGACTTGCCTGAGTGAACATTCTAGTGTAGAAATATCTTCATTCAATTAAGAGTTAGTCTGTCAACTGGACACCAGTTGGAGCCTTTAGGCCAGTAAGTTTCATTTTGATTCTACAGTTTCTATTTGGATAAACACCAATTCTCACACGTGGTTTAATTTTAAATATAAACATTTTCATAAATGACTTTCTTAAATGTAAATCAATCTGAAAAAGTCTATATAAGAAAAAAAAGAGTTTAAAATTTCACATCATTAAATTAAAATATTTATATTTAACAAATAAATTTTTTCCCCCCATTTTAACGTCTTTACTGCATGCGTTTACATAAATTTGTTCTTCTTTTTTCAAATAGTTAAACACATGCCATAAACATCCCGTTGTGCGTTCTTTTTTTTTTCTTTTTCCTATGTTTTGCCGTTATTCAATAATTTTTTTAAATCTTCACTTTTTCTGTAGATGATCGTTGATCCGAACGAAACCGGTAAAATCTCTTGTTTTTTTTTGATAATTTTTTCCTGTATTTGATTTGTTTTCCTTTTGTCTTTTTTCACACATATGTATATATATAGAATAGCAAATAAGAAAAATTATGACCAAAATTCTAACATTTACGCTTACTTCACTTAAGATAGTAAGAGTAAGTTTCAATCAAATTACTTTTTTTTTTACTCCCAGTGCACGGAAAATACAAGTATCATCTTTACAATTTTTTAAAATTTATTTTAATTCACCCCAAACAAGGCACGTTGCTGAGATATAAGGGACTACTGTGGATTAGGGGACAGATTTATAGGGGGCAGCCTAAGTGAGAAGTTGTGCAGCGAGATGTTTGTTCATATTACATTTAAATTTCTGCATGTCGGCACAGTCAGGAAAACAAGGACCAGGGAGGGAATTCCTAAGGTTAGCAGTTTCTCAAACATGTTTTTTTTTCTGGGAACAAGATACCGCAACCATTTAACTATATCAGAGATGTGAGTAGCAAATGGCAAAAAACAGCTAAAATCAAACTGAATGTTCTCAACCTCGAAAGGCATGCACCCCCCCCCCCTGTGTATGGAGATAGGGCATCACAAAAACAACAACTTTTTCATAAAAAACTCTAATCAGTTTAAACTAGGAAAATCAAGAGAAAGAAACCGAGTGTACATGTGAGGTTGGGGTGGGTTAGACGATCAAAAGTTATCTAACTCCCCTACCCCCTCCATGAATTGCTTGAAGTCTTAAACTTAAAGGCAAAATTAAGATTTTCAGTTTTCAGAGAGAACTATCATAATAAGGAAAAGTAGTTTTTTTTCCCCTTATTTAAAATAAAAAAATAACTTTTTATAAAGCGGATTTCGATCAAAAAGTGAAGAACTCAGATCCAAGACAGGCTCTCGCGATTTAAATGAAATCAGATTTTTCTGGATTTAAAAAAAAGCGGAGAACTCACATCCCGATATATAAAGTAAAGCAAGTCTCTTTGTGGGTATATAAACACTAAATAGCCTTTCTCATACAAAAATCAATATTTCATTCTGTTTATAGATACATAACTGGCAGACATCGGGCTATGTTCTTTACAAAAAAAAAAAAAATATTGTACTTCCAAAAGTAAGCACGTGAGTGTGCTTAAAACGTCACATTTCATTACATTGTAAAACAAACTTACAATCCTTAACTATTTTTAATCATAAAATACTAATAATAATAATTTTAATCGTAAAATATTGAAATAAAATATTTAAACATTAAAATTAAAAGTATTGTTAATCATTAAAAAATTTACAATATTATTTGGATTATTCAAACTACTGTTCTCATCTTGTGTAACGGATATAAGTGCTAAGTAATAATCAGTTCTAAGTGACAGTCTTCTGGAGGTTGATGGTTCAATCCTCAGTGCGGGCGATACTAAGAATATAATTAAGAATTACTTAAGACTTCTACCTAGTCATGACTGACGGAACAAGAGTAAGCTATCCCCGTGGATTTTATGAAGGATTCTGTTCGAAATTCCGTACAGATTTCAGATGCACCTGAGGAAGGTCGGAGGCTACATGAGTCGAAACATGAGAATAACATTCAAGATGAGAACAGTAGTCTGAATAATCCAAATCATCAATCCTCATCTCAAAAAATTTTTCTTTTTTTTTAAATGTGTACTTTCAATCAATTTTATCCAAAACAGCCAATCTGTTTCTCATGTGTTTTTTGTTTTCATCGATAGCCGTTTTCTTAAAAAATAGATAATTAAATCTTTTTTGATATAATGCTCCGGTCTCTTTTCGATTGTTCTAAAAAAAAAAAAAAATTAATTCTGACCGATTTGACAGATTCTCATACTTAATCTGATGGATATTTCATTTTGGAAGAGAAAGGCTTTGTATAGATCGGTGACAGGCCGCATAAAATGATATTGACTTCAAGAGGATTCAAAATAAAAATTTAAAACTTCATACACTTATATTAGCATTTATTTTTAATAAATATAATTTTATTAATATACAGGTTGCTCATAATATAGACATCATGATTTTTTTTTTTTTTTTTTTTTTTTTTAAATCATCACTTTCGTTTACTGCGGGTCTGCTCTTCTTCGAGAGAGATGGAGGTTAGGCTAGTAGCAAGTGAACAATTAAAGCAGCATAGCTGTCAATAGAAATATGTATGCTTAGAATTATAAGAAAACTAGACCACCCGTGACCCGTTGGGTCAGTTTGTTATATTAGCTATAGAATTCATGTATGAGCGTGACACTTGTGACAAAGAAAATAGTTTTTTTTTACATAACAGAAGCATTTCTATGAAAGTATATTAAAATGAAAAAAGAATATAGATAGATTTCTATGAGTCGTTCTGTTTATTATAATTGTTTTTTTTTTAAATTACAGTTACTGAATTATAAGTGGTTGGTTAGGGCGATTTGAGAAAGGAAGGGGGTACAGCAGGCTTTCTCGCGTACGTAACGAAAACAGAGGGAGTAGGAGTGGTGAAATCTATGAGAGGGAAAGTGGGAGGTGGTTTCGTTCACCGACCGCTAGTATGGCTGATATTAATAATGAGTGTTGTTTTTTTGTTTGTTTGTTTTTGTTTTTTAAAAGGGAGGAGTTTTTTTGAAACTGCGACAGACTTTACGAAGTCCTCCCGTTGAATGTTTTTAGCCGTGAAGAAAACAAATAAACTATTTGATGAAATTAAATGAAATTGTTTAAAAATTTCCAGAATGAAAAATTTCATGCGTTCGTTAATCATAATAGAGAATAACGGAATTGGAATAACAGATTGAAGACGATGCTATTTACGCATGCGCAACCGGATGTTGAAAACCGGAAAGCTGAAAGCTGATTGCAAACATACAAGAACAATAGACTTTTAGTATTATATAGATAGATATATATAGCCCAGCGAAATAGGTCAGATGGAAACTTCAAACTAAAGATTTAAAAGTTTTGTTTTCAATCGTGGGTTTCATCTGCATTTTTCTCTTTTTTTCTTTCGAGAACCAACAAATAATTAGTTTCCTAACAATTTGGTTCAATTAATAAAACAAATGATACTAATTAAATTTAACTTTCAAAATTATATTTAAAAACAAAAAAAAAAATGACTTACTTTAAATAAATAAAAGAACACTATCAGAACAACGGCAGATAAGTACTGCTAGTCATCATCATCATCAGTCCCGTAGTCTGGCTGACCGTTGGGGCATTAAAGATGACCTGACAACCAGCTTTCTCCAACCCTCTCGATCTTCTGCCTTCATGAGTATGCTACTCAGCGCCAGTCCTGTCCACTTTTGGATGTTGTCCTCCCCTCCTCCTTTCTCCATATACAGTTCCTTGTAGGATTGTCTTTACGATACCTGATGATCGTGTTACATGGCTGTACCACTTCATTTGCCTTCTTTTAACAATGGTAAGTGGATCTTCATATGCCACGACTACGTGTAGGAGTCTGTTCTTCACTTCCTCATTAGTAACGTGGTCCCTGCATAAGACGTTGAGGATCTTCCGAAAGCATCTCATCTCTATGGTTTGTATTCTTCTCTCCAGGTACTCAGTTAGGATCCATACCCCACACGCATACATAAATATGGAGATGCCCAGAGAGTGCAGCAGTCTGGATTTTGAGCTGGCTGATGTTTCTGTCATTTTCCATATGGGTCTTAGTTTGGCCAATACTGCTGTTGTCTGCACAATTCTTGCAAGTACTTCATCTGTCACAACCATCCCGAGGTAATTTAATCTGTTGACGGCTTCCAGTTTCTCATCTTTGACCTTCATGTTCTTGCTGATGTCAGTTGTGTTGTTGATCACCAGTTAGTACTTAGCAATAAATATCGGAACAAAACACCACACTAGACAAATTAAGAAATACAAGACTGAAATGTTTTTACACAAAAGTAATACCTCCAAACTAGATTAACACAATGAAATCCATTGAAGAAAAAGGTTCAGTCCATTTATGGTACAGACTGTCGGTATATATCGCCATGTTTTTTCAGCCATTCAAAGCAGAATTTATTCTTTACATTTTTATCCAACTCTTTCACAAATGTTTCATCTTTAGAAAGTAGGGGTGTTAAATATGGATGGGAGTAGGTCTACTTGGCTTTTTGGCTAAGATCAAAGTGTAGTATCTGTTCCGATGGATACTGCACCCCATAGACCGATATTGTCTTGGCCTTCGGGGCTCGATTTACACCGGTATGTGGGTGTGTCCTGTGCAGTTCTAGGAGGTCCACCTACCCAGGTTTTGCCTCCCCTTTGGGGAGGAGTAAGTTTATTGCTTACTGCCTGAGGCGCCCCTACCGGGGAATGCCGACGGGGCTGCCCAGGCATTTTTTGTAGTGCTCACCTTCTCGGGTGCTGGCTTTTCAAATCCCACTTTTCGACCTTGTGTCACATCTTACCGCTGTGGGAGGTAGATAAATAAATACTAGTAGCTAGTACTTGTAACGATATGTGTTGGAAAATTGGAAACGTTTCAGAAAAGGGGTCACGGGATCGACCCTGCTGAGTCATGAGAACCAGAGACAGATGATACAGGCGGACATGACATTGTTTGTTTTCAGATTGACGAGATTTCTGAGAGAAGATAGTTAGTTTGGAAGACGCAGCTGAATTGAGGAGACACGTTTTTTTAAATGGTCTAACAAAACGTTTTTTTTACCGAAAGATTGAAGAAGAAAATTGACATTGTGAACATCAGAATGTTAACAGCCGCTCTTAACACCTCCTGGATGCAGAATCCCACGAGAGAACAACTCTACGGACATCTTTCTCGGAGTTCAACCCTGATCAAATAGAGAAGAACCAGATTCACTGGTTATTGGTGAAGGGCTAAGGATGAAATCATCAGCAATGTTCTTTTGTGGATGCCAAAACAAGGATATGGTCCAGCGGAGAGACCACACAGAACTACAATGCAACTATGAAGACCTAACTGGTATAGTGAAGCAGTGAGTGAGATGGTATGAGAGAGTCAGAAAGATCCTTGACACTGCCACGACTAGATGATGAACAAAACGTTAATACTTAAACGATGCGGTTATATTATTTTCTTTCTCTCCACCCTTTTTCACCTTTCAGCTACGCATCTGGCCAAATAATATCCTTCATTCTTCTAAGAACATGTTGTCCAAGTTAATTGCATGATAATGTAAAAGGTATGCAGCCAACCTTTGATTGCAGCTAACAGGATTAACCTCAGTACTTGGAGGAATAGAACACATGTATAACACTGGTGGTCAGCAACAAAGGTATGATTTTAAGTTAATTAAAATATTAATGATTAAATGACTGTAAAGAACTAAATGATTACATAAGCTCATCTTGATGGCCTTTATGTCTATGCAACAGTTTGACCATAATGAATTATTCCTTCTTCAACATGAAACTTAAACAACCACTTTAAAATAAAACATCAACAGATGGAAACAACACTGAGCCAATCAGAAGTGTTCTAGACATGTGATGAATATTCAATAACAATTTTGTTTGTATTCTCCATATGAAACACAAGACATCGAATATCTATATAATAAAGCTATAGTTCCCGTCTGGTTGGTGTTTTGGCTAGGAGCAAAGTGTAGTATCTGTTCTGATACTACACTTCATCTTTTCTGTCCTCAGTCAGTGAAGCAGAAATCTTTCTAGACTGAGGCAATTTTTATTTTCATCCCAATCCAGAGTGTCCCATTTTGGGGAGCTAGATTTTGCACACATTAAAAACTGACCTTGTGTTTAACTCTGCCCTGTGGGTAGGCAAGTAAATAGAGACTCCCATTACCAGATATATTCTGAAACTCTTGGGTTCTTGAATATATTTCGTTTTTGATCAAAAGGGAACACAACATTATCATAGTGTCATCCCTCAAAAGGAAATGTGACGTTTTATTTTATTTATAAATTAAAAATTATAGAAATTAAAAAAATAGAAAAATTTTAAGGGGTTTAGGGTTTAAAGCTGCACACATGTCTTCACCCATTCCCGTGAAATACCGAGTGTGCATTACTGGAACAGGGGAATGTGGGTTAAATACTATAAATTTGATTATCACACGTTAGTCAAACGTCCTCCCAGCCAATCATTGCTGAGTACATCCTTTGGCCATATCTCAATAATTTATTATATAAAGAGCAGGTGTGTGTGTGTGTGTGTGTGATCACCGTTGCCTGGATGTGTAATATCTAAAATTTAGAAAAAATTATTCATTCTTTGATCCTAAATTGGCACAGATTTCGTCAGGGGAGGTCGGCTTTCCAGTCATTTCATCTACTAACAAAAGGGAAGTAACTGATTTTTTTTTTTTAAATCAAGGAGTTACTTCCCTTATGCCAACTCATTCCTCGAGAAATCTATAAAAAGGAGTTGTCCGTGTGTGTGTGTGTCCAGAGAGAGGAATGGACTGAGCAGAGGAGAAAGAGATAGAAGTTTTAATAGAAATACGTTACACTTTTGCCCCGGGCAACGCCGGGTAGCCCTGCTAGTTGATTATAAAGCATAAAAAATAATTATAAAACAGGGTAATATGGTGTTATGGGCTGGACACAAAAAAATATAGGATTTCTCATTCAATCCCATGTAATGCCGGGTAACGCTGCTAGATTTAAATGGAACTAAAATTATTCATTTTCATTTACAGAAACTATAAGTAAAATTTGTGTAATAAAAGAAAAATGATTTCTATCACTTAAAGATGAATCGAATGATGAAAATCTGAAAGTTTGTTTGCTAAAAAGTAGAAACAAAAATTATCGATTTATGACGTCTTAGTGATTGAAAATATTTAAAAAATTATAAACATACCGAATAAATTTGTATTATTCGGTCTACTATTCTCATCTTGCTTGTTATTTTCACAACGTTTTAGCCTTTGTAACCTCCAACCATTCTTTAGGTTCATCTTTTCAAACTTGGGAATCTTTATTCCCAAGTTCGAAAAGACGCACATGAAGAAAGTTGGAGATTATATCAGTTGAAACGTTGTAAAACTAAAAACTAAGATGAGAACAGTAGTCCGAATAATCAATCCTCATCTCAAAAATTGCGAAACATACCAAACAAATGAAATTTTTTATTCATTTATTTATTTTTTTTTTTTAAATGGTACCGTTGGAGCAGTGTCCCATAGTGTCTTTGGGATATAAATGTCATTTTGATTAAAAGAAAGTAACATTTTTCTTAAATCCCCTTTATCAACACTTTGATTTAATACTTATCTTTGAAATTGTTTTATAAAACTGATATGTATCTTTCAAGAGAAAAAATGTTTTAAAAAAAAAAAAAAGAAAAAAAAGTAAAGTTTGATTTTCTTTTTTAGCCTCTGGCAACATGTTTAGTAAGTTGCATGTTTGAATTGCATGCGAATAGCAGACTCACCTCAGGATAGAAATATTTAAATAAGAAAAGAGAAAACATCCAAGATATGAGAAATATCTAATTTTGGATTTGGCTACCCAGAATTTGATTTCTCCTTGAGAAAAATTACTATCTCATTAAATGGAAGTTCATGCTGAGAGATGAAGCCCCCCCCCCCCTCTAAAAAAGAAAAAAAAAAATGTTGCTACAGATACAAGGTTTTCTTCTGTGATTATGACTCTAGATCTTCCAAATTTAATGACTGTCCAGATTCGGGGATCCTCTAGACTGTAATGTTTTATGTTCATAAATTAGCAGCAGATTAGTCTTTTTTAAGTGGATGCTGACTAGCCATTAACTCAAGTGGCTTTTCTAGGGTGATCCCGGTGATATCTACATATATTCCAGCAGATGGGCAGGAAAAGTCAGTTGGTCCTCTAGACATCTCAACAGCAGTTTGATTTTCTGGGGTCTGACGGTCAGTTGAGGTTTGTTTGCCTCTTCAAACAAAAAAGGTTCTTGGGCTCTTAGGTAATGGATTGTGTTCATCAGATTCGTGTTTTAATTTGGGTGTAGCTAGGATGTCTCATTTGCAAGCCTGTCTTCTTTGCATGTCTTTGAAGCATGTGGTCATACGACAGTTTCCCACTTTTTTTAAACAGTCCTTTGCACTATTGTTGTACTCTGCAAGATCTTTCAAGCTGCACTGGTTGTGCAGTAGAGGGTAGACAAGGCAGTGTTGCATCATATGGTCATCCTCTCCACATTTGCAGTCAGGTTTGTAGCCCCATCTAGTCATAGCAACTTTTGATCGCCCTATTCCTGTTTTCAAGCGGTTGACTGTTTTCCACTAGAGCCAGGGTGCCTCTGAATCAGGAGGAAGGGCCTCATGGGGGGGGGGGGGTTCTAGCCGTCTTGTCTACAGCTGTAGTCTGGTCTCTTCCTGAGATGTTGTTAGGGGTTCGGCATGACTGAGGAAGCTACTCATTGACTTCAGTTGTTGGACCGTTGGTTCACGTCCATGAAGGAGATGGTGTTCATCACTGATAGGTTTTGTGATCTCTACTCGGCTGGCAACTTTCCCTCTCATCTGAAGAGACAATGCCAGTGAGGAAATGCAGGTTGTTCAGGTTGGTAGGCTTCAGGCAGCCAGTGATCAGGTGTTGTTCAATGCTGAGTCTAGTTTTTTGGCATGTGTTGATCTCTTCCAAACAGGACAAGCATACTCCGCAGAGGATTAGCACAGGACCAAGGCAATACATCTTAGTGTGTGTGCTGTTGCTCCCCACTTGAAGTTCATCAGTTTCCGTAAGATGTTGTTCAGGAGTTGACTTTCATTTTTGTCTTTACATGTTCCCTGAATGAAAGGGTGTGGTCCAGGGTTACGCAAAGGTAGACAGGGCTGGTACAATACAATTGTATTCAAGACAACGCGATGTTTAGGAGTCGGTTGACCTCCAAGTTCCCGAGATGAAATGAGCAGACTTAACTTTTTGCAAGGTTTGCATGCAGGTGGTTACTCTCGTAGTAGAGGAGTAGCTCATCTAAGGTTGAGTTGAGCTTTGTTTCTACTGATTCAAACGTACTCTCTTAAGATGTTCCTTGGCCTTTTGGCTAAGATCAAAGTGTAGTATCTGTTCCGATGGATACTACACCCCATAGACTGGTATTGTCTTGGCCTTCGGGGCTTGATTTACGCCGGTCTATGGGTCTGTCCTGTGCAGTTCTAGGAGGTCCACCCTCCCAGGCTTCGCCTCCCCTCTTTGGGGAGGAGTAAGTTTATTGCTTACTGCCTGAGGCGCCCCTACCGGGGAATGCCGACGGGGCTGCCCAGGCAATTTTTGATGGTCAGAGTGCTCACCTCTCGGGCGCTGGCTTTTCAACCCCCACTTTCCGACCCGACCTTGGGTCACATCTTACTTGTGGGAGTAGGATAAAACTGGCCTTGTGCCTAACTCCTGGAGAGGAGTAAATAATACTCTCTTAAGATGTTATGCAAAGGTTATCAGCATAGAGGAACCGCTCAGTGTTCTGGTTCATTGGTTGGTCATTAGTGTCGATGTTGTACAGTAATGGAGCCAGCACACTAGCTTGAGATAAGCCATTCTTTTGTCAGTGTCAGCGATTTTGTTGTTTATGGAAACATTTTGCATGCGCTGAGTCTTTGCCAGATTCAAGAAGAGCGATGATTTTGGTTTGCAAGCCTGTCGTTCAGTAGAAGAAAACGAGCATCATTTTAACCATTAAAAAATAAAACTTTGTTACTTGTTTTAAATGGGAGTTGCGATTTTATTTGAAGGCAGAATTCTTCTGCTGCTGCACTGACTGATGACACTGCGACCGGTGTCAGAATCGAGCAACGACTCTGGATCGGCACAATGATCACGATTTGTGAAGTGAACGCACACAAAGCACTTTTTTTTATTATTAGAATATGTAATACTTTTTTGTTTCAAATTAATTTTAGATTTTTATCTTTCAAATAAAATAAAAGTTCGATAAAATTCGAAAATGCTTCCCATTAAATCCGACAGTACCAAAATAATTTTTTTTTTTTGGCATAATTAATTTTCATTAAAATTGAATATTTAATTTTTTGTTTGACATTTAAAACAGACTTTTTTCACCTGAATAATTAATAAGTTTCATATCAGAAATTTTACTAATTCTCTCTCTTGCGAGAAAAAAAGCAAGTTACTCGCAGTAAAATTAAATTTATACTTCGCAAATTTATCATAGGTTTGTTCTGGGGTTTTTTGTGGGTTTTTTATACAGAACAGTTTTCATTTCTTAAAGAAAAAGCAGTTATTTTACAAAACAAATACACAAAAGTCCAAAATTCAAAAACCTCAAAAAGTTTGATCAGATGTTCTGCTCATTTAGCAGATCAAGAGCAGACTCAATGTATTCCCTCAAATAATGGCAAGAGATAGGCGCTCAAAGAACCAAGTCAACTCACGATAGCCTCCAGTGCGGCATGATATTGAAAAACCCGCATGACAGGATCAATCGCTTCACTGCAATTGGTTGGAATACAAATGTGTCAAGAAAACTGGCATATTTTGATTGCTTGCAGCTCTCCAGGATTTGTCACCAATTTCTTATTGATGTTGATGCAAGTCACATACCATATCAACGATCGATCGTTTGAAAAACCTGTTTAGGATGACCAGTCCAAGAATCGACGGGAACCCGGCAATGTCTAAAGCCCATCCAACGACATTGTTGAGAGCATTGTGCTTATGGAAACTGCTGGCACTCCTAATCTTACACGATTAGGTGTGGAGTCGATACATGTCAAACAAATGACCACAACAGAAACTATGGATGCTGCACCATTTCAAACCTGTGCGCAACTGGAGGCAATCATTATAGATGAGGTTTCAGACAGCCGATGCTGTATGGCAAGCTTACAGGACATTGGTAGATTGTGTATTTGTCTAAAACACATCCTGTTATCATTTTAATGCCAATCAAATATTACCTATGAGGGAAAATAAAATAAGAAAGCACCCCTCCCCATAATATATATATATATATATATATATATATATGCATCGTTCCTTTCATTAAGTTGAACGCTCTTATGACGTCAAGCCGCCAGATAAAGTGTTAAAATTATCACTGTTTATTCGCTATTCAGTGTTGGCCCAGTGGTACTAAATGTCGGGATTTGAGTTGTAAAATACTCGGAATCCGCGATTTCGAATCGCATGACCAGTAGTGAATAGTCATATCTATATGCTGATGGGTCCTGATTATAAAGGACGAAACATATACGTACATAGATAATAAACAAAACAAATATTTATTATTTGCACCGTTAAGTCCACACAACATCGGACGTGACTTTCAGAAGACCAGGAAGGATTATTACATAAAAAAAAAAAAATTACAGTTAATACCTTTTATTTGTCTAAAGCTCTAACGAGGCTTGTAATATCAAGCGAAATATTAGATAAGAAAGTCAAGATGAAGTAAAAAAAAAAGTAATATACATTGTTTTGATTTTTTATTTTAATTTTAATAAAAAATATCTGCATCTAACATGGTTTTTTTTAAGGCATTTTGCCCTTTTATTGTTATATATATATATATATATATACTATTTGATCCAAAAATTGAAATCATAAGTACCTGGTGTTGAAACACTTATCAGCTAAGTCCATAAACAAAACTTTAGTTTGGCTAAACTCGTTTTATGCTATTTAATCGCAGAAATGGTTGTGGTTAACATACAATAAATAAACATGAGAGAAAGATTTCTTTTGCATACGCCTAGCGACGCATTTGTCTTATGTTTCCTTCCTTTGCCACCAAAGAACCTGATGCAAAGGAGAACTACTTTTCAACAAACAAAAAAGAGGCTGAATCCGGTTTCTCTCCCTTATATCAGTCTAATGATCAAGGAGTTGATCTTAACACACCACCCCATTACGTTACATAAGAGACTCAATACGTCAGTCGGTCATGCTTTTGTTTGCAATAGCATTTTCAGATGCGTCCATAGATTTCATTGTTAAATAAGATTGAACACCTCCATTACTAATTGAGTTTTGCTATCTGTCTCTGAAGTTGAAACTATACGATTACTTTTATCAAATATACTATTGTACAGGGTGGGCAAAAATAAGGGTCCTATTTTTTAAAATTCATAACTTTTTTATTTATTGATTTTTTTTTTTTTTTTTTTTTTAGAATAAGTAAAGGACCCCTTCCGAAGCAAGCATGAGCCGTATTAGCCCTAAGGAACGTACCCTCATTTAGAAAACATTATTTTTGCTTAAAAAACTCAAAACAGTGTAAAAAACAATACTTTAGTTTTTGTAAGTTTTAAGAAGTGTTTTTCGGCTAAAATTTGTTTTGTTTATTTCAAAAAATCTCGGAAGGGTCAGTCTACACACACATAAAGTTTGGTGAGTTTAACTTTTATTTTGTGGAAGTTATTCAAATTCAAGTTATTCAAATTTAAAGATAGGACCCTTATTTTGGCCCACCCTATATTATCTTTCAATGCTCAATTGGGGTGGGGCTGGGGTAAGTGTAGTATCTATTCTATTGTCGGCATTACCTCCTCCTTTTTGGGAGGAGGGTGTAGTGTATTATCTGTTCTGTGGTCATAACCTTAGCAATATCCATTCTTGTTTAATCGATAAGATTCAATGAATTCAACAACTGAACTTTCAACACTTTCTCTCCAGTGATTAAACAAGATTTCATTGTTCCTCCTCAAAGCAGAACTTACCTATATTTAAGTGACACTAGTCTCTTTGTATGCTTGACCAAAACTGCACAGAATGGAACATATCTTATTTTTCACTATTGGGTCACCACTTACTAAAGTCAAGAGCCGCTCAAGGATAAGAATTAAGGAGACAGGAATGATTGCCAGCCGAAAAATGAGGAACACTATGGGAGTACTAACTTTGATCAACGCCATGAACTGCATTTGATTATTTTTGGGAGCAGTCTAAGACATTGGATTTGAAGACAACCAAATTGTAATCAGCAGGGAAGCAGTCCTGTGGCAATGTGTTGCACAGGCGGAAAGTTCTTGTAAAGAAGCTCTGTCCATGGAAATTCTGCCTGAATGGATGGAGAAGTGAAAAGTCTTTTTTCATTGTGGCAGAAGACAGGTTCCGGCTGTAAATGTCTTACAAGAAGGAACCAAAGACTGGAACTTAGTCGAGTAGCTTGATTCTTTGAAATATTCTCTCTAAGAAGGAAAATACCAAAGATATCTGTTCACACTTTTCCACTGCTAATTTTATGCTTTTTTTTTTTGTTTCTTTTGTTGTCAGTCTTGCCTTCATGAAAACAGTGACTAAAATATTTCCAGTATTTTCTGCAGAATAATTGATTATGGACAATTTTGAAGCTCTATGGAAGAGAGACAGAGTTCTCCTTGGAATCCATGTCGGAAGGACAAATAAAGAGATTTCAGACTTCCTCGGCATCAGTAAGAGGATGGTAGATCAGGTCAGAAATGAATGGAAAGAATCAGGATTTAGCTAAGAGGTGACATCAGAAAGAGAAACGCATGACCTAAGAGGTGACATCAGAAAGAGAAACGCATGACCTAAGAGGTGACATCAGAAAGAGAAACGCATGACCTAAGAGGTGACACCAGAAAGAGAAACGCATGACCTAAGAGGTAACATCAGAAAGAGAAACGCATGACCTATGAGGTGACATCAGAAAGAGAAACGCATGACCTAAGAGGTGACATCAGAAAGAGAAACGCATGACCTAAGAGGTGACATCAGAAAGAGAAACACATGACCTACGGTCTGACACTGTCAGAATGCTGGAGTTCATCGCTCAAGTTTAATAGATTATTAAAAACTTCTGGGCCAATACTAATTAATTCACCATCCAATAATGTAGTTTAATTTGTACACTTCACTCACTATGTGGTAGAGTTTAAAAACATGTTTTTAAAACATGTGAAATCATACCTTTTACAAGACATCTTAATTACCTCTTTATTTTGTTTATGTTGTGAAAACAGGTAAAAACAGTGAAATTTTCATAAAATTAACTTACTCGGCTATTTTTTAGGTTTCTATGAAATTAGTATGTAAAAAAAACTATTTCCTATTTCTAATATCATTTTTTCTGGTATGATGATTAGTTTTTGTTTATTTGAATCATGTAAGCATTTTAATGACGAATGTGTTTAGTTCTGCTTTTTTTCAACAAATGTTTAGTTCTGTTTTAATGTCTGTGTCGTTCAAACTTAATTAATCCACTTTGAAAATATTTGAAATAGTAGTCTAAGATTTTCAGAAAGATTAGTCAAAGCAGCAGATACTGTATTTAATATTGTGTAATGGCAGAACTGTCAGAGTTATCTCCCCTGAATTATTCTTGTCAATGTAAGAGAGAATGCGCTCTCTTGTGGAAGTCAAAAAGTTTAAAGCAAGATATTATCCGCTTTTCTGGTTGGACACTCAGGATGTTGAACGCAGTCTGACAGCCTGTCATTTTTGCATAGTGTTCACATTTCTAAAGCTGTTCCCATCAGATTCTTTTTCTAGTCACAGCATCTGACTCCGAGAACATCAACAAAAAAAACAGATTTTCTTATACATTAATCATTGCATATCTGAGAATAGATGTCCGAATAAACAAAATAATACATAAAAACAAATGGTTGATTTTATATATATATATATATATATATATATATATATCTTCACGATCTTTCTTGTCAATTTCTCGACGCGGCAAGCGATTCCTCATTTTTCGGGTGCTAATTGGTGGAGTATGGCACCTAACTTTGTATCGTGGGCCGTTCCTCTAGCGCTTTCGGTCTCTCGACCGTCTTCAGGAGGCTGTGTCTTATTGTTACTAAGAGCCGTATTTATAGTTTTATTAGTAGTTATATATCTATTAATTTATGTGTGTGTGTGTATATATATATATATTTATTTATTTATTTTTATTATTATCATGTATTATCTTTAACATAATAATCAAAAATAATAACACTAACTCTCCCCTAAACCAAACAAACGTACTGTATTTGTTCCAATGCCCATTACGGAAATGTTTCCCCAAACAGACAAACACAGTACTTATATTGGTCATAAAACTACAACCCTCTTCCGATGCCTTACGCATCACTTAAATGATACTAGTGCCATCCAGCAACACATTACCACACACAAAAAGCATAAAATCAACCGAACTAAGACAAATATTAACAACTAATACTAAGATCATACATAAAAACAACTGCACCAACAGACTAAAATCTTCGAAGCACTACACATGAAAAATTTACAACCAACAATTAATAAAATAGCATTCACCACTGGTACTAATGCCTTATCAGTCTTTAACAATTAATACATAATAATAATAAATAAAGATATATATATGTATATTTATACATATGTAAATTAATAGATATATAACTAATAATAAAACTATAAATATGGCTCTTAGTAACAATAAGACACAGCCTCCTGAAGACAGTCGAGAGACCGAAGGCACTAGAGGAATGGCTCACGACACAACGTTAACACCCGAAAACCGAAGAATCATTCGCCACGTCAAGAAATTGACAAGAAAGATCGCGAAGAGAGAAAACTCTGTTGTCTTTAATGACACTTGCATAAAAAATGACTTGCTGCCGAACTATATATATATATATATGTATATATGTAAAATTTTAAAAAATGTTTAATACTACATAATATCAGGTATTCGTGTGGACTGCTGAGACATCATATTCGGTTTTATATCCATTTTACATGTTAGCATGTTGTGGACGATTTTAAAAATTGACTTTAAAGTAACCTATCTCTGGTTAGGTCTGTATTTATTCTTTTTTCTCTCAAATCCATACTTATCATTACCTGCCATGTTTTCTTTGGCCTTCTTTTGTCAACTGATCCTGCTACCTAAACTGCTCTACATCTACCAACCATAAAACTCATGTGACCAAACCAATGAAATCTCCTGTTTTGCACACATCTACTTATATTGTACAGATTTAATCTTCCCTTAAAAGTCAGTTCTAAGTCTGTCTTTAAAACTCACATTTCACATCAATCATATCATTCTATCATTTCTCTCCATACAATCCATATCTTCAACCCTTACTGGTCAGGTCTCACTTCCATATATCATCACACTGTGCACACATGTCTGATAGACTCTTCCCTTGGTCGACAGTAGTAATGCTCTGTTGGTTAGAAAATTAAAGTTCCCTGAACTTACTCCATCCACGCCTAAGTCTTGATATCACGCCAGCACCCGCTTCTTTGTGGTCTAATGGTATCACTAGAGTAACAAAACTTCGGAACAACCTCAATAGCGTCTCTATCCAAATATACTTTTTCCACATCCGAGTTCACATATATTTCCATGGTCATACTTTTTGAACACAAACTGGTTATCATTTCTTAACATACCCATAATTTTACTGCACTTCTTGAGTACACAATGCTTCCAACTACCACAAAAAATCAACTTGATCTCCCTTTCATAAAACTTGTTATCATTTCTCAACATACCTGCAATTTTACTGCACTTCTTGAATACACAATGCTTCCAACTACCACAAAAAATCAACTTGATCTCCCTTTCATAAAACTTGTTATCATTTCTCAACATACCTGCAATTTTACTGCACTTCTTGAATACACAATGCTTCCAACTACCACAAAAAATCAAATTGATCTCCCTTTCATAAAACTTGTTATCATTTCTCAACATACCTGCAATTTTACTGCACTTCTTGAATACACAATGCTTCCAACTACCACAAAAAATCAACTTGATCTCCCTTTCATAAAACTTGTTATCATTTCTCAACATACCTGCAATTTTACTGCACTTCTTGAATACACAATGCTTCCAACTACCACAAAAAATCAACTTGATCTCCCTTTCATAAAACTGGTTATCATTTCTCAACATACCTGCAATTTTACTGCACTTCTTGAATACACAATGCTTCCAACTACCACAAAAAATCAACTTGATCTCCCTTTCATAAAACTTGTTATCATTTCTCAACATACCTGCAATTTTACTGCACTTCTTGAATACACAATGCTTCCAACTACCACAAAAAATCAACTTGATCTCCCTTTCATAAAACTTGTTATCATTTCTCAACATACCTGCAATTTTACTGCACTTCTTGAATACACAATGCTTCCAACTACCACAAAAAATCAACTTGATCTCCCTTTCATAAAACTTGTTATCATTTCTCAACATACCTGCAATTTTACTGCACTTCTTGAATACACAATGCTTCCAACTACCACAAAAAATCAACTTGATCTCCCTTTCATAAAACTTGTTATCATTTCTCAACATACCTGCAATTTTACTGCACTTCTTGAATACACAATGCTTCCAACTACCACAAAAAATCAACTTGATCTCCCTTTCATAAAACTGGTTATCATTTCTCAACATACCTGCAATTTTACTGCACTTCTTGAATACACAATGCTTCCAACTACCACAAAAAATCAACTTGATCTCCCTTTCATAAAACTTGTTATTTCTCAACATACCTGCAATTTTACTGCACTTCTTGAATACACAATGCTTCCAACTACCACAAAAAATCAACTTGATCTCCCTTTCATAAAACTTGTTATCATTTCTCAACATACCTGCAATTTTACTGCACTTCTTGAATACACAATGCTTCCAACTACCACAAAAAATCAACTTGATCTCCCTTTCATAAAACTTGTTATCATTTCTCAACATACCTGCAATTTTACTGCACTTCTTGAATACACAATGCTTCCAACTACCACAAAAAATCAACTTGATCTCCCTTTCATAAAACTTGTTATCATTTCTCAACATACCTGCAATTTTACTGCACTTCTTGAATACACAATGCTTCCAACTACCACAAAAAATCAACTTGATCTCCCTTTCATAAAACTGGTTATCATTTCTCAACATACCTGCAATTTTACTGCACTTCTTGAATACACAATGCTTCCAACTACCACAAAAAATCAACTTGATCTCCCTTTCATAAAACTGGTTATCATTTCTCAACATACCTGCAATTTTACTGCACTTCTTGAATACACAATGCTTCCAACTACCACAAAAAATCAACTTGATCTCCCTTTCATAAAACTGGTTATCATTTCTCAACATACCTGCAATTTTACTGCACTTCTTGAATACACAATGCTTCCAACTACCACAAAAAATCAACTTGATCTCCCTTTCATAAAACTGGTTATCATTTCTCAACATACCTGCAATTTTACTGCACTTCTTGAATACACAATGCTTCCAACTACCACAAAAAATCAACTTGATCTCAACTTCCTTTCCAGAAACTGAAAAGGGAAACATTCCTCTTTCTAGGGTCTTTTGAACACTACAAGCACTGATCATCACTTTCATCTGAATAACATTCTCGTCAAGACCTTTATTTTCCATAAAATTCTTCCAAGTAGCGATAGACACCAACCATAAAACAGTTTTGATAATCACAGATTTGAAGGTAGTTCTAAAATAGTCATATTTTAAAACCAAAGCACTTTAAGTCCTCAAAATACCACTATTTTGTTCAGAAATGAATATGCTTTCACATGCATTAATTAGCAATACACATCGACCAGAAAACTGTTTGGATAATCGCAGATTTGAGGGTAATTCTATTAAAATAGTCATATCTTAAAAACTAAAGCACTTTAAGTGCTCAAAATACCATCATTTTGTTAGGAAATGAATATCCTTTCAGGTGCAAATAATATACATTATATATTTTTAAGAGTTTTGATCAAATAAAGGCAAAAAAATGTTAACGCTATTTTCAGCAATTTACGTCACTTTTTTTTTTAACCCCCAGTTCGTTTAAAAGTCTCGTACCATTGCTGTATGTGGAATTTCGTCCTAAAATTTGGAGACTAATCAGGTAAAGTATCACTTTTAATGTTTGTCAGTGTACGAATATATTTGGCTCATTCATTTTTTTGAAATTTTAAAAATAAGACTTCAACTCGCCGTCAGTCGAACATTTTTGAAAAATACATTTCCGTCGCCCAATTAGTAAGTAAATCAATCATTTTACTTTTTTATGCATTAAAATTATAATTGTATATATGTGTTCTCTTTTTGGTAGTCATGATATTTCATGACCCTATCTGGAAAAAAAAAAGCGTTTTCGATTTATAGTTTGAAAAACTGATTGTAGTAACAGCAGTAATAGCAGCTATAAACACGAAGCGATTTTTGTTTATTTTCATTATAGAACGAATTTGAAAAATTTGAAAATATGACTATAAAAAATGTTGTTACATTTTTCGTACCCAACTAGTAAATAAATTAATCTTTTATCTTTTTTTATGCATTAAAATTATAATTGTATGTTGTTTGGTCTTTCCGTAGTAGTAATTTTAAATTACCTTATCCGAAAAAATAGTGTCCATTTTTTGAGCGAAAGTCAACAATGGCTGCTAGTATTGCTGATATAACATCAGCAGCAGCTAACTAGTCTTGTAAAGCTTTGTAAAAATAAGACAAAAATATTTTTGTGCTTAAAAAAGTTAATCCTATTTGGCTCTTTTATAAAAAATACTTTAAAAAATACTAGTTTTCACTCAACTTTCGAACTTCTAGTAGTAATGACTTTCTAGTCGCCAATTTAAAAAAAAAAAAAATTAAGATTCTACTTTTTTAGGCGATTACGTGTAAACACCCTTAAAGTCTTGGCGAAAAAAAAATAAAACAAAACAAAAAATAATTTAGAATTTAGAGTGGGGGATCAGTTTCGCATATAAATTTAATGTAAAATGATCTCCGATTTCCCGGCCATTCTTGCCTTTTAGTGAAATTCATAAAATAAATAATTACTCTACCATTAACTCTAGGTACGACTAACAAGCCCACCTCCTAAAAATGCCTTCTTGAACGTATCGTACCATTAACCTTAAATATGAGTGGCAAGCCACCCCCTAAAAAACTCCCTTAACCCTAACACTAAGTCCGAATGGCAACCTCCATCCAAAACAAAACCCCTTCCTTAACCTTATCAATAACCCTAAGTCCGAGTAGGAAGCCCTAATCCTACAAAAAAGCCCATTAAAACCAAACATAATCGTCTAAAAAAAAAATTTTTTTAAATAAATAAAAAAGCTGACCCCCATTAAAAAAAAAACGCACAGGATTTATTTGCCATAGAAAAAAATTCATTAATGCCCTAAAACGCTAGAATGGCCCGGAAATGGTGAATTATTCTACATCAAAAATATGTGAAACTAATCCCCCACTCGAAATTCTAAATGAATTGGGTTTTTTTCTTTCTGCTAAGTTTTCAGGGTGTTCACACTTAATTGCCCCTAGCCCTACCACTAGACCTCTTCAAAATTGACCTTTTTCTTCAAACATATGGAAACTGATATTATTCCCATTCTCCAAGGTCTAAATAAGCTAAATATACCAGTTATTGTGATCTTGGACCATGGCTATGCCTGCCTCAAGAGCCATGTAATTTTATTGTTGACGTTTTTCAAAAACGCTGCAAAATTTGGGATATTATGTCCTTATTTTCATTGTAGCTTTCCAGAGGTTGATGTTATAGCATTGAAAGTGGTACCAAATGAAAGCTAATAAAATTTTCTTGCATATGGTAGTAAACACATGAACACCTGTGTTAATTTTAATTAATTTTAATGCACAAACATATATATTTTTTATGCTTGGAAAGGATGCCATCATATAATACATAACTTTATCTCAAAAATGTTACTCTTAATGCATGTATATAATTTATTATCACTAAGTATGTTTTATCTCTTCATTTCAGATTGTAAGTTAAAGCTGATTTGTTAAGATTTGTGAACTGCTGACAACATGGCATCTGGAAGACAACTATGCTGTGGGAAAGTGGTCAGCGATACAAGTGAACGGGATGAACCAACTGAAAAGAGAAGAAAGGTGGCAACTCCTGCCACAAGGTCATTCAGTGATGTGTATCTCATTGGGCAACCCAGCTCCAGCATCAGGGGCTCTCAACTTCCTACTAATCGCCAGGTGTTCCAGTATTTCCTGCATTTGAGGAATGATAATCCCAACAGTGACAATAGGTCTTTAGCCCATGATACAGTGGATGTCGTTTTGCCATTCTGGAATATGGCAAGGATTAAAACACTAACTAGACCAAATGCAGTCAACCGTTTCATGATCCTCCATGAAAAGTACAGGAAAATTGTTAAAAACAAGGGAAGAAATAACAAACCAGAGGAAGAGAAACGAGCTAACTTTCTGAAGGACTTAGACAAGTTATTTGATATTGGAGCAAAGGATGTTGTGGAGGAGATAAGAAGCAACAGGCTGCTCACAAAGGAGACCAAGGAAGAGGACGTCAATTTCTACTTGGACCAACAGACAACTCGCCTGGCACACATGTCAGGTCATGATAAGGTGTTTGAGAAGAAGTCTAGAGAGAAAAGCTTCCGAGAAGAAAGAGAAGAGAGAACGTTATCATCAGTGACTGCTGCAGCAGCAGAAGTTGGGAAAATTTCAAGTGATGAAGACCCAGAAAACAGTCAAGGCTCTGGTACTAGTGAGGGTTCAGAATACACTGAGACAACACCAAGCTGTTCATCAAAACCAAGTACGATAACCTTACACTTTCCACACTCAGTTATGACCAGTGAAGAGATTTGTAGCACTGCAGATCGGTTGTCACTCTCTGACAACCAGACTACAGCCATGGTGTCTGCAGTGTTGAAGGCAGAAGGCGCAGATCTTGATGACTTTGTTATATCAGCCTCTACTACAAGACGAAATAGGATAAACACTCGTCATAACTTGTGCCAAAGTTACATGAATAACTTCAAGGAAAGTCCGCCAGATTACTGCACACTACACTGGGATGGAAAACTTCTACGGGATGTTCTTGGTGAAAGATACCCAGTGGAAAGTCTTGCAGTGCTCGTCTCTGGTACTCCACAGTATGAAGAAGGGAAGCTGCTTGGTGTGCCCTTCATAGAAAGTTCCACAGGAATCCAACAGTGTAATGCTACATTGGAACTGATAGAAGCATGGGGTCTCACAGACAACATTGTAGGCTTGGTATTTGATACCACAGCAAGCAACAGTGGCATCAACAAGGGTGCAGCGAAGCTTATTGAAGAAAAACTAGGCAAAAAGGTATTCTACTTTGCTTGTCGCCATCACATATCAGAGGTAATAATTGGAAGTGTATGGGAGGCTGTGTTCAGCAAGGTCAAGAGTCCTGACAACTCAATGTTCAGCAATGTAGAAGAGAAGTGGGACAAGTTGGTTATGGACTGCCCAAGAGTTCTGGGCCTAGTTGAACAAGACTTGAAACAGAAGAAGACAAGCACAATTGCAGTCTTAAGCAATTTCCTTGAGGAAGCAAGTCCGAGGGCAGATTACAGAGAGGTGGCAGAGCTGTGCCTGATCCTGCTTGGTGAGGAACCTCCTCGAGGTATCCACTGGGCCAAGCCAGGTGCCATTCACCAAGCCCGCTGGATGGCCAGGAACATTTACTGTATGAAGATGCTCATGTTTTCCAAGGAACTAAAATACAACACAGACACTATCTTCAAGCTGGAGAGGATGAACAAGTTCCTGACCTTATTCTACACCAGCCACTGGGTGACCACCACATCTGCAGCTGATGCACCTATCCATGACCTCCAGCTTATGAAGAACATGCTGCAATACAAGCAGTATGACTATGAACTGGCAACCTCTGTTCTCAAGAAAATGAACAACCACCGCTGGTATCTGACCCAGGAACTAGTGCCATTCACCTTGTTCAGTTCACATGCCAGCATGACCAAGTCTGCAAAAGAGAAGCTCGCAGTCAAGCTGTCAGAAACAGAGAAACCTGAGAGCTACAGGAAAGGCAAGCCAGTGTTTCCTGTCATCAATGCAGCTACAGTTCTCACAGACCTGGTAGGGCCAGAGTCTCACTTTCTGTTTGATGCTCTTCGAGTGAAATGTGACTGGCTCACTACTCCTGCTGACACCTGGGAAGACAATGACAGCTACAGGAATGCACAGAAGTTTGTGAGGTCAGTGAAAGTGACCAATGATGTGGCTGAGAGAGGTGTGAAACTAATGAGTGACTTTGCAACTCAGATCACAAGTGACCCAGAGCAAAGAAGCTGCTTGCTACAAGTTGTGGAGTACCACAGGAAAAAATTTGACAGTTTCAAAAAAGCCACATTGAACAAGTGATAATACATGTATTAGTAACATCCTATCTGACAGTTTCTTATGCAATATATGTGTCAGTGCAGTGCAATCATACTACCAAACTGATTTTTTGTAGTGTCCCAGCTGTTTGTGCATTAAAATTAGTTAAAATTTACACAGGTGTTCATGTGTTTTATTGTGCTTACTACCATATGCAAGAAAATTTTATTAGCTTTCATTTGGTACCACTTTCAATGCTATAGCATCAACCTCTGGAAAGCTACAATGAAAATAAGGACATAATATCCCATATTTTGCAGCGTTTTTGAAAAACGTCAACAATAAAATTACATGGCTCTTGAGGCAGGCATAGCCAAGGTCCAAGATCACAATAACTGGTATATTTAGCTAATTTAGACCTTGGAGAATGGGAATAATATCAGTTTCCATATGTTTGAAGAAAAAGGTCAATTTTGAAGAGGTCTACCCTACCACTAACCTGAAGTTCAAGTGGTAAGCCCCCCCCCCTCCTCCCACATAATCGTCTAAAAAAAAAAAAAAAAACAAGAAAAACGCACAGGATTTATCTCCTATAGAAAAAATAATTAACTGTCCTAAAACGCTAGAATGGCCTTGAAATGGGAGATTATTTTATGTGAAACTGATCCCCACTCTAAATTCTAAAATAATTGTTTTTGTTTCTTTCAAGTTTTTCAGGGTGTTAACATGTAATTGCCTAAATAAAAAAAGTAGAATCTCATATTTTGGGGAGGTAAGGGGTGAGTTAGCGGAAGGTGTTAATCTACAATAATGCGAAAGAAATCTTGCAATATATTCATTTTTAAACAGTCCTAGTATTAGATTTTAGTTCCTTGCACATAAAATGTATTAAAATTCAACCTTGAGTTCTCTTCTTTATTTTAATGGATACATGGCATTTTTAAGGTATTTCAGCATATTTATGTGCATTTACTGCAGATTACGTGGAAACCATTAGCTTCTGGAGATTTTCAGTGGCACATTCTGATTCCTTGTACAAAAATACACTTACATGGTAAATTTAATTGCTTAATCTTGTGTTTTAACAAAGAAATAACATTTTTACCGAAAAATTAATGTAAAAAATGTGACGAAACGCATCCAATTGTGCAAAGCACAAAAATAGTCATAACTTCAATATTTTTAGTCAGATTAAAAAAATTTTAAAAGATTCTTTCTTAGATCATCAAGCTCTTTCTATGTCATTGAGATATTTTAAGCAATTTAAATTTTTTATGTGTATTGCTACTCCATGTCTTTAAGTTAACAAGTAGACATTCCATTGTTTCACAGGCTAGCACTACAAAATTTCTCAATGGAGGATTCAAAGATTACCTGCTTTAGTGTGGTAAAGACTCAACCCATACTCCAACCTAAAAAGAACTCTTCAAAAATGAATACGTAAATAAAATGATTCTTACTTTAAAATAATGATTACTAAAATAAGCATTCTTACAAACTAAAATTTAAAGTTTCAGAGTTGTCTTTTCGTGTTTTCAAAAAAAAAAAAAAACAAACACAGCAACTATCTTTCGTGTAAAATGTTAAAATTAAAACAAAAATTAGAGATGGGCGGTTTTACCGAAAAACCGTGTTTTTTCGGTTTCGTCTCCATACCGAATCGTTTTTTTTTTTTTAAACCGTAACCGTTCGGTATTGTGTTTTTACTACAGTAAGCCACCATATACAAGGAAACACGGTTGAAAAGATTTTCTTATTTGAATTATTTTGTTTGTTTAAATAAATTTTCGTTTTTTAATTTCTTGCATTTCTGAGTTATATTTTAGCTTCTGATGGGTTAAAGAATTAGATAGAATGTATATTCAAACTCAGTTTTATTCTTCAGAAATCTTTCATGAATCTTTGGTCACTGTTTTAACAAGTTAACTGTTGAAAAGGTATCAGAACTTTGATTACAACAGTCAACACCTTAAAACTTACGAATAGGCTATATTGCCGGTCCCGGCAAAATAACGATTCCTGCGTTATTTTGCCGATTCATGTATATTTAACTAAATTGTTAAACATACAGTGACGCCCGGCACAATAATGAGTCTTACGTTATTTTGCCAGCTCGTGTTTATTTAACTATAAATTACTTTTTTTTTTATTATTTAAATTATTTTTTTTGTATTATTTAAAACTTTATCAAACGAAATTTTATTTATAATTTAAAACTTTGCCTGATTGTTTTTTTTTGTTTGTTTTTAATTAAACTTTGCCTGATTGATTTTTTTGTATAATTTAAAACTTTATTAAGCGACAATATATTTTAAAATAACGATAAAATTAATTTTTACTTCCGGTTGATTCGATTAGGAGTGAACTCTTCAAAATTACGACTTATTTTATGATTTCATTGAAAGAACATTTTAAAATAGAAACTGTTTAAATCCAGTGATTTTCTGTATATTTTAACATTATCGAAGTTTTTCTTCATAAAGAAAATCAGAATTTTACATTAACATCTTTCCTTTGTAAAGCACATTTTTAACAAGTTAATTCAACAACTTAATAACTTCATTATTTTTAAAAGTTTGGCCTTGGTTCAAGGATTACGAAGCAACACCTATTAAAGCACATTTTTAACAAGTTAATTCAACAAATAAATGTTACCAAAGGCAACATAAATTATTCTTCTACCTACCTGTATAAGTTTATTTGTTTATTTTATTATTTATTTTTATTTAAAAAAATCATTTATCAAAATAAATAATAAAATAAACAAATAAACTTATACAGGTAGGTAGAAGAATAATTTATGTTGCCTTTGGTAACATTTATTTGTTGCTTATTTTTTTCTTTATATATAACTTTCCTTAATTTCAATTACTTAAATCGAGAGCAGACTTAGTAATGTTGGGAAAATTCATCAACAGTATTTATATTATGAAAAGTAACTAAATAAAAATAAAACGAAAAGAAAAATAGTATTTTTTTTTAATAATAAAGGTAAAATATCTATTTTAAAATGATTGCGATTGTTTGGTTCATTTGAGCCACGCCTACTGGTGCCTGTGGTATCTCCGGCTCCCGTGGCGGGTATAAAAAATGCTGCCGCTTCACAATGTTTGTTTGTAAAACAATTCAACCATGGATTAAAATGTGTAGCAGTTGAAAATAAAAATTAATTGAATGAACGAAAATATTAGAGACAATTAGATTCTTTAGCCGGATTTCAGATGCTTGTATACGAATGGGGTCCCAATATTTTCGTCTGCAAACAGCAATTCGTAAAGAAATTACATCAGATACGCTTTACAGCAAATGAAATCCGACTAAATAATCTAATTGTCTCTAATATTTCCGTTCATTTAATTATTTTACTTTCAATGTTTTTTGTATTAAAAGCAGATATTTCTTTAACCGACACAATGGGGCAGGTCGATTTTTTTTATTTCTTTAACCGACACAACTGATGATGAAAACAAATTGTTTTTAAATATTTGCCCTTATTTATTTCATTACCTTTTCTTTCGCAAGGCCATAACAATTAGGTTTTTAAAAAAAAATGAACCGGCATAATAACGACCCCTTTACATTAGTAAATAATTATTGTGCCGGGCGTCACTGTATGTTTAACAATTTAGTTAAATATACATGAACCGGCAAAATAACGCAGGAATCGTTTCCTAAAACTTATATGATTCATATCATGGAGAATGATTCAGTCACAAAATTATCGAAACAGTGGCATAATTCAACTAAACGTTGAATAATAACTAATCATCACACAAGAGAATGAATAGCTTCCATAGTAAAAAAATTTTTTTCAAAAAAAACGAAAAACCGAACCGTAAACCGAGGTTTTAAGGGAAAAAAAACGAAACCGATACCGAAACCAAAATTTCAAAACCGCCCAACTCTAATTGGCTATCACTTGTTCCCCAAAACAATCCAGCTCAGACGTCATCATTTCCTCAATAAGAGTATTGAGAATAGGAATGATCATTGATATTGTTGAATATCTGGATGCAGACATGATCTTTGTTGCATCTTCAAAGGGTTTGAGATCATCGACATATTCTGTTGCCAGAATAAATTGTCAACTCAAAATAAATACCATATTAACAATTTAGTAAAATATAAATCGTTGCATAGTCTACTTTGTGAATAACCCATTTTTGGGAGAGAAAACAGTATAGTTGAGAGATAGTTCTCTAGAAATGACAATTTATGTATGAAGTGGCTTTTCAAAAGTAAACAATGAAATGCCTAATGTTTGAAATAATTTTTAAAATCCGAATAAAGTGCTACTAGCATTGGCAACTACTTTTTTTCTTTTTAAATGTTTATACTCGCTCGCTACTTTTCGTTTATTTACTTTTATTTCATTTTAATAACTTATTTTTTTAGATAACTCTGAAACAAACATAAATAATTATTTTACAATTTTGAGTTGAATCAAATAGATTTTCGACATCATACGGAACGCGTTTGATTTTTTCTTTTTCATTTGAAAATAGTTTATGCTAAAAATACGATGTCATGTTGTCTGTCGTATTTCTCTTTTTTTTCATTTGAAAATTTAAAATGTTAATGATAAACAAACTGTAAACAAAGATTTCTTCCTACAAGTCAATTAAATGTTTTTATCATATATTTGTTCAATCTGTCCTCTTACTAATATAACATTTTTTGGTAATATTCAATTTTATTCAAATCGGAAAATCTTTTCAACCGTGTTTTCTTTGTATATGGTGGCTTACTGTAGTAAAAACACAATACCGAACGGTTACGGTTAAAAAAAAAAAACCTATTCGGTATTCGGTATGGAGACGGAACCGAAAAACCGCGGTTTTTCGGTAAAACCGCCCATCTCTATAGCCAATATTAAATTAAGATGGCCCAACTATGAAAGCGAAGAATTATATGCCATCACCACATGCTTGGATCCTAGATTCAAAGTAATAGTATTTTCAAATGTGAAAATAAAAACTACAGCATAAAACATGCTTATAAATAAATTATTAACGCATGAATTTGTACAATCGACTCTATCCGATGACACGGACGAAAACATTCCAGCAGAAGTACAGCAAAGTAGTGAACCAAAAGGGGAAAAAGACTTTTGGGGTTTTCTCCGAAAGAAAGGTCAGGCAAGAACAAAAGAAATTGATACCAGCGGTAAAAAAATATCTCAGATTAAAAACGAGGTAGATCGATTTCTGTATGGAAAAGCCATCGACCCATCAGCCTGTCCTTTTGTCTGGTGGAAGAAAAATGGGAGGCTCTACCCGAATCTTTGTATTCTGGCAAGAGAACTTTTGAGTATTCCAGCTACCTCTGTAGCGAGTGAACGGACATTTAGTAAGGCTGGACTTGTCATTAGTGACCGAAGATGTAGGCTGAAACCTAACCATGCTGAGAAACTAGTTTTTCTCAATCACAACCTAAGAAAATGAGTAAAAACATTTTCACCTATTAAAAAATTAAAATTTTTATCTGTCAAATAATTTTGACAATATTTCATTTTCATCATCATTTTTGCTTAATTTTATTTGTAAAATTATTTTGTTTGTTTAAATAAATTTTCGTTTTTTAATTTCTTGCATTTCTGAGTTATATTTTAGCTTCTGATGGGTTAAAGAATTAGATAGAATGTATATTCAAACTCAGTTTTATTCTTCAGAAATCTTTCATGAATCTTTGGTTACTGTTTTAACGAGTTAACTGTTGAAAAGGTATCAGAACTTTGATTACAACAGTCAACGCCTTAAAACTTATATGATTCATATCATGGAGAATGATTCAGTCACAAAATTATCGAAACAGTGGTATAATTCAACTAAACGTTGAATAATAACTAATCATCACACAAGAGAATGAATAGCTTCCATAGTAAAAAATCTTTTTTCAAAAAAACCGAAAAACCGAACCGTAAACCAAGGTTTAAGGGAAAAAAAAAACGAAACCGAGGTTTTAAAGAGAAAAAAACCGAAACCGAAATTTCAAAACCGCCCAACTCTAACAAAAATCCAAGATTAAAATTATCTTGCTAGATTGTGAAAATCAGACCCAAATAGAAATCCGTCTGACACATCGCTACTCGATTCAGACTAGCCTATATTTTCACTTTTTCCTTCAACTCTGTTATTAGCATGAATGTATTTTATTTTGCGTCAGATTTTTTTCTGAAAATACTTATTCCAACTAAGAAATCTTTTGGAGTGGATACATTTTCACTTAACTCACCAAATAGTCTTACCGATTAAAGGGAAGTAATAATGTAATGTTATTTCCCTTGACTTCAGCAAAAATAAATATCTAAAAATGTGTGATTTTTAAACATTAACGGGAAATTAGGAGGTTGAAACAAGTCTGGTCACAGTTAAAATTGATTACAGAGAGAGAGAGAGAGAGATAGAGAGAGACAAAGACAGAGAGAGAAATTCTTGATTGGTTACTTATTTCTATTTAATGAAAGTCTTTTTTTTAAAACAACTATATCACAAAATAAGAAATATTTTAGCATGTGTTTTGTGCGATTAACATATATAGGTAAAATGCATTAGAGAAACAAACGTTGATTAACTCATCTTTAGCATAATAAATAATCAATAGTTCAAGGTTGGGGTCAGGAGTTTCTTGGGTTATTCTACTTTCCCAGGCAACGCCGGTACACAGGTCTACTAATTTGGTACTGGTACAGCTTTTGAACCAGACAAAACCGACTTTTCGTTCAACATCTTCCAGACGTTTACGTAAACAATCGGAAGATGCCGAAGCACTTAGCCAATCAGAATGCTCGAAAAACAGATGACTTAATAGTGAACAACAGTCTAAACTTCATAGACCCGCAAATGAACCATGTAGAGTGTGGAAAGAAAGCAAAACAACGAAATAAAAGTGTGGTACAAGCAGAGATCTTCTTGACAGCTATCTGCTCGCATTTATGTGGAGACAAAAATTTCAAACAAACCCCTTCGTCTCCATATTATGGTACAGCTTTTGAACCGGAAAAAAACAAACTGTTTTTTTTTTTAATCATAACCTAAACCTAACCAGAGTCGGTTTTTCTTCAGAAGCTATATCAGTACAAAAAAAGAAAATCTGTAAGAATCGTTGTTTCATTGATTATGTTCTTTACAGTCTTTAGTTAATTCATTAAAAAAAAAAAAAAAAAAAAAAAAAAAACACAATTTAGAAAAAAAAAAAAAAAAAAAAGAAATTTAACTTTTCTGTTAATAAAAATAATTTCATTGATTTTGTTCGTCAAATAATAAATAAATTGTCATAAAAATCAACATACAGTGAGTGATTTTTCGTTCATTATTTTTTTGTGTTGAAAATCCGCCTCGTTTTGATTTTGATGCCGGTTCGTTTTGATTCGGCTTTTTCCGGCTGTTGATGTATTTCTGTGTCGGCAAAAGTCAGTTTTGTCTGGTTCAAAAGCTGTACTAGTACGACTAGTTTTATATAATTTTAAAATCAACAAGATTCAAAAGCACCAAATTCAAAGTAAACTCCCAGAACAACATCCTACAGAAATTGACCCACCGCAACTGAGGAACCCCACCACACACACTAAGATGTACTGCCTTTACCCTGTGCTATTCCTCGGCGGAGTATGCATGTCCTGTTTGGAAGAGATCAAGCCAATAAACTAGAGCCAGCATTGAACAATACCTGCTGCTTGATCACTGGTGTCTGCATGAAACCTACCAACCTATATCTCACTCGCATTGCCTCTGCAGATGTGAGATGGAAAGTTGCCAGCCAAGTAGAAAGCACAAAGGCTACCAGTGATGAACGCCATCTTTTTTATGGACGGAAACCCCCAACCAAATGACTGAAGTCAAGAAGAAGCTTCTTTGATCATGTTCAGCCCTAACAACATCTCAGGAAGAAACAAGACTATAGCTATGGACCAGAACTCTAAATAATGACCCCCCCCCCATCCCTTTTTGAAGTCTTCCCGTCCTGGCTCATAGGTACAGTGGACCCAATGAAAGACACTAAACCACATGAGAACATAAATGAGGTGATAAAAAGCTGCTCTGAGCAGATGAGGCGACAAAACCAACCAACCAATCACCTGCAAATGTGTCGAGAAGAGAAATAAAAGATGAAGCACCGAGTTGTCAGACGTCTACTACTAAACGAGTGTGGCAAAGAAAGATATTGCAAAGTCCAAGGATGATGCAAAGGACTGTCTAAAAACTGGGAAACTGCTATAACCACATGATCCGAAGACACAAAAAGAATGAAATTTTAACATTTTATGCCGAGATAAATATCTGGGTAACAAAAATTGGATTTTAAAAATGTGCGGTTTAGTGACGATTTTAAAGTGCACTTTTACTAACAAAAACTGATTGCATCTTCCATGAAAATTTAACCATCTTTGGATCTCACGCAACTTTAATTTACGATCGGCCAAAACAAGTGGACTTTTTTTTTTTAATGTTTTCCAAGACAACTGCCGAATTTGAACGACCTGAGCAATCAGCATCATTTGTGTTTTTATGACCGCATTTAAAGTCAGCATACCACCTCTTAACCGTTGTTTCCGACAGAGCAGAGTTTGAATAACACTTATCAAGCCATTACTTTGCTTGATAAGTAATCTCCCATCAGAAAACAATGCTTTATCAACACACGAAATTCAGATTTTTCCATTATTTCATTCAATTAACTGTAATTTGTAAACTAATAATCCAATTGGGTTCAAATTTTGACATGTGACATTTGAAAGTGTTCTATAAAAATCATATTTTTTTTTTTTTATTATTGGTACCATCCTATAAGTCAAGGCCTGGAACTTATCGAGTGATGTGTTAAATCCAACACAATATCATTCACTGAAAAGCAATACTATAATTAAAATTCAAGACATCATGGTGCAGAAAAACGCGTTCACACGTTTTTAGCCAAAATAATATCAGAATGAGACTGAGAAATGGACACAAGAACACATTGTGCATTGTATCAGTAATTTCACCAATGATGTTGGCATACAATCTTCCATCTGGGTTCAACTTCTTCATCCAACTTATTTTTAGAACAGGTCTTTGATTATTCCTCTATATGAGGATTGGGCCTGCCTGTCAGTCTTGATTGAAGTATTCAACTTCAGGCTCCGTAGTCGCGAGGATCTAAGTTTGCAATCCCCAGGGTTGCACAGTCACGTTTACACAGCTCATCCCAAGAAAGCTTAGGTCTTCCAACCTGCCGACATGATGCAATGGACATGTTTCTGACCCAGGAGATCCAGATAGAGCTTTACTCGACACGGCTAAGCCATTTCGTCCTGCACAGCTTAAGTACATCAGTTATTTCCCGTATACCAAGCCTAGAGAGAAGAGTCTCGAAGAGTGTCGTCTTCCGGCCTGACATGACAGATCAATCTAACCATGGCTCTATCGTTGTGCCGCAGTCTCTTGAGAGTGCTTGCCGATGCAGCCCATGTTTCAGAGCCATAAAGCATAACACTCCTCACACAGCTGGTGTATACCTGTCCTCTAGTTGTGATCAGCAGATGCTTATTTGTCAAGATGGGCAGGAGTGCTCTAAAGCCCTTTCAGGTAGACTTGCATCAGATAATAGCAGCTGTCTCACAACCACCATCGGCTGAAAGGAAGTCGCCCAGGTAGCAAAACTCAGCTACAGCTTCTAGTTTGCTATCCCCAACCGCGACCTCTTTCACTGGCCTGCCATCGATTGGTCTAGCTGTGCCCATACAGCGAGGACACCTGTGTTACTGATTCGGTCAGAGTAGACCACTGATTGCACTGCATCTCTTGTTGACCAAGTAAGAACAGACAGGCAACAAATGGAGTTTCTCCCTGTACCACTCAGGCAGACCCTGCAAGGGAACTTTCCTGATCTTTTCATGAAATTCAGGTTAGGACCAGAAATCATTACCTTTGTAGTAGCTATATTGACTCAGTAGCCCTTGTCCTCCATATTATTCTTCCAGGAGGTGATTCTCTCACCTAGAGCAAACCAATTAAAAACTTATTCAGTTTTAAAGAATATTTAACAGGCTTTAGATTTTCAATTAGACATTCTGTTAGAGACATTTCATTTATCTCTACAAAATTTACAAAATAAAGAACACATTGAACACAGAGCTCATGAAATCGGAAGTTTGTTCATATATAGCTTTTAGTCACATATTTACAACAGAGCTCATGACAAAAGTCATATCAGCAAACAAATTAAAAAGTCGAGGTATTAAGGTCACCTTAAAAATATGAACCAAAGGGCAATAACTCCTCAATGAGTTATTTCCCTTTAGCCTTTTCTCGACTCCAGAATTGAAGAGTGGATGAGGCTTTCCAATATACTAGAAGACTTCATCTGAACTCATATCATCAATCACACTTGTGTATATATTTACTAGAAAAACTGAACCGTTGGGTCACTCACTGGGTTTAGGTTAGACTGGAAATCAGGAAAAAGTGAGTTAGCAAAGTAGTCAGTTAACAATAAAAAATAAAGATAAAATCTAAAATTAGTCACTTTCTGCTTACTATATTTCCCCCGTCTACAGCTTAAATAGTATTACTACCTATGACGATATTTCCTTCTGTTGATAATGGACTATTTGAATCTTTCAATTCTTTCTTTTCTTTATTACCTTTGATTTAATAAGAGAGAGTGACAAAAGCGAGAATGATAGATATTGTATGAAATAAAAGCAGTGGGGGGGGGGGGGGGTCAAACAGTAAGAGAGAGAGGGTGAAAGTAATAGATAGAAACTTAAGAGAGGGTCATTTGGTGAGTTAATTGAAAATTGTGGAGAATTAGAACAATTAAAATGGACGTTTCTTTTTTGTTTTTTTTGTTGTTTTTTCTCAAATATAACCCAATCCCAAAACTGGGAAATATTTTAGCATGATGTTTTGCGTGATTAAAATATAGAGTAAAAAAGTCTAAGAGTAAAAAAAAAAACGTTGATTAACTCAGCTATAGTATAATAATACATAAATTCTTTATGATAAATAATATTAACGCAATTAATTCATCAATCTTTGTTTTATCACGATTAATACATATACATCACTTAGCAACCAATTCCACCATCATCATATGGGCAACATTGTGTTATGACTTGTTATTAAGGATATTTCACATTTCCTTTAGCAACAGTAATAAAAAAAAAAATTAAAACTTGATAATGAAAGAAATTTCGTCGTTTATTGTCGAAAGATATGGAATTTTTCTCTTATTTATTCATTTAATCTCAATCAGATATATAATATTTTAATTGTTTTTATATTCAAAAGAAAAATACTTTTTGTCATGTCTTATGGCATATCAACCCTTTGAGTTATTTAATACCGAAAAACAATAGCTACTGGAAATTGCTACTTTACACAGCTGGGGAAATTTGGGGGTTCATACCTTTCCCCACAGTATTTGTGCATAAACGAACGCAATAGATTTGACTGGATTGGAACTCCATTTACCAATTCCATGAGTCCATTCGCTAAAATATACAAAACATGAAAACTTATCTAATATACACATAATTGGATCTACATTGAATTTTAGAGCAATCAGTCTATCAATATACTATAATAAAAAAATGATTTAAAAAATAAAATAGTATACAGGTATATCTAAATTTTAAAATACTTCTAGGGTGCTATAAATAACAATCTCTTCATGAACGAGATGAAAACAGAGTTTAGCCATGTATACCTTGCAGAAGCCACAGAGTTGGACCCACAAGGCAAGACCCTCCGCAGCAATGTGAGCTGACGCAAGAACAAGACCCTGGGCCCTCTGCTGTGCAGCACTACAGACGTCACAGCCCGCTGTATACATGGCAATGTAGCGTTTCATTCATTACATAAACTCTGGAGCCGAAGAACCAAGATCCCGTCTCTATAACGCGTACTGCGTCTCCATCATGCTCTACAATAGCAATAGCTGGGCAATAACAAAAGCCATGCTTGACAAGCTGGGTGCGTGCCACCGCAGACACCTCCGTTTCATCACAGGTCACTGCTGGCCGAAAAAAAAACTTATCAGCAACAAGGCACTATACGAGCTGTGCAACGAAAAACCCCTCTCCACAAAGGTCCCTGAACAAAGATGGTCTATGTTAGGCCATGTCCTACGAATGGACCCTGACACTCCCACACAGAGGGCACTAGACTTTGCCGTTACTGCAAGCCTACCAACCACGACTAGGACGGCACTGCACAAATCTGCTGGGCACACTACGCGCTGACCTCAAGCAGGTGGAACTAGGACCACTACGTACAGCGAAACAACCTCATTGTCTACAGCAACTGGCGCAGGATACAGCCAGATGGCCTGGGACTAGCATGGAGGACTGATTGCAGCCACGGGATGTCATTTGACTACCGTAGCCACAGAATACAGTTTTAATAATAATAAATAACACTGGTTGACAAGAGAATTGAGGTAAGGATAAAAATACATGTTCTAACCTAATTTTTTAATACAATGTCCACTTTCATTCATCATCTAATCGTTTAGATATAGATGTACATAGATGTATTGAACCAGAAGATTTAATAAAAAAGCAGAGTTGTAACTCTAAATAATACAGGGTGTTTCAAAAGTCTTGGGAACATTACAAATGCGTATATCTCATGAACTATTCCAGGTAGAAAAATGAAACTGGTGCCATTTTAAAGCTTGCTTAATCAAGTTTTTGGTCATACTAATGATTTTCGTGTTATCTTTCCAGGTGCAGTAATGGCGTTCTCTAAACAAGACAAGGCATTTTGCGTCCTCCAATTTGCAAAGACTGAATCGTGGACATGTGTTCAGCGTGCATTTCGCAGGAAATTTAAAAAAGAAGCCCCTGAAAGGAAATCCATTGTCAGATGGCATGCTAAATTTGTGAAAGATGGGTGTTTGTGCCCAAGTAAGCGAACAGGTCGCCCTTCAACTTCAGAAGATGCAGTTGAGCAAGTTTGGACAGCCTTTCAGCGGAGCCCCCGTAAATCAGTGAGAAGAGCCAGCAGGGAACTTCAGCTTGCTCCAGCAACTGTCTGGCGTGTCTTAAGGAAACGACTGCAAATGGTACCTTACAAGCTCAAGTTGGTCCAAAAGTTGAAGGACACTGATAAGCCACTTCGCCATGACTTTTGCATTGCAATGCAAGAGAAGTTGGAAGATAACGGCTTTGATGACCGGCTTGTTTTTAGCGATGAGGCGACCTTCCATCTGAATGGCAAAGTTAACAAGCATAACACTCGCATATGGGGTACTGAGAATCCTCATGAACTTCTTGAGCACGAGCGAGATTCACCAAAAGTGAACGTGTTTTGTGCAATTTCCAAGAAAGGTGTCTATGGACCGTTCTTCTTTGAAGAGGCAACTATCACTGGTGAATCCTATCTCAACATGCTGGAAGACTGGTTAATGGCTCAGTTGGAACAAGCAGAATCTGATGACTTCATTTTTCAACAAGATGGTGCACCACCACACTGGAGTCTTAGAGTAAGGCAGTTTCTTAACACAAGGCTGCCTGGTAGATGGATTGGGAGATCTGGGCGAGGTGATGACGTTCTCATGCCCTGGCCTCCTAGGTCTCCAGATCTTACCCCATGTGACTTTTTCCTTTGGGGCTTTGTCAAGCAACAAGTCTATGTGCCGCCCCTTCCAAGAGATATTGACGAACTAAAGGCTCGAGTAACGGCAGTTGTGGGAACCATTGACGTCAAGATGCTGGAACGCGTTTGGCAGGAAATGGACTATCGACTAGATGTGTGCCGTGTGACGAATGGTGCTCATATTGAGCAACTTTGAAGATTCCCCACAAAACTTGAAACTTTAACCTTTCCAACGGTACCAATTTCATTTTTCAACTCCTAATAGTTTTTGAGTTATTAAAAATCGTTATGTTCCCAAGACTTTTGAAACACCCTGTATTTATCAGTCCGACAGTTGCTTTGTTGCCGTCGGACTGAGGTATGGTTCTGTTTAGTCCTAGAAGGTTCACCTTCTTGAGAAGGGGTTAGTGTATTGCTAATCGCCTGAGCCGCCCTTACCAGGAAATGCCGACACGACTGTTCAGGCATTTTTTGTAGGCCAGAGTGCACTCCTCCTAGTTCGGTGGCTTTATAAAACCACACCTGACCTTGTGTTTAACCTCCTTTATGTAAATAAACACTAAAAAATATTAACTCAAGGGCAATAACTCTTCAAACATAACGAGTTACTTCCCTTTCGTCTTTTCTCTACTTTCAGATCAGAGAGTAGTAAAATAGTAGAGCCCTGTCGGTGATGGGATCAAATAGAGTATTGTTTTCGCCATAGATATTATGGTCGCTTCTTTTCATAATCTCGTCCTCGTTTTCAGTTCACATGTTGTTGCAACGGCGTTCACCATGGTCAGGTTGAGCCGACTTCTTCCCTGGCTTGCACCACATTTTAAACAATGGTAGGCCATGCATGGCAGTCCTAAGCAAGATTGCATAAGATGACTAACCAATTGAGATTCCGCTGCCAAAATAAGAGGAATCTGTTCATGTTGTGTTGAGCAGTTTTATTCTTAGAGTTCAACACGTTTAGCAGCCATCTTGGATCACTCTTCAGAGTAACTCCCGTCGCGTCTTTTATCCTCCCATTATAATAAAGGAGATCACTTTTTTTTTTTTAACGTAGTTCATCCCAAACAAGGCAGGTCGCCACTGTAGACGTAAGGGGCTACTGAGAAGAAAGAAAAGGGGAGAAGGTGTGGGGGGGGGGTCAACCTAAATTGGGATCTGCGCAGCTAGATGTCTGTTTACATTAATTTTGAATTTCTGCATGTCATTAATGTTGGGGAAACAGGGGGCAGGGAGGGAGTTCCAGAGGCCAGCATCACGAGGAAAGAAGCTATTTGAGTAGAAAGTTCTCCGGCATCTGGGGACCTCCACAGTGAATGGATGGGATTTAGTTGATTGTCGAGTTGGTCTAGTGAATTTACGTCGACGGGGCACCAGAGTAGCCAATTCATCGGAGCATATGTCAATAAAGTGTTTAAGAGAAATTTATGGATGCAAAATTAAAATTACTACGATGACAGGCAGATGACATGCCAAAATGTGTTGTATAATTAAAGAGGGAGGAGACGCGATATTGTGAGTGACCTCACGACGAAAATTGAAGAAAACAGTCAGCAACTTCTTTCCAGCACCAAGCATCTGAGGTAGACATGTATTAAGGCACGTGTTGATTTTCCCTATCTCCCAAAAGCCAGTTCGGAAGAGGTGGGGTGTGGGGGTCTTTAACGGCAACCAACCAACAAGTAGGATTTTATGAGATCATGGTCAGATCTATAACATATCAATAAATTTGTGAACTGTAAAAACGTGTGTTGTGTCGTCTTAAGATTTTGTTGTAGGTTCACGCATGTGCGTTTCTGTAAAGTAACTCGGAGTCATGCAGCAACTCTGATTTAATAAATGTGGACGCCTCGTGTTTACGACCAGACACAGAAGAACAGAAACACAACTGGTCGGAGACAACATCCGATTACCCATTTCTCTTTAAGAAAAAGACAACTCCTTATCGCTCTAAGAAACAAGACTACATTAGACCTACATAATTTGTTATCCACCCTACTATCTTTTGGCCAAGATCAAAGTGTAGTACCTGTTCCGGTGGATACTGCACCCCATAGACTGGTATTGTCTTGGCCTTCGAGGCTTGATTTACACCGGTCTATGGGTCTGTCCTGTGCAGTTTTAGGAGGTCCACCCTCCCAGGCTTCGCCTCCCCTCTTTTGGGAGGAGTAAGTTTATTGCTTACTGCCTGAGGCGCCCCTACCGGGGAATGCCGACGGGGCTGCCCAGGCAATTTTTAATGGCCAGAGTGCTCACCTCTCGGGCGCTGGCTTTTCAAACCCCACTTTCCCGACCTTGGGTCACATCTTACTTGTGGGAGTAAGATAAAATTGACCTTGTGCCTAACTCCTGGAGAGGAGTAAATAAATACTATATATAAAAAATGCCTTTTGGCCAAGATCAAAGTGTAGTATCTGTTCCGATGGATACTACACCCCATAGACTGGCATCGTCTTGGCCTTCGGGGCTTGATTCCGCCGGTCTATGGGTTTGTCCTGTGCAGTTCTAGGAGGTCCATCCTCCCAGGCTTTACCTCCCCTCTTTGGGGAGGAGTAAGTTTATTGCTTACTGCCTGAGGCGTCCTACCGGGGAATGCCGACGGGGCTGCTCAGGCAATTTTTAATGGCCAGAGTATGTCGGTCAGATTTTAAATGTTTGATTTATCAGCTTAAAGGCTAAAATCTAACTGTTTCTGATTAGCAAATTTTCACCTATTATATTGCCAATAACATGGTTCAATAACGTACATTACTATAGTTTCTTTCAAAAATTATTGTCCGGCCTGGACAATCTATATTACGAAAGATATTTAGCTATTCATTAAAAAAAAAATTAAAAGAAAAAAGAAAAAAAAAAAAAAAATGAGCAAGGACCATAACTTATAATTTTCAGTTACAACTACATTTTTTTTTTGTCCCCCCAAAAAAAATAAAAAATAAAAAATAATTTTTAATGTTAAGTGTAAAATCTGTGCAAACAAATACCAATTAAAACGACTTGACCGAATCCCAGACAGTGTCGGGTAGGTACAACTAGTTTTACAATAAAATTTATAAATCAGATTTCTGATGAATCAGTTGTTAAAACATGATTAGATTTAATTACTTAAAGAAAGCAGACATATTTTGGAAATCTCCACTCTCCCCTGTAGGGGGAAGGGGTATTCATACTGTGTAATGCTAAAAGCAATTTACAGAAAAGTAAATGCCTCCAAAATATTAAACCTAAAACGAATATATGCTGTTGTTGTTATAGACATGCTGTCAACATGCATATGAAGAGACACCGTCATATTATGTAAACTGTTGCACATTGCCGCAAAATGAAAGAGGGGGAGACAACTCACAGCTGGTACGACAATACGCAACTGTGCATGCTACTATAGGGTGGGCAAAAATAAGGGTCCTATTTTTAAAAATTCATAACTTTTTTATTTATTGATTTTTTTTGATTTTTTTTTTAGAATAAGTAAAGGACCCCTTCCGAAGCAAGCATGAGCCGTATTAGCCCTAAGGAACGTACCCTCATTTAGAAAACATTATTTTTGCTTAAAAAACTCAAAACAATGTAAAAAACAATACTTTAGTTTTTGTAAGTTTTAAGAAGTGTTTTTCGCCTAAAATTTGTTTTGTTTATTTCAAAAAATCTCGGAAGGGTCAGTCTACACACACATAAAGTTTGGTGAGTTTAACTTTTATTTTGTGGAAGTTATTCAAATTTAAAGATAGGACTCTTATTTTGGCCCACCCTGTACTACGAACTTGTCAACTACATACAGCTATTTATGTGCACAGCCATATTTGTTATGGTCCGAAGAAGACGTGTTACTACATTAATACAAAGAAAATAAAAACACTAATAAACAATTTAAAAAAGAAAACAATGTTTCATACATTTTCATAGATTAGATTATTTTATAAAAAAAAACATTCGTTTTATTCTATTTTTGAAATTGTTAAGAGTATTTCCATTTACTGCAATGTTGTGCAAGAGTAACAGTGGAAATACTCTATTCGGATGGGGGATAATACCTCCTACTTTCTAGTTGTATCATTATGCAAAAACGAAATGTAGATCCAGATTAAATATTGTCTCCATTAAAATTTATTCAAAATACATTTTTGTTGATGGAAGAACATTGTCTGATGTATGTATGGCATGTCTTGATGGTGAAACAAATGTTAATTGAGGCTCTATTAACGCATCTATAAACTGTCTACAGATCTACAGAAAAGCCGCCATTAATTTATTTGTTAGAGTAGACTGAAGCTAGAGATAAATTACGAATTGAATTTATGAATAAAATATCCTAACAACTGAATCAAGATGACTACCTTCGCTAAAATCAGAAAATTCTTTATATGAGAACAATCTCTTTTTTGCTTACAATTTTTATTACCTATTTTTGTTTTATTTCTTTTATCTAGCCACATCAAAGGCAGGCAAAATTATTCTTTCTCTCTCTTTTGACCTGGAGCACATGGTGCAAAGGGGGTGGGGGGGATTACTTTTAATACCTCTGAAACCAAGCTTCTCTCTTTTCACCACCAACGCTTTGCTCCTCACTTTACCCCAGTTGAAATGAATGGCTCTCTCCTTGGATTGATTTTCACCCCAGACCTGAAATGGAAGACTTACATCAAATCCATTGCTACGGTTGCTGGGAAAATGGTTGGATCATTCTACCGCTCCAGAAATTACCTCACCTCACTCCTAACACAATCCTCTACCTGCATTAGAGTCAGATATATCCTAAGATGAGAGTACTGTTGTCACATCTGGGAATGTGCCTCTCAGAGTACTCTTTCCTGTCTTGACAGACTACAAAATCAACTTGGAAATTTAGTGGGAGATCATCTCTTTTCTTTCTCACAGAAGAGACGTTGCTAGTCTTTCTCTACTATCATTATTTTCATGATAGTTGTTCGACTGAGTTCCGATCTCCAGTTCTCTTCTGTAAAACATTCACAGCAAAAACTCATCTAGCTACAATTACAGTAAACAATTTTCCTTTCTTCCTCTGTATACCTAAAAGTAAACAGAACTTCCATGAACAAAGTTTCTTTCCAAAAATCAGCGTTTTAAGTTCTTGTTTAAACCTGCTTAATTCTGTTGTTTGCATTGGCTCCTCCATCCACCTGATTGCTTTTTAAAAATCAGGAACTCACAGGTGGAACCATGTGAAGGTTGCCAACATGCATAGAGAAAGTGGATTCGAATACGTCAAGTTGCCAGTCTGCATTGATATCCACTTCACCTAGGCAACCTTTAATTGATTGAACTTAGTTTTTTTTTTTTTTTAACATAGTTCACCCCAAACAAGGCAAGACGCCACTGTAGACGTAAGGGGCTACTGAGAAAAAAAGGAAGGTTAGGGGGGGTCAACCTAAATTGGGAGCTGCGCAGCGAGATGTCTGTTTACATTAGTTTTAAATTTCTGCATGTCAGTACTGTCGGGAAAACAGGGGGCAGGGAGGGAGTTCCAGAGGCCAGCAGCACGAGGAAAGAAGCTATTGGAGTAGAAAGCTCTCCGGCATTCACATGATCCCTAACCAATATGAAGATGAAAGAGTAAATTTTTTTTTTTTTTTTGTACATTGAAACTTATGCTTCGTCAATTCCAGGGGAAAAATACAGAACACATTTTGGATAAAAACAAATATAAATTTAAAGAATTGGTTCAAAAACAAAAAATGGAAAAGATGCATATCTCTAAGAACTTAGAAACACTGCAATTGCTTGTTTGTTGCTGTTGCAATGGCATTAAACCTGAACAAGATCACATGAGATGATTAAGCAATTGTAATTCCACCGTCAAAAACCGACCACTTGTCGACCTGAGAGCTAAGCCAATTCCTTCCTGATGATTGTAGCCTAAATCGCAGCTGCCAACCAATACGTTTGTGCCATGCAGTCAGAGGATTATGTTGTGATTTAATTTCTCCCTTTGCACAATGAGTTGCATGTCCAAATTATCGAAGACGTTGCTGAAACAAGACGGATGGCAGATACTTCAGGTTGAGGCGTTGGCGAATAACAGCAATCTAGACACGGCTGGCCTGCTGACAATGTAAGATATGAAAAAAGACGCTATTGTAAAAGACTTCCAACTTCACCCTCACTGGCTATGACTTGCAGTCTTGACGGGATAATAGATCGGTAGACATGCTCCCTTGATTGATATTGGAATCTCCCGACACCTCCACAAGGATCATTAAAGGCGTACAAAGGCAGATCTAACAGCCCCAATTCGACAATTGACACCCAACGCACTCTACCTGGACAGAATAACAGTGGACTCTAGGTACACTAACAACTCCATGTCTTCCAAAACTGCACAATTAAGACTTCTGGAGAAACCAAGGAGGAAAAAACATGAATCTTCGCTGTTTGATGACCAAACAAGCACAGGAAACAATTTTATAGGAAACAGACAATGCAATTAAGTAGGTTTAATTTTACATCATTGTTTTTTTTTTGTTTTTTTTTTGTTAAATGTTGACACATTGAGAAATAAGTAAAATATACAATACTTAACTGTTTTGAAACGTTTGAAAAGGGAGCAAATGCTATTAAGAAAAAATGGGGAGATAACTCTGACTTAACAGACGTTAAAGAAAATACCTGAAACAAACATTAAAACACAATTCGCACTGAGTTATGTGCCCTTGGAGTTTTCATAATTGCTATACAGGTGCAAGATCAATTTTCCTGCAACTGATGACCCCGCACCTCTTAATCCCAACAACATTTTTAGAGTGATCTTGATAATCTTGCTGCTGTTAAACTAGTCTACTAGAACAGATAACTCTGCGTGTAGTGCATCATCAATTCGTTTGTTTATACTGCACCTGCTGGTGGTAGTCTCACTTTATCTTGAGATTATATTCTATTTTGCGTAAATTTAACCAAAAGTAAATTCAAGTAGCAGCCATGTTGCTAAACATAAATACCAGTTTATTTTCATCAAAGAAAAAGTTTAAGTCTTGCAATCCCTGATGATCTACAAATATACGTGTATAATTATTGGGTTCAGGTAACGTTAATGAATTATTATTACGGTTATATCAGATGGTCTGACAAAATGGTTAATCCGGCAAGGCTCTGGAACCAAGAGAGTTTAAAACTGGTATTGCACCTGTATTTGTACAATAGGAATTTTCACAATATATGAAAATTCTGTGAAAATGTACAATGTTACTTTTAAAATAGGATTTTATTACTTGAAAGTAGCGTAAATATTTTTTAAACTAAAATAAGAATCTCTTTAAAATTTTAGGTGCATTTTATATAAAAAAAAAACGGTATTATCTCTTTATATATTTCTATCAAATCAAATCATGTACAAGATTCATGCCTAAACTAATTAACCAATCATTATGAGTTTTGGAACACAGCTGCAAGGCACAAGCGGTCCAAATGTGGGCTATATTTAGTTTAATCTAGTTATATGCAATGGGATTAAAAAGGGGGTGGAAGCCTTTTGTGAAATTTTAACAATTAATAAATATTCCCCAAATTTCGGTTTCTATGGAGTATTATTTTAAAAGAGTTTTAGGGTACATAATATGAGTACAAACTCACATTTGAAAATTCAAATATATCAAATTTGCATTGAATTTGATCCATTGTCATCGGACACCAATTAAGCAATATTCCCCTGAATTGCAATTTCTTCAAGACCCCTTAATCTTAAGCTTTAAATTGTAAACATTTTCTGAATCAAAAACATCTAATGGATTGGAATAAGGATTCTAGACAAAGGATATTAGCATCATTTTAATTTTAATATTTGTAAGGGGACATAAAAATGGTTCAAACAATTCTGTTTGGGAAATTATTTTTACCCGTCCTGAGACAGGTATTCTTCTCGACTTATATATAAAGTAAAGTAAGATTTTCCCCTATTTGATTGACCGATATAGATTCATAAACAAAAGCTACATAAAAAATGTTTTTAATATGATAGTGTAGATATTGTTTCGTGCTCTGATAAAAAAATTTTTTTTTTTTTTTTCAAAAATTTTTTTGTTTACATATTCAATCAGACCAACAGTTTTTTGTTTTGATTAGTCACATTATAAAAATAGTCTGAGGAGGTTCAAATATTTTGCAAGATAAATAAATTTCCCGGCATCACTTGTTTGTTTATTTAATATGTAGAAAAAGGAAATTTGAGACATTTGACACTGGCTGGCACCTCAGCGTCGTCTGGGAATTAATAAGAACCACCATGTACTGCTCCGGACCTCATACTATTATTTTTATTATAATTATTTTTATAATATAATGTCTTTGCTGTGTATGAATGTCTACAAAAAAAGAAAATTAATACCACAACGTTGTTTGAACTTAGTATAGAGTTTTGTTTTAAATTGCAGTTTCAGACATGTAATCTTTAATATAAATATATTGTATAAGTATCAAAAATGTTATTAGAATTGAATAAATTTAAAAAAATTTTATTAGAAAAAAAAAACTAAAAAAAAAAAAAAAAATCCTCAAAGTTCTAAATATCGATGAATATAATTTTTTTTTAAATCAAATTTTGTTATCATGTTTTCTTAACTAATAAAATAAATGGATCAATTGTAGTCGAGGACGACCTGAAAGTTCCTTTTTTGTTGCCGACTACACCGAGATGTAGGGAAGGGTGCAACTCCTTTCCCTAGATTGGTCCACTTAACCATGTTCCTCCTTCACCTTACATTCCGATTAAAATCTGCATCGATAGATTTGATTGGATATTCTTGAGATTTCATAGACAATTTAAAACCAGATGATTCTAGTGCCATGTGATCTGGGTTTTCATGACCACTAGAACCAAAGATATGACCGATCAAACTTAACTAAGAATATTTCGAAATTCATAAGATATAAACGTAAATTATTAAGTTTCATATAGATGATAGTTTCGGAATTATGTATAATATATAAATATTTGATCATTTGTAATCGTGCGGGTTTTTCTGTAAAACATATGTTCTGTTGAATTCTGAGTAAAAATGTGAACGTACCTAACTGAAATACTAAATTTGTAAACAACATGCCTCCCCTTCCTCAACATCATGACTGCTGACAGCTATTTGTAAAAGTAGTAATAGCAGCAGCAGAGAGAGCGAAAGCGAATACTCGCCTCCTCCTCCTCCTCCTCTTCTTTCTCTTTTCTCACTTTTTGAATAAATATTAACAATATTCTGAAAACAAATTACTTTGCACTCATGTGGAGGATTCAAATGATGCAATGGTCTAAAACAGTAGAATTTCATTTCTTTTCATTAAATTATTTTAAATCTATTTTGTCCTCTCGTCAGCACATTCAATGAGCAATGTTTCTGACAATGGGGAAAGAATTGCTGTTTCTTGATCAGATTCTATTCATCTAACACTTATCGTTGGCTAGTTTTTGATCTTGAAGAAGTATTTTTTTTTAGCTCCTTACATCAAGTGGATTCATGCCTTGTCTGGAGTGATTTCCATAAAAATAATTTTAAAAATTGTGCTCACTTTCCATGGTTAAGAAAATTTTGTCTGACTTTTATTTTGAAAAACATTTTTTTTTAATGAGATTCCTGTTCCATATGTGATAAGCTGTGATCCTTCAGATCACGGGTCGTCTATGATCTATTTTAATGGATGACGTCATAAATTATCTTCGGTGTTTTCAACTAAGTGAATTATATAATAGCTTCATGAATAGACTCAATCTGTATGATACAATGTATCAGTTTTAAAAACTGAAATTTACGCATTGTAATTCATAATTCATGGCTTATGGTGAAGAGAGACATAAAATCTAACTGCATAATCAGAAAGTGCACACAATTTTACATAAGAGTACCAAGTTTCAAAAAGAAATGGTGGAGAAATTACTAAATTTCTTTAAATGATGAGGTCCATATTTTGGCCCGTTTTTTTTTTTTTTTAAGGATTATTAAAGAAATGAAAAACACAAATTTTGGCACTTTAAATTCTTATAACTTTTGAACCACTGATGGTATTTGCATAATTCAAACGGTTTTAAGCTTCTTTTACACGGCTCTATTCACCCACATCGATAAAATAACAATTAGTTCAAAATAAAAAAAAAATCAACTTGCAATGCTACTTAACTTCAGTGATCTAATAAGAATATGTATGTGTTTCAACATGATTATGCCGTTTCTAAACGGAAGCTATTTAAAGTTTATGAAGTTTTTGTCCTTAAAAACTGATTTTTGAAGTAAATAGCGAAGTTTTGTTTTTTAATAACAAATAAGTTATAAAAAGATTTTAAATAAAATTATGTATTTGTTAAATCTTATTTCATTTGTTGCTTACAGAAAAAAGGACAAAAACTTCATAAACTTTAAATTGCTTCCGTTTAGAAACTGATTTTTGAAGTCTAACTCCGCCCTCGTGGGGAGGCAAAACGAAAGATTACAAGTCAGCCGATTTTTTAAAAAGCGTATATATTTCGTTTATTTATTAAAATAACTTGCGTAATCTTCCGTTTTGCCTCCTCGGGCTAGGAGCAAAGTGTAGTATGGAAAAATCCTTCTAAACTGAGGTAAGATCCAGAGTGCCCCTTTTTGGGAAGCTTGATTTTTCCCTACAAAACGAAAGATTACTTAAGTACGGTGATAAATATTTCATACCCCCCCCCATTTCTTCCCTCGTGGGGAGGCAAGTAAATAGTGACACAAAAACATGTTTTAAAAGAAAACATGTTAATATTTTATTTGTTTTATTTATGGACTCTCTGCCTTAAAATAAATATCAACATGTTAAAAGAAAAAAAAATTCCGAAATATACTGCAAGTGTTTTGTAAATAGAGACCACGTGTATTGCGAGGTCAACCGGTGACTTCCAAAATATGTCCCGCGTCTTGTGTTAATGATCTGGGGTCCCTATTGTTGTCTTGGTCCGTAAAGTTTAATTTAAGCAAAATAATATATAATTTTTTTAAAAAATGAATTTTTTTTTTTTAATTAGAAAAAAGTTCCTTTGAGATTTTGTCCAGATAAAGAGATGCCAAACCATCAAGTGTCAGAAAAAAAATAGTGTTGCACCTGTACAAGCAGACTCTGGCTACTAACACTTGGTTTGGAATATGGCTTGACCATAAAACAAGATATGAGTGACAGAACAAACAGAAAACTACCTGGATGTACCCACACTCAAAACAGAGACGTCTTGGGTGTCAAAATAACCGAATTCTTGAGGTGATACCATAATCTAGTACGATCTACTCGTCAATACAGCTAAAGTCATACACGTGAAGGAACACTTCAGTTCCAAGGTAAAATGCAGGTGATCCGCAAGACGGACATAAGAAAAACTATGCATTTCAAATACCTTACAATGAGGTTTCAAGAATTTAATACAATCAAAGAACTTATCAAATGGGAGTGGACTACACAGATTCTGCTAGGAGCAACCAGACAAAGAAAAAAAAAAAAAAAAAAAAAAAAAAAGGGAATTTAGCAATTACTGTTGGAAAGAAATGTGGCTCCAGAATCCATCCTAAATAAAGACACTTCACAAAGTGGAGGTCCCCAGGTGCCGAAGAGCTTTCTACTCCAAAAGCTTCTTTCCTCGTGCTGCCGGGCACTGGAACTCCCTCCCTGATCCCTGCTTTCCTGACGTTATTGACATGAAGAAATTTAAAACTAATGTAAACAGACATTTCACTGCGCAGCTCCAAATTTAGGTTGTGAACAGAGGGAGAATGCAAAGAATGTTTACGTATTAAAATACATAAATTTAAGCAACATAAATAGACAAGAGACCTCAAAAAGACAGAGCGAGAGAAGGAGAGATAAAAGAATTTACGTTAAAGCCAGGTACTCATAAAGCAGTCCAGCACTGTTGCTTGTAAACATGCAAGCAAGTTTTCACAGCAGTCTATCAACTAAAGCATAAATGAACTTGTTTTTGTTATTTGTGTCTTGTGTGAACTAACACCAAAGTGACAACGGATCAGGAGTTGCTCAGATATCGAAACACTGTAAAGAAGTGTTAGGGTACAACCCTCTTATTAGTCTAAGGCTATGCTATAGTAAAATAAGAACGCCGTCTGGTTTCATTGATTTTTACTAGAGTTGGGCGGTTTTGAAATTTTGGTTTCGGTTTCGGTTTTTTTCCCTTAAAACCTCGGTTTACGGTTCGGTTTTGTTGAAAAAAATTTTTTTACTATAGAAGCTATTCATTCTGTTGTGTGATGATTAGTTATTATTCAACGTTTAGTTGAATTATGCCACTGTTTCGATAATTTTGTGACTGAATCATTCTCCATGATATGAATCATAAGTTTTAAGGTGTTGACTGTTGTAATCAAAGTTCTGATACCTTTTTAACAGTTAACTCGTTAAAACAGTGACCAAAGATTCATGAAAGATTTCTGAAGAATAAAACTGAGTTTGAATATACATTCTATCTAATTCTTTAACCCATCAGAAGCTAAAACATAACTCAGAAATGCAAGAAATTAAAAAACGAAAATTTATTTAAACAAACAAAATAATTTTACAAATAAAATTAAGCAAAAATGATGATGAAAATGAAATATTATCAAAATTATTTGACAGATACAAATTTTAATTTTTTAATAGGTGAAAATGTTTGCAAGACGTTGTGTTTTGTCGCGTAAAATAAACACACCATATACTTCTCGAATTGCCGGTGTTGACTGTTGGGATGTCTGTCATTTTGTGTGCTCGAAGTTCTGTCAACTGGTGCGTGTTGGGGTTAATATTTGTTTTTAAGACAGGGTAATAAAACTTTATAGACATGCGTAAAAGACTAGTAGTACAACCGAAAACCGCGCCAAGGGAAAAGGAAGGATCGTTAAAAAAAAGTAGAGATTATTAATTCATCTAAAGTCATTTTTTAAGCTTTAAGGTAATTTTAGTCATAGAATTCATGACTTGGATTAAAGTTTAATAATTAAACTTTCGAATAAATTGTCAACTCTAAATAAATACCATATTAACAATTTAGTAAAATATAAATCGTTGCATAGTCTACTTTTTGAATAACCCATTTTTGGGAGAGAAAACTGTATAGTTGAGAGATAGTTCTCTAGAAATTACAATTTATGTATGAAGTGGCTTTTCAAAAGTAAACAATGAAATGCCTAATGTTTAAAATAATTTTAAAAATCCGAATAAAGTGACATTAGCATTGGCAACTATTTTTTTTCTTTTTAAATGTTTATACTTACTCACTACTTTTCGTTTATTTACTTTTACAAGTATTTTTTCAAAATTTCATTTTAATAACTTATTTTTTTAGATAACTCTGAAACAAACAAATAATTATTTTACAATTTTGAGTTGAATCAAATAGATTTTCGACATCATACGGAACGCGTTTGATTTTTTCTTTTTCATTTGAAAATAGTTTATGCTAAAAATACGATGTCATGTCTGTCGTATTTCTCTCTTTTTCATTTGAAAATTCAAAATGTTAATAAACAAATTGTAAACAAAGATTTCTTCCTACAAGTAGCAATACACATGAAAAAATTTAAATTGCTTAAAATATCTCAATAATGGCATACATAGGAAGAGCTTGATGATCTAAGAAAGAATCTTTTTAAATTTTTTAAATCTGACTAAAAATAAGGAAGTTATAACTATTTTTGTGCCTCGCACAATTGGATATTTTCCCCTCTTTAATACCATATGCGTTTCGTCACATTTTTTACACTAATTTTTCAGTAAAAATGTTATATCTTTGTTAAAACACAAGATTAAGCAATGAAATTTACCATATAAGTGTATTTTTGTACAAGGAATCAGAATATGCCACTGAAAATCTCCAGAAATTAATGGTTTCCAAGTAATCTGCACTAAGTGCACATAAATATGCTGCAATACCATAAAAATACCATGAATCGGACTTAGTGTTAGAGTTAAGGGAGTTTTTTAGGAGTGGCTTGCCACTCATATTTAAGGTTAATGGTACGATACGTTCAAGATGGCATTTTTAGGAGGTGGGCTTGTTAGTCGTACCTAGAGTTAATGGTAGAGTAATTATTTATTTTATAAATTTCACTAAAAGGCAAGAATGCCCGGGAAATCGGAGATCATTTTACATTAAATTTATATGCGAAACTGATCCCCCACTCTAAATTCTAAACTATTTTTTGTTGTTTTGTTTTTTCTTTTTTCGCCAAGACTTTAAGACGTAATCGCCTAAAAAAGTAGAATCTTAATTTTTTTTTTTTTTAAATTGGCGACTAGAAATTCATTACTACTAGAAGTTCGAAAGTTGAGTGAAAACCAGTATTTTTTTAAGTATTTTTTATAAAAGAACCAAATAGGATTAACTTTTTTTAAAAGTATTTTCATCTTTTTTTACAAGACGCTGCTGCTGATTGATTGTTATATCAGCAATACTAGTAGCCATTGTTGACTTTCGCTCAAAAAAAGGACAATATTTTTTAGGATAAGATAATTTAAAATTACTATTACCGAAAGACAAAACAACGTACAATTATAATTTTAATGCATAAAAAAAGATGAAAGATTAATTTATTTACTAGTTGGGTACGAAAAATGTAACAACATTTTCTATATTCATATTTTAAAATGTTTAAAATTCGTTCTAGAATGAAAATAAACAAAAATCGCCTCGTGTTTATAGCAGTAATTGCAGTAATATATTTGTTCAATCTGTCCTCTTACTAATATAACATTTTTTTGGTAATATTCAATTTTATTCAAATCGGAAAATCTTTTCAACCGTGTTTCCTTGTATATGGTGGCTTACTGTAATAAAAACACAATACCGAACGGTTACGGTTTTAAAAAAAAAAAACCGATTCGGTATACGGTATGTAGACGAAACCGAAAAACCGCGGTTTTTCGGTAAAACTGCCCCTCTCTAATTTTTACAAAAGTTGCCACCGGCACTGCAGAAGACTGCTTCTCCATAAACTGCAAGCTAAATGAGAACCTTTGCAACAAAGAGTGATTGTAAGCAACTCTTATACGGAGCATTGATATTCACACGCTTATTACAACCAACGAAGGTATTCAACATTCTCTGGATGCAGTAGCCCAACATCGGAAGATAGAAAATATGAGCAAGCAATTCCGAGCTGACAGATGTATCGTGGTTCAAGTAGCTTGGATCCACATTCACTGACAATTTCGATATCTGAGAGAAAGTACAGCAATGTTAGACTACTGGCAGTAGCCTCCTTCGGTAAACTGGTCAGCAGGCTGTGCTACAACTTAAGACTAGCTCTTAAAATCCAGGTCTACAGGGGCACCAAGTGGCAACCATGGCATTAAACAAACACCCGTCTATTTCCACCAAAGAAAAAGTTTAATACTTGTTTAAGTTTCTAGCAATCCCAGGTGATTTAAAGACAATGGCAGGTGTATAAATTAGTGAGTTAGGAGTTTGTTGATGAATTATTGATGGTTTGGTAGTTTTGTTTTACGGCATATCAACCCTTTTTGGGTTATTTAATGCCGAATCTGGTCATTATAGTAAAAGTTTTTATGCTTCAAGTTCTTTATATCTTCAAATGTTTAATCATCGTTTTTGGTTTGGTAGTTTTGTTTTACAGCATATTAACTCTTTTGGGGTTATTTAATGCCGAATCTGGTCATTATAGTAAAAGATTTATGCTTCAAGTTCTAAAAATAAAATAAAAAAGGGGAGGGAGAAAGGGAGAGGGGCTGTTGTTTTTGTTTTTGATTTTGTAGAACATAATTAAGTTTTACAAAAAAAAAAAAAAAAAAAAAAAAAACGTCAATGTAGGTGAATTTCGTCTCAGGGAGCCACAGGGCAGCCTGATCTGGTATCACCAGATGAATTATTGAAGTGAAATCAGATGGTTTAGATATTATTAGAATAGGAAATAAGAAATCTACCAAATCTATTGATTTATATTTTAGCATAGAATATTTTTAATCGTCATCATATTTGCTTTAACGTCTGTTTTATATATACTGGCATGTGTGTTTTTTTTTTTTGTTTTTTTTAAACATATTTCACCCCAAACAAGGCAGGCTACCACTGTAGACGTAAGGGGTTACTGAGAATTAGGGTGTAGGTTTTGGGTGTCATCCCAAGTTGGGAGCAGTGTAGCGAGATTAGTTTTAAACCTCTGCATGTCGGTACTGTCGGAGAAACAGGGAGCAGAGAGGGAGTTTCGGGGGGCCAGCAGCACGAGGAAAGAAGCTATTGGAGTAGAAGGCTCTCCAGCATCTGGGGACCTCCACAGTGAATGGATGGGATTTAGCTGATTGTCGAGTTGGTCTAGTGAATTTATGTCGAGGGGGCACCAGAGTAGCCAGTTCATCAGAGCACAATCCATTGAAGTATTTGTAAAACAAGCACAAAACTCTCATCCATTGTTTTAACATAGCTACATCATCGATATCTCCTGTTGTACACATATCTCTACTATCTAGATTTAATCTTTCTCTGAGGTAATCAGAACTAAGTCTGTCTTTAAGACTCGCATTACACATCTATCGTATTATATACAAGATATTTCAGTCATCTAAAAAAAATAAAAATAATTAGGTATTAAAAGTCGGACCTAAATAGCATTTAATCTGACAGATCAAACTTTGATTCTGACTAACCAACTTTTATTTGTTACTAGCAGGAGTACCCGGCGTTGCCCGGGGCTCTCCCTCCTCCTCTCCACAAGCAAAATAGGATATTGAGCACTTTTCTCCCGGACAACGCCGAGTATTTAGAAAATCAAGATGGCCTCCAGAGCACTACTAAAATCACTCTTACCGATCCCCCCTCCTTTTAATCTGCACAATAGTCCGAAGAGAAACACTACAATAGCTCTATCTAGGACATTTAGCACTTTTCTCCCGGACAACACCGAAGCCTGCTGGGTCCTATTCTGTAAAAGAACCCTCGGTGCTGGGTCCTATACTGTAGAAGCACCCCGGTAGCTATACTGCAGAAGCACCCCCCGTCCCTGTACTGCAGAAGCCTCCTGGTCCTATACTGTAGAAGCACTCCCGGTGCTTATACTGCAGAAGCCTCCGGGTCCTGTATTGTAGAAGCAGCACTGGTCCCTATTCTGCAGAAGCACCCATGATCCCCATTCTGCATAAGCACCCATGATCCCCATTCTGCATAAGCACCCATGGTCCCTATTCTACAGAAGTATCCGGGTCTTATATTGTAGAAGCACTCCTGGTTTCTATACTGCAGAAGCCCTTGGGTCCTAAACTGGCCCCGTTGACCCCCGGGGACATTTTTTTTTTTGTAATTTTGAGATATTATGCTCCCAGGTGTTGTCCGGTCCTAAAGATGTCGACTTGTCGACAGTTTGCCGCATAGTTTTTGAGGAGTAGCTGGACATACAAACAGACAGACAACTGGCCTTTATATAGAAGAAGAAGAAGATAGATAGAAGAAGATAATAGAAGATAGAAGATTATTGTACACTGGTACTATAATAACATACTTCGCTACAGTTTATTTTTTTAAATCATGTAGTCCCACCTATTCAACTGGTAATGTGAAAAGATTTTATCAATTGATGAACACTCAAACTTTTTCAACTTATGTGTGTTGTCTTAAAACCTCTCACACGTAGCGTTTAGTATTTTATGACTTGGATTAAAGATTAATTTAATAATGCAAATAATCAATCCTCATCTCAAAAATTCCAAAACAAAATATGCCCTTGTTTCATTTTTTTTTTTTATCTTTCCGTTTTTGCTGGAGATGGGGCATCCTACCGGAGGCCAGACATTCACTGGCTATTTCAGACACTTCAGCCTAGAGACCTTTTTAAGATTCTAACCGTCCCTTTAAGTGCAATTGTTTGTATTTCTCTTGCACTCGGTTCACCGGGTATACTCGCCAGATAGCTTTTGAAATTATTTTTCATTAGTCATGTTGCTTCTATAATTACTGGTATGATGGAGATTTTCCTCAGATTCAAGTTTCTTTTCGTGTCGTACATAAGACCTTGGTTTTATCAATATCTGGAGGGAAGCATACATTCATGCATTTTCCAATGGCGTAATCGTGTTTAACGTTTGACAGAAGTTTGCTTGCTGATTTCAAAGTGTCTGAATGGCCATGATGCCACCAGTTCCACTTGATAGAATGACTAGATAAATAATTAGAATATAAAAGCTTAATCATCGAATGACTGAAAGAATTGGCAAACGACATCGAACCCCAATCATTTGTGTAATGGAAGAAGCGGCGCTATTTTAGTATAAGGGCGATGCAGTTAATTATTTTCATGTAAAAGCATTATTTTGTACTTACTCAGTCATAGTTTATCTCTCACGGCACGAAAAAGAATTTAAAAATATCAAGCAGAACTTTAATTAGAACGATTTTTCCATTTCGATGTAGAACCTGTATTCGCGCCCGAGCCGAGATTTTGGGTGTGAGCGGTCGATAGAATAGCCAAGGGCATTAACTCCGTTTTTATTGTTAGGATTATAAAAAGAAAGAAACACATAAGTAATAATTATAAAATATATATTTATTAAATAAAAAAAAATAGAAAATTAAATAATTATTTTTACTTTGTTCACCGGGATACTTTCCACGATATTAGGTCACACGTGCCTACCTAGGGGACCCAATTTCGCAACACTTATCTGCCCTTATTTAGCTAACCGGCCACTCCCAAAATGGCAGCGAGTCGACGTTTCATATCGCCCTTATGGAAATGGAAAAATCGTTCTAATTAAAGTTCTGCTTGATACGTTTAAATTCTTTTTCGTGCCGTGAGAGATAAACTATGACTGAGTAAGTACAAAATAATGCTTTTACATGAAAATAATTAACTGCATCGCCCTTATACTAAAATAGCACCGAAGAAGCTGAAGAGAGTTGTCTCCCTTAGACAAGTGAAGAGATGTTTTAAATGGTTGACAATGTTTGTAAGCTACGTCTATCTTCTTGTAACGGGCAGTGATGAAACAAAAGTTTGTTATTGCAGAGAGAGAGAGGAAGGATTGAAGTATTGGAAAGATAATGTGTAAATTCGTTGGATTTCTTTAAGTGTTAGATTGCCTTTTGTGAAATGGTGTCAACTCAACTGTGCTTTCTAACAGTTTTCGGTACTAATACAGCTGAAAGCACATGAAAACACATTTCCAAATAAAAATTTGGTGCTTATGCTGTTCAGCGGCCGTATGAAAAAATTATTTTTTTATAAAAACAATATTATATACTTATTCAGCGTTATATTCTTACTCACTGTACAAAAAAGTAGAAAAAATTATCCGCTAGAACTTTAATTACAAGTATTTTTCCATTCTGCGTATCATAACAGCGATTTGTTCAGTAAGCGTCCATCTTTTTTCTTAAAATTTCAAGGGCAGATAACTGAAATCTTTTTTCTGACATATCATGTGAGTAAGAATATAACGCTGAATAAGTATATAATATTGTTTTTATAAAAAAATAATTTTTTCATACAGCCACTGAACAGCATAAGCACCAAAAATTCTTGTATACACTTACGTATCAGGCAAAAATAAGTATCCTCACCAAAAATTAGAAAAAAATTATCGAGTAGAATTTTAATTAAAAATAAAAATTAGTTCTATCGTATTTTGTCGATCGGCCATTCATTATTACTTGTTTAAAGGACAGACTAACTTATCTCCTCCTGCTTTATGGGTATTCCACTTGTATCAATGGCAGATCGGCAACCTACACTAAAACTGATCATTATTTTTAATTAAAATTATAATCGATAATTTTAATTAATTTTTGGTGCAGATACCTATTTTTGCCCGATACGTAAGTATATCAAAAAGTTTTCCTGTTGTTCATTTATTTGGAACTGCGATTTTCACCTGTGCTTTTATCTGTATAAGCACCCAGTTTTCTAATAAATTAAATTATCTGGCCAGATTTTCCATGTTAGACCTAAATAGCAATAGATCTGACAAATCAATATTAGATTCTGACAAGAGATTTTTTTCCATTTTACTCTTGCAGTATGGCCCAGTAGTGCAACGGATAAAGTGTTACATAATAATCAGTTCTAAGTGATAGTCGTCTACAGGTTGAAAGTTCAATTCTCAGTATAGGCGATACTAAGAACATAAGAATTACTGAACCCAGTAATGGCTGACAGAATGAGAGTAATCTACCCTTCGTTAATTAAACAAAGGGTTTGGTTCGAAATTCCATACAGATTCCAGATCTCAACAAGATGGACATGAAGATAGAGGTTACATCGCCCAAAACGTGAAAATAACATCCAAGATGAAAACAGTAGTCAAAATATTACTTTAAAAAAAAAAACAAAAAAACAATTCGGTTCAAATATAATTCCTATTTTAACTTCAAGGTAAGAATATGAGTTATCTCCCTTACATCTTGAGCTTTCCCCCCCCCCCCCCTCCAATCTCTTTGTGACTCGACTTAATCCCAGATTAGCTGGGTAGGTACAACCAGTTTTTATATAAAAACATTTCTGCGAACCATGAATATCGCTGCCTCTTTTTTTCTCACTCAGTTCCATTCTTTGAAACTACTTTAATCTATTTTTATTTTTGTTAAACAGATTCCTGCATTTGATGGCCCAACATCAGTGTCCTCTATAATAATATGGATGGAGAAAATGGACTTGTCTACAGGAGGAGTGGTGTGAAATGCCTCAAGCATACCATACTTCTGCGATTAACTGGATGGAGGAGGATTTGTGGTGTACCAACAATTTACAAGGCATGAAAATAAAAGCAGATATAGAGTAAATACAGACGGCACTAAATACATGCTTCCCATCTTGTTAGGGTGATGTGTCTGATAGTTTGGGTATGCAACACGCTGCCCAGAGGGGAAATCATGACGTACTCCTCCCTACTTGGGTGGCGTAAGCGTATTGGTGAGCTACTAAGGATGTGGGCAACAACGATCAGAGAGGATTTGCCTGAGCTCTCAGATCCACAAGCAGACTGTTTTTGACGGTGGAGATTGTGATTACCTAACCATCTCTTGCGACCTCGCTTTGGACCACCGCGCATGGCCCGCGACGTGATACAGGTTAAGGAAGAAGCCAGCTACAACCTGACGAGGGTGAACGCTGTTGCAAGTACATCCTTCCTGTCAAACACATTGTTAAATATGAGTAATACATTGCACTTGAATTGTGTCATGACAAGTTCGTTGATGTATTCCTTGCAAAGTTGAGAAAACTCAAACGAGTGATGCCAGTCTGGCATGTATATTTGTAGCGATGCTGCCATGTTAAGTGAGAAAATTACTTTGTACGTCACTTAGAATGGATGCGCTTTCCCGTAGCCAACTTTTAGCTTGTGTTTAGATATTTAAAAACGAGGTGAAAGATATGGAGCCGATGGTAAACACAGACAACATAGCTTTCTAATACTGAACTGATATGAGGCAAACATGTATAAGAAGAAGGTAGGAGAAATTCTGATTAAATAAAGGCCTCTCACATTCAAACCTAGTCAAAGAATAATACTTATCAGTTCATATGATTCTGACTAGAAGATCGAAGAAATGATTTGATGCGATTTGGAAGTAGAGAATCAGCACTCCAGGTTATGTGGCTATTTACACATACCTGTCTCTTTTATAGAATACCCGTCCCAGGATGGGTAAAATTAATTCCACGAACAGAACAGTTTTGCGCCACTTTTATGTCATTTTAAAAAGATTAAAATCAGCATATAATGATATTAAACCTTATATCTAGAATTCTTATTCCAATTTTGATCAAAATTCATTAGGTGATCTTGATTCTAGAAAATGTCTAAAATCCAAGGCTTAAGCTTAGGGGGTCTTAAGAAATTGAAATTCATGGATTTTTTCTTAATTGATGTCTAATGTGTATGGATCAAATTCAATGCAAATCTGAAATATTTGAATTTTCAAATGGGAGTTTGTGCTCATATTATGCCCGAAGACACTTTAAAATACTCAAAAGCAACTGAAATATGGGGAATATTTATTAACTGATGTTTAATACCTACTGTTAAAAATCAGAGGTATCTCAATTTTCACAAAGAGCTTCCACCCCCGTTGCATAAAATTAAATATTGCCCAAATTACGACCCCTTACGCCTAGCGGTTGTGTTCCAAAATTCATAATGATTGGTTAATTAGTTTAGGAGTGAATTCTGTACATTATTATTATTCTTTATTATTATTTTCATTTTTCGTATTCTTGTCTCATGCTGGAGGTTAGACATTTGATGAATGATTAACTTTTTCCTGTGTTGCCATTTCACTTGTGTCGCTCGCCAGGATCAAGTCATCATCAACTGATCCCTTATTGCATGTTCTGCATTTGAACAAGTTCGAGCCAGGTCTTTGTGGGAGGAGGGGCTTACCACTTGAACGTCAGGTTATGTGAACACTCTGAAAACTTAGCAGAAAGGAAAAAAAACAATTTAGAATTTAGAGTGGGGGATTAGTTTCACATATATTTAATGTAGAATAATTCACCATTTCCGGGCCATTCTAGCGTTTTAGGGCTTTAATCAATTTTTTTCTATGGAAAATAAATCCTGTGCGTTTTTTTATGGGCGTCCGCTTCTTTTTTTTTTTTTTTTTTTTGACGATTATGTGTGGTTTTAATGGGCTTTTTGTAGGATTAGGGCTTGCCACTCGGACTTGGGGTAAGTGATAAGGTTAAGGAAGGGGTTTTGTTTTAGATGGAGGTTGCCATTCGGACTTAGTGTTAGGGTTAAGGGAGTTTTTAAGGGGTGGCTTGCAACTCATATTTAAGGTTAATGGTACGATACGTTCAAGAAGGCATTTTAGAGTTAGTGGTAGAGTAATTATTTATTTTATAAATTTCACTAAAAAGCAAGAATGGCCGACAAATCGGAGATCATTTTTACATTATATTTATATGTGAAACTGATCCTCCACTCTAAATTTTGTTTTCCGCCAAGACTTTAAGGGTGTTCACACGTAATCGCCTAAAAAAGTAAAATCTTTTTTTTTTTTTTAAATTGGCGCCTAGAAAGTCATTACTACTAGAAGTTCGAAAGTTGAGTGAAAACCAGTATTTCTTGAAGTATTTTTTATAAAAGAACCAAATAGGATTAACTTTTTTAAGCACAAAACGTATTTTTGCCTTACTTTTAAAAGAAGTTTATAAACGAATTTTACAAAGCTTTACAAGACTTGCTGCTGATTGATTGTTATTGATTGTTATATCAGCAATACTAGCAGCCATTGTTGACTTTCGCTCAAAAAACGGTTTGGATAATCACTGATTTCAGGGTAGTTCTATTAAAATAGTCATATCTTAAAAACTAAAGCACTTTAAGTGCTCAAAATACCATCATTTTGTTAGGAAATGAATATCCTTTCAGGTGCATTCATGAATAATTTACATTATATATTTTTAAGAGTTTTGAGTAAAAACTGTTAACGCTATTTTCAGCAATTTACGTCACTTTTTTTTTTTTTACCCCCGCATCGTTTAAGTCTTGTACCAATCCTCTGTGCAGAATTTCGTCCTAAATTTGTAAACCAATCAGGGGAAGCATCACTTTTAATGTTTGTCAGTGTACGAAGTAAATCGGCTCATTCATTTTTTTGAAATTTTAAAATTAAACCTTTAACCTAACGCGTGTTGAACATTTTGGAAAAATACATTTTCGTCGCCCATTTAGTAAGTAAATCAATCTTTTTACTTTTTTATGCATTAAAATTATAATTGTATATATGTGTTCTCTTTTGGTAGTAATAATATTCCATTACCCTATCCGAAAAAAAAAAAAAAGTTTTCTATTTATAGTTTGAAAAACTGATTGTAGTAGCAGCAGTAATAGCAGCTATAAACACGAGGCGATTTTTTCTTTATTTTCATTCTAGAACGAATTTAAAAAATTTGAAAATATGAATATAGAAAATGTTCTTACATTTTTCGTACGCCAACTAGTAAATAAATCAATCTTTTATCTTTTTGTATGCTTTAAAATCATAATTGTATGTTGTTTTGTCTTTCAGTAGTAGTAATTTTAAATTACCTTATCCGAAAAAATATTGTCGTTATTTTGAGTGAAAGTCAACAATGGCTGCAAGTATTGCTGATATAACAATCAATCAGCAGCAGCTAACTATAAACTAGTCTTGTTAAGCTTTGTAAAAATAAGACAAAAATACTTTTTGTGCTTAAAAAAGTTAATCCTATTTGGCTCTTTTATAAAAAATACTTCAAGAAATACTGGTTTTCACTCAACTTTCGAACTTCTAGTAGTAATGACTTTCTAGTCGCCAATTTAAAAAGAAAAATTAAGATTCTACTTTTTTAGGCGATTACGTGTGAACACCCTTAAAGTCTTGGCGAAAAAAAAGAAAAACAAAAAATAAGGGTATATGTTACGACGCTCAGCAGAGGCGCGAACGGGGTCCAAAAAAAGAACGAGAAAGAGTTTAAAAACATAAATTTGCAACAAGTAAAGTTGACTTATGTCTAGAATAGACATTTTTCTACTTACCTATGTAATTTGTTTGTATTTTTACGTAGTATAAATGGCTTTTTATTAGATGTTAAAAACAAATTTCTTGTTTTTTAAAACATCTAGTTTCTCAAAGAAAATGCCTCTATATTATTACGTAGAGCGGCCATTTTGAATTCTTCGAAAACCCTCTGTTGAACATAAATTTCTAATAAATAGCACTTCAAACGGGTTTAAAATACAAACAAATAGCACATGCAAGTTTGAAACTAACTTTTACAGCTTACTTTTATTTGTTGTAAATTTGTTTTTTTAGCGTTTTTACTCTGCTGAGTTTCGTAAAAGATGCCCAAAAATAATTTAGAATTTAGAGTGGGTGATCAATTTCGCATATAAATTAGGTGCTCTTATTGTTGCAATGGTGTTCACCGTGATTGGGTTGAGCAAGCTTCTACCCAGACTTACACAACATTCCAAACCATAGCAACCCATGCATAAAGGTTCTGAGCAAGGTCACAGGATATGGCTAACCAATCATAATTGCACTGTCGAAGGCCGACCACCTGAGAGGTCAGCCAAGTCCTCCTTCATAGTTGTTGTCCATGTCCCCAGTTGTCCACTGATACATTGGCGCCACACAGGCAGAGACAATTACATTGCAAATTGATTCTCCCTCTGAACGACGTGCTTGATGCTCGAACCATCAAAGACATTATTACAAGACAGCAGTGACTTCAGGTTGAGATGTTGGCAGAGAACAGCAATCGACACACGATCGACCTGCTGGTATTGTAAAATTAGACAAAAGCAGTAATTGTCAAAGACTTCCCCCGATCAACCAATAGGTGTTTTATGTTTAATGTAACAAAAATGTTAACTGCTATATCTTTTGAAAATACTTAAAATAGATTTTTATGTACATCTGAAAGTCTTTATTACAAACTAGAACCAGTCGCCCGACGTTGCACAGGAGAAAGTACTACCTATTGCATGACGTCGAATAAAAATAAAAACGGCCTATAGTTCTTTCTCCCACCCCCCTCTACAGTGTTGGCGAATGTTTTAAATTAAAAAAAAAAAAAAAAAAAAGAAAAAAGCGCCAGAGTAGAATGGGATCGAATGCTGAAACTGTCGATCATGAAACCTGCCTTCTTAACGACTGCGCCACTGTTTCGAGTTAAAAATAATGTGAAAATAGGCCAATTAAGCTAAGCTTGTTTATTGGCATACGTGTTATGTTTAGATTTAGCTTCTGCCGACCAAATGGAAAGGTCAACATTGACACGGTTTAGGTTGGGTAAGTTTTTTATAATATGTGTGTTAAAGGTGTATGATTTTGAAAATGTAAATGTATCGAGGTCTACAAGTATATTGGTGCTTATTGAATTAAATAGGAAGTCGATTCGATCAAGAAATTGTAGCCGCCATGTTGAATGAATAAATGTTGCAGGAACTGTGTTCGTTAATTTAATTCGCTTAATTCCGGAAGGAATATAAATGTAGAAGTGATAGGTAGAATTAGAAAGAACGTAATCTGATATGCGCGGAAAATCATTGGAGTGAACGGGAGCGGTCATTAAGTCTTTGCGTATTGCTTTATATTATGTAGTAAATTAATACCAGGCAAGTAATAAATAAGGACGGACTGTTTTGTGAAAATTAAACAGTGTTTATTAGTTCCAGGTGTCGATGAGTGAAGTGACAGTACAGAATTGTTAGGGAGAAAAGTTTTTGCTACCACCTATATGGAGTTGGTTTGTCGGAGATTCGGAGATGGTGGGCCAAATGTAATATTTAGTGTTTAGCTGGAAAAAAGTAATAAAAAATTTACTAAAACACGCTCCGAGTGAATAAGTGTAATATAGAGGTGAGTTTAGTAGCCTGTGATGCATGTGGTTATTTTCCTATTCTCCGAGAAGGTACAGGGGAAAAAAATAGTCTACTTTATATATAAGATTAATTAGTGTGTTTACTTAGAACTATTTTTTTTTTGTTTAAACTTTTATTCACCTCAAACAAGGCACATTGCCATTGAGATGTAAGGAACTACTGTGAATTAGGGGTCAGGTTTATAGGGAGAGTTCTGCAGCAAGATGTTTGTACACATTACATTTAAATTTAATGCATGTTGATCCAGTCATGGAAACAGAAAGCAGGGAGGGAATTCCAAAGGCAAACGATTCAAATAAAGAACTACTAGAGTAGAAAGCTTTTCGGCATCTGGGAACCTCTACAGTGAAGGGGTGAGATTTTGATGCTTGTCAGGGTTATTTATGTTGAGGGGGCACCAGTGCATCGGAGCACATTCCATTGAAGTGCTTGTAAAACAAGCATATGGATGCAACATTGCAGCAATGGGACAGGAGGTTGGTAGACAGTGTGAGACCTATTAGGTTAGAGGCTCTTTTGGGACCCTGTCTAAGAGAGAGAGAGAGACTAGTGGTTGGTGCACCAGCCCAGATGTGGCAAAAAATACTCCAGGCATGAGCGAATGGTGGCTTTGTAGAGATATTTAGTTTCAGCTTTGGTCATTTAGAACCAAGAACACTGTTATATTTATGATGAGCTGTACCTTTACCTTGTCCAAGATGCAGTGAAGTCATTTTTGTTTTTATTTCTTTGCACATTTTTAAACTTAACTACTATTATATTCTTCAATTTAAAAGTTATCCTCATTGCTGATTTTTATTTTTAGGTGAGTACTTAAAAATGTCTCATATTAGCAGTCGTCTGAGCTGGACTAAGTAATTCTTTTCATGAATTGTAGCTTTTTTTTTTTTAATACTAAGGTGTCACCACTTACCAAGTACAAAAGCCACTCGAGGATGAGGGTTAATGAGATTGCCAATTGGATGAGGAACACCACCATGAGAGGATTGGCAACAACAGGTGGAAAAGAACAGAATTTGATCATTTAAGAGGACAGCTCGATAAGTATTTATTAACATTGGACTTTAAGATAAGCATGTCATAGTCAGCAGGGAAGCAGTCCCATGGTATAAGTTATTATATTACCAATAATAATGGTACAATGAAACTTGGATAGTCGAAAATCTGACAAGACATTTTTATAGGTTAGAAGCTTCTTTTTTTTTTTAAAGGTTATTTTGAATTGTGGAAGTTTTTTTGATCTTCATAATGTGTGAATGATTGCATTCCTATTTTTTTTTTATCAAAGTGTTCATCTTGACAGTCACCGCTCAAAACAAAAAGGAAGATGAATTTCTGCCATCAACTAATTAACTATGTAACTGTCCTTCAACAAACCACTCCAACTGCAGAACAAAAAAATTTTTAATATATATCAGCAGAAAAATATTCTAACCAATCAGAAAAGATCAGTTTTTACCAAAACTATTTAGAGACTGTGTACAAGACCTGCCAATTAGATGTAATAGATACGAATTTGTTTGCATCAGCAATGGACCCTACCAACAAGCGGTTCAACACTACTGTCTAAGCAGCAACTTCGACAAAGATGTTCTCATCTAAAAAGTTTTTTATGGAAATCGCTCCATGAAGCCACTGAATTGCCAGTCAAAGGGTAAATTAATTTAGTTTGTCCTTTCTATACGCTAACACTTAAAAAATAAATTTGTATCGAATTTAATAAAATGTTAATATTTATCTATCTATATAAATAAATGGAACTATTGTTTCATGCTTACAAAGTTATGAATAAAATACTTATTATTTTAAATTAAAGTTTCAAATATTTCAAGTAGCAAACTTTGCAAAGCAATATCCGTCTGGTTTGGTTTGGTAGTTTTGTTTTACGGCATATCAACCCTTTTTGGGTTATTTAATGCCGAATCTGGTCATTATAGTAAAAGTTTTTATGCTTCAAGTTCTTTATATCTTCAAATGTTTAATCATCGTTTTTGGTTTGGTAGTTTTGTTTTACGGCATATCAACCCTTTTTGGGTTATTTAATGCCGAATCTGGTCATTATAGTAAAAGATTTATGCTTCAAGTTCTAAAAATAAAATAAAAAAGGGGAGGGAGAAAGGGAGAGGGGCTGTTGTTTTTGTTTTTGGTTTTGTAGAACATTATTAAGTTTTACAAAAAAAAAAAAAAAAAAACGTCAATGTAGGTGAATTTCGTCTCAGGGAGCCACAGGGCAGCCTGATCTGGTATCACCAGATATCCGTCTGGCAAAGCCAGCTAACTATAACTGTCCTTTAGCAAACTACCTCAACTGAATGCGATACACTTCAGGTGAATTTCTTTGGTGCTTTTTCACTTATTTCCGTGTTTGTTACCTATACATTGTTGGATTATCATCCTCTAAATATACCTCACACAGATTTTCATGTGTGTGTGGATATATATTATATTATATATAAATAAACACTTTTTGTTGTGTTTTAACGATAATTAACTAATGGTATATTTTGCCCACCTTGGGCATATGGAGTTACCTCCCCTATACATATGCCCTATCAACCTACTTTCGGGGACATGTACATATATATATATATATATATATATATATATATGATAGATAGTTAGGTAGGAGTATTAGAAGGCTATCATAATACAAAAAATGGAAATATGTCAGCTTTTAAAAGTAAGACAAAATCAAGTCATTATATTAGCAATACACATGAAAAAATTTTAATTGCTTAAAATATCTCAATAATGGCATATATAGAAAGAGCTTGATGATCTAAGAAAGAATCTTTTAAAATTTTTTAAATCCGACTAAAAATAAGGAAGTTATGACTATTTTTGTGCCTCGCACAATTGGATATTTTCCCCTCTTTAAGACCATATGGGTTTCGTCACATTTTTTACACTAATTTTTCAGTAAAAATGTTATTTCTTTGTTAAAAAACAAGATTAAGCAATGAAATTTACCATATAAGTGTATTTTTGTACAAGGAATCAGAATATGCCACTGAAAATCTCCAGAAATTAATGGTTTCCAAGTAATCTGCACTAAGTGCACATAAATATGCTGCAATACCTTAAAAATACCATGTATCCATTAAAAGAAAGAAGTTAGAAAACTCAAAGTTGAATTGTAATACATTTTATGTACAAGAAACTAAAATCTAATACTAGGACTGTTTAAAAATGAATATATTGCAAGATTTCTTTCGCATTATTGTAGATTAACAGCTTCCGCTAACTCACCTCCCCAAAATATGAGATTCTACTTTTTTTATTACGGCAATTACATGTTAACCCCCTGAAAAACTCGGCAGAAAGAAAGAAACAAAAACAATTATTTTAGAATTTAGAGTGGGGATCAGTTTCACATAAATTAAATATAAAATAATCCCCCATTTCAAGGCCATTCTAGCGTTTTAGGACAGTTAATTATTTTTTCTATGGGAGATAAATCCTGTGCGTTTTTCTTGTTTTGTTTTTTTAATTTTTTTTAATACGATTATGAGGGTCTTTGTAGGAGGAGGGGGGCTTACCACTTGAACTTCAGGTTAGTGGTAGGGCTAGGGGCAATTAAGTGTTAACACACTGAAAACTTAGTAGAAAGAAAAAAAAAAAAACAATTTAGAATTTAGAGTGTGGGATTAGTTTAACATATATTTAATGTAGAATAATTCACCATTTCCGGGCCATTCTAGCGTTTTAGGGCATTAGTCAATTTTTTTCTATAGGAAATAAATCCTGTGCGTTTTTTTTTTATGGGCGTCTGCTATTTTTTTTTTTTTTATTTGTAGACGATTATGTGTGGTTTAATTGGCTTTTTGTAGGATTAGGGCTTGCCACTCGGACTTAGGATTAGTGATAAGGTTAAGGAAGGGGTTTTGTTTTGGACAGAGGTTGCCATTCGGACTTAGTGTTAGGGTTAAGGGAGTTTTTAAGGGGTGGCTTGCAACTCATATTAAAGGTTAATAGTATGATATGTTCAAGAAGGCATTTTTAGGAGGCGGGCTTGTTAGTCGTACCTAGAGTTAGTGGTAGAGTAATTATTTATTTTATAAATTTCACTTAAAGGAAAGAATGGCCGGGAAATCAGAGATCATTTTACATTATATTTATATGCGATACTGATTCCCCACTCTAAATTATTTTTTTCCTTTTTTTTCGCCAAGACTTTAAAGGTGTTCACACGTAATCGCCTAAAAAAGTAGAATCTTAATTTTTTTTTTAAATTGGCAACTAGAAAGTCATTACTACTAGAAGTTCGAAAGTTGAGTGAAAACCAGTATTTCTTGAAGTATTTTTTATAAAAGAACCAAATAGGATTAACTTTTTTTAAGCACAAAAAGTATTTTCGTCTTATTTTTACAAAGCTTTACAAGACTAGGTTATAGTTAGCTGCTGCTGATTGATTGTTATATCAGCAATACTAGCAGCCATTGTTGACTTTTGCTAAAAAAAAAACCGACAATATTTTTTCGGATAAGGTAATTTAAAATTACTACTACCGAAAGACAAAACAACGTACAATTATAATTTTAATGCATAAAAAAGATTATTACTGCTATTACTACAGTCAGTTTTTCAAACTATAAATAGAAAACTTTTTTTTTTTTGGATAGGGTAATGGAATATTACTACCAAAAGAGAACACATATATACAATTATAATTTTAATGCATAAAAAAGTAAAAAGATTGATTTACTTACTAATTGGGCGACGAAAATGTATTTTTCCAAAATGTTCAACACGCGTCACGTTAAAGGTTTAATTTTAAAATTTCAAAAAAATGAATAAGCCGATTTACTTTGTTAAAAAAAATGACGTAAATTGCTGAAAATAGCGTTAACATTTTTTGGCCTTTATTTGCTCAAAACTCTTAAAAATATATTAAGCATATTATTATTCATGAATGCACCTGAAAGGATATTCATTTCCTAAAATGATGGTATTTTGAGCACTTAAAGTGCTTTAGTTTTTAAGATATGACTATTTTAATAGAACTACCCTGAAATCGGTGATTATCCAAACCGTTTTCTGGTCGATGTGTATTGCTAATTATATATATATATATATATATTTTTTATAGCAAATCTTACTTGATTAGGCAAAACTTCAACACTGATGTAATGTGTATGACCGTGTTCCATAATATATTTCGAGGAAGACCTGGCAGGTGTTTCAAATCTCTAAAACACGTGTGGAATGGTAATATTGTTATATTCTTATAACGCAGTAAATATTAATACCCGCAGCAAATTGAATAAAATTATAAGTAAATGCTTTTTTATTTCTCCTCAATATTTCATATTTGACTAAACTGATGAAGTGTTATATTTGCAGGGGAGAACACTCGTGCATATGTATAGGAGAAGCAACTCCATACGCCCAAGGTGGACGAAATATACCATTAGTTAATTATCTTTTAAAATAAACAACAAAAAAAACTTTATAAACAACTAGCAGGACCCGTGTGCCGGCGTTGCCTGGGGAAATATAACAGCCTGATTTTAATTTTTAAAATAAATAAATAAATAGATTCAGAAAATAAATCATTTCACTGGAAGTAATTTAGGTAATTAAAATAGGATTTAACATGGAGCTGTGCCCTAGCGTTCTTGTGTTTGTTCCAACAGATGTCTCCTTTATAGTGGTAAAAGTTATTCGTACAAAGCTCTTGAACATCCTACATAAAACTGCCCATGGCTAAAGCCAGGTGAAGTCAAGTTTAGACCAACCACTGCCAATGATTGTCCTTGGGACTTGTTAATTGTCATGGCAAAACACAATTTAACTGGGAACTGAAGCCTTTTAAATTTTATTGCAGAATCCGACGGAATAATGGGTATTCTGGGAAGGAATGTCAGTTTGCCCCTTGCCACACCAGTTAGTATTACAGCTTCTATCACATGAGGTTGCATGCGTTTAACACACAGTTTCGTTCCATTACATAGCTTGGAGCATCAAGATTCCGGAGTAACATAATTGGGCATCCAGCTTTCAGCTGTGTGTTGGCATACCAGGCAATTCTAATGAATTTAAAACTTCTGTAGAGTATTGTACAGCCTGGTCGTCATCGAGAGTAGAATCCACAGAAGTGAAAGTTTGTTCATCACCTGGAATTTCATCAAGCAGTTGTTTATTGATGACATGCACCATGTCATTTTTAGGAGCTAGAATTACTCTCTCCGTTAGCCATTCAGGATGCACATAGTTTTCGGCTATATTTGGATAAACTTTGCTACTAAGTTCTGTGAGCGATGAAACAATTGAGCCAATACCTGGAGTAATAACAATCTTGCCATTGTTGGTTGTTGTTTGTAAATAACGTTACAGTCTTAATGTACTTCCACAAATATGACAATTTAATGCAAGCATTAAGCTCATTCAGCGGGACTTCCACGTGGAACAATAGGAAGCGTTTGTCGGAAGTCACCTGATAATGAAAGTGTTATGCCACCCATAACAACATCACGTCTCTTGAGATCACACAATGTTTTATCTAGAGCCTCGAACGCTTGTTTATGTGCCATTGTACATGTATCCCATACGATCAAGGAACAATTCTGTAAGACTTTGGCTGAATCTGACCCTCTTTCTATTTGACAAATTGGATCTTTTGTTAGATAATGGCAACTTAAATGTGGAATGAGCTGTCCTACCACCAGGAGTACCTCCGGGTGCATCAAGGAATATAAGGCCACCTTGCTGATCTTCTTCAGTATTAACTACAGTACAAAAAATATGAATTTGCTCATTATTTAGTTGTGCGATACCATCTCGAACAATTGATGCTTGCTCATGAGGTTGATAACTAATTTCATGCGTCCATGCAGTAATGACCGGATGTGTATTAGATCAATTAGGTGAGGTAAGACCCAATTTTGTCAGTGTTTTACCATTCATCTTATAAGTCATATCTTCGATATGAACTAAAGCCATATTGAAGATGTCGTCTAAAAATGTTATATCAACTTCAGACTTGATTGTGTTTTCTAAGAAGGAAATCTTCACTAAAAGCTTCTTTGTGTGCATCCCAAAGTCGTTTTGGATGAGACACTGCACATGATGTCAACATGATGGCAAACAAATGTCTCAAATTGTCTGCAGATTCAGATATAGATGCTTCCTGTAATGTAGCATCCCAGTGGTTATCATCCTCAAGTAGTCCATGTGCACTACATGCATCCCTGAATGTAGTCATAACTTGACCATTGATCGTTTTTAGGTCATTAAAGCTCTGTGAACCTCTAACATTGTGTAGAAGCAGTCTCAAACAGAAGCAGTCAAATTGATTTGGATGCACAGTGTATACCCTGCCCAAAACTTCTGTTCTTTTAACGCACGGATAGCCTGGAACTGGCTTACCCTGTAATCGTCGCTTGAAGACCTTAGTTTTAGTGTCCCAGGTATAATAAAGTGGAACTTCTGAGTACAAAAGTGTACGTGCGAAAAAAATCTGTTTGACACAATTTGAAGAAAGCTGTTAGAGTGGTTGAAGGTGGATTTGCAATTCTATCTGCTGCAGTACTTTCAGTAAAGTATATACGCTGTCCATTTTCTAGATGAACTGATAGGTGAATAACTGGGGGATGATGTATATGTATGTGAAAGTTGAGTATTCTCCAAATGGCTTCATTGGTTGATATGTAATGGCCCGTATCGTATCTCTTAACTTCATCATGAGCATTACTTTCAATTGTGAAGATAGCTTGATCACTAACTTTATTTATATATTTACAAATGTATTTTATTGATTTCATGCTGTTGCAATATTCAACATTGATATCTGCATCAAAAATCTTACAAAGCCGTTTATTATGTGGTACAACCCATCGGTTATCTACAGGAACTGTTATGTTGCCAGGTAGAGTAACTGTCGTCTCAAAACCTCCAGCTAAAGGAGATAGTCGTCGATATTGTGGGTAGCCATTTGTATGCGATTGAGTTTCACTCAAGAAGTGTCTGGGATATCTCTTACTGCAGTGTCCATCTTTGAGACAGAGTGAACATCTGTTTATGTTTCCACATGGTCCATGAATCATATGGTGCCTAATGATATCATGTAAAACCGGATCTGCCGATGGATCTGAAATTTCCGCACTGATAACTGAATCTATGTCAGAGGATCTCAATTTTTATCCTCTTTTCTGCCACTCAACAGTGTACATGTATGCTATGACATCTAAGGGCAGCAGTTTTTGTCGCCGCCACTTACTGCCACCAAGCACAATCAAGGATTTGGTTTACCCGACTCAAATTAAACAATAGCAAGCAATCAAAATTAAAGAGGATTGTCTGTTCTAAGAAATATTTCTTTTTTTACTTATTGTTATGCCCCCCCCCCCCCTACACACGGTGAACCGTATATTTGCTCGGCAGAAGGTGAATCGTAACATAAAACGGGCAGCACTTCTCCCGGTCGCCATCGGCATTTGGCTCACGTGACTCAATCGCAGTCATTAAAAAAAAATAGAGAATAGTCATCATTATTAAAAATAAGCATATAATCGTAATTTTATTGCCCCCCCCCCCCCCCCCCATCCAAATACAATTTGTAATGCTCTGCAGCCTACATTAATTATGTTTGTGTGTTTCAGTGGTGCTCATTTTCCATTTTTCTTTTCAGCCAAAGAAAACGGAATTTATATGCAAAGGTAATATGGGGGGGGGGGGGGTATTTTAATGGGGCTCTGTAGGCCTCTTTAATTTTCCAAGGGCCCCTTATCACAGACAGAGCAGATGTTTATTAAATAAAAATAAAATTTCTGGTGAGATCAAAGTACATTGCTTTCCTTATATATCGAACAGGCTTCGTTTAACTATAATAATTTTCATATTAATATTATATTCCCCATCCGTGGGTTAGTGGTTACGACGTTACAGTTTGACGTTCGACCCATTCTACTAAAACGATTTTTTTTTTAATGTTAAACATTTGTTAACACGGTAGCAGGGGGGATTGGGGGACTAATAGGTTTGTTTATGTCTTGTTACTTTTCTCAAAGTATTTAACGTTGAAGGAATTTTTCCCAAAGAAGTTAATCGATTTCAACAATAGTAATTTTATTTTATTTAGTAACTTTGTATGAATTAAAACTTTTATCAAAAATGTCAACAGTGATTTTTAAAACTAAAATTTATCTTATTAATGAATAGTCAATGATTTTTTTTTTATTGTTGAAATTAAAAACTCAGAATAGTCAACAGTGATTTTTAAAACTAAAATTTATCATTTTAATGTAAAGTCAGTGATTTTTCTTATTGTATGAATGAAAACTTTCTCAAAGTAATCAACAGTGATTTCTGAAGTGAAAATTTATCATTTAAATGAGTAGTCATTGATTTTTTTTATTGTATGAATTCAAATTCTATAAGAATAGTCATTAGTGATCGTTTAAAATGAAAATTTATAATTTAAAATGAAAAATTCAGTCTGGCATTTCGGGTTGACTCGGTGGAATGAAGTTGTTTTAACTTCATGTGAATAAGGAAAACGTAAATGTTTTTATTAATTGTTAGAGTTGTTTTTTTTTTTAATTATTATAATGAAATATCAGAATTATTCAATTTTTTTTTGTCGTGTAAGGTTCTAAATCCGTATGTAGAAGTATATCATATTTAATTAGCGACGTTTACAAATTCGTATTTGATTACGTCGGCTTAGTTTTTGTGGGTGGCACGTTATTATGTAGTCGATGTCCGTTACGTGTAATGATGAAGAAAATATAAAATCCGTGTAAATTGAATACATGTCCACCCCCCACCCGCGATATATATAAGTTCTTTGTAATTTTGTTTAAATATAACATAAAGTGATCTGACTGAGGCTTGTGAAGCGCGAAGTAACGAAAAATGTAAATATGGTTATGTATCGGTTCAGATAATGTAGAACTAAGAAATGTTTTAATTTATGTTTGGAATAAATAGAACGTAAGTGGATTTGTTTAGTTTTCCAATGATTGTGTGTAAGTGAATTTGTTATTTAATGATTTATTTATTATTACAATTAAGGTGAATGTTTTCGATTGTGAAGGTGGTCGGATTAATGTAATCCGTTATTCGATTACTGGGAAGTGTTATGAAAGAAGAATAAGGGAATGATATTCGTCTAATCTGTAAGCGCGGTGTTTTGTTATTTTTCTTAAAATAAAATGTATCTAATCGGTTTGTTTGTTTTGTTACTTGTCTCAAAGTAGTTAACGTCGAGGGAATTCTTCCCAAAGAAGTTAATCGATTGCAACAATGATTTTTTTATTTATTTAGTAACTTATAAAAATAATGGAAATGTATTTTTGTTTTTGTATGAATTAAAATTCTATCAGAATAGTCAATATTGATCGTTTAAAACGAAAATTTATAATTTAAAATGAAACATTCAGTCTGGCACTTCCGGTTGACTCGGTGGAATGAATAGAAATTATTCAATTATTAAGTCCAAGTGACGTTTGAAATGCAGAAGTATCCTTATTTATTACAATAAAATTCAAAGATGTAGTTTTTTTGAATATTTTTTTCTCAGTCGGTAATTGAAATCCCATTTTTAAAAAGTATTTGCTTAGTTTATAAACGAATTTTAAAAAACACAGTTCGGTTCAAATAGTGTAGAAGTCACATATTTGTTTGTTTTTTGGTATATATTGATTCTTGAGTTGTTTATTTCGTAACATAAGGAAAACGTTAATTGTTTTTATCTTATATTTTAGAGTTGGAATTTTTGTATTATGTAATCGGTGTCCGTTATGTAAAAAAAAAAAAGTGAAAAATATGTGTAAACTGAAGCTTCCCCCCCCCCTACGAAATATAAAAGTTATTTGGAATATTGTTTAGTATGTATTATAATCTAATATGTTTGATGTGTATTCTTTGTGCAAAATAAATTAAACTGTAGTTATATTTTTAACTGGCTGTAGTTCGTAATGTGGCACCACCAGTATTTCTCAACTTGTTACTAACATTAACTGATCTGACTGTGGCATGTGAAGAGTAAAGTAATGGAAAACTGTTAGTATTACATATTAAATCCAATAATGTAGGGAACCGTTATGTTCAAATTATGTAGAAGGAAGAAATGGTGTACTTTATGTCAGAACTGTACTAATTTATTTATTATTACAATGAAGGTGAATAAATCGTAGTGTTTGCGATTGTCCTCGTGTTCAGTTTAATGTAATCTGTTATTCGCTAACGTGAAAATGCTATGAAGGAAGAATAAGAGAATATCAATCGCTTAATCTGTAACCGTTCTTTTTTTGTCTGAACCTATTATGTTAGTATTGTAGCAGCAATGTTAAGAACTGAAGTAGATGAATGTATAACGGAAATAGCAGAACAGGAACGGTGTATTACGTGACGAAAAGTTAGATCGGTATAATTGTTTAAGCGTAGTGAATCTGGCAGGCGTTTCGTGAACTGAAGTAGCTTGTTGAGGCTGAGAGTAAAAGATTGCGTAATCTTATTTGGCGGAAGTGACATAGTCAGATCTATTGAAGGGAGCGTCTGTTATATTTTCTGTGCAACGTATGCTACTGCGTGGTGAGGTGAAGGCATACTTAACGTAAATAATAAGGTGTAAATTGTGTGAAAGTATCCGTTGTGTAGTTGTTCCCGGTGTAGACTGGTAGCGTGGGAGGAGTAAAATGTTAGAGAAATGTTCCTGCTACTACCTGTATGGTGTCTGTTTTGGGGAGAGTGACTGATGGAGGAACGAAAGTAATAATTTGCCCAAGGTGGATGTAAGAGTCTAGAGTTTGCTAAGAACACGCTGGAGCGAATAAGGTTGATGGTGTAGTGATTGTAGTAACCTATTGAGTTCGATTTTATTTTCCTATTCGACGTGAATGTACAGGGGAAAAAACGTCTCTACTTTATATATAAGATAAATTGTCACGTCATTTCAGATGGGTCTCAGACAGCCACGCTGATGAGCCGTAGTAACTATTTTATCAATAAATAAATAAATGAGAGAGAGTGAGTGAGTGAGTACACGATTAATCGCAATCGGAAGCATCGGAACTTTTTGGGTACCGACATCAGAAAAATTTAATTTCCGATCCCAAAATCGATTCTTTTAATTTGTTGTTGTTTTGGTTTTTTTTAGTACTATTTAGAAATTTAAGAAGAATCAGAATCAGTAAAAAAATTGGAATTAAACCATCACTAATACAATTAAACCATCACTAATACAATTAAATATATTACATATATATATTTTTTTTATTTAGTATTTACTTCGACACGAGTAGGGCTTAGTAGCAGCATAAAAAATATATTGTTGGCAAGTAAGCTACACATAAATGTTTGAATTTGATTTCTGGAAAGAATTCATCAGACTAGATATATGCGTATTACATATACCGTTTCCCACCTTCGTTAGTCCCATTAAATTTAATATATTAGTACAGAATTGAAGATTCTTTTCAAAGCCACGAATAATTACAATATTTTAAAAAATTGAAATTGTATTTTCATGAGAATACTCTGAACTTTTTTTTTTGTCAACATTGTATTCGTTTCGGCCCAAAGAATTTGGGAGTAAAAAGGGTAGCATCACAAATATGTAGCCATCATGAATAACACATTCTAGAATCATGCAGATTGCAGCACGAATGAAAATAAAACAAATTGAAATTTACATAGCAAACACGGCTAAGCCAATCCATCTTACAGACCTTTTTTTTTTTTTTTTAATTCCAAATCTACTCCATCATCATCATCAGTTTAACCTCCGTTTTACATGCTTGCATGCATTAGACGGCCCTTTATTTATCCCTCGGGTCAATTTTAATCAATTCCTGCCATGTTTTTCTTTGCCTTCCTCTGTGAACTGAACCGTTCTACTAACCCCAGAACTCCCATCCATTCTTTCAACATGGCATACCATTAAAATCTACTGTTCTGCACATATCTCACCATACTGTCCAGATGGAATCTTCCTCTGAGCTCACCAGAACTAAGCCTGTCTCTAAGACTCACATTACATATCATTGTATCATTCTCATATCAAGTTCTTAAAACTCATAGAAAACAGGAAATTATCGGTGAATGAAGCATTTTAGACTAGTAAATTTAGTTTGAGGGATAGAACGCAAATACTTAGGATTGTAAAAAAAAAATAAATAAATAAAATAAATAAATACGGTTGATAAATTACAATTCAAATGTGAAAAATAAATATCAATCTTCATTTTCTTTTTGTTCACTATCAAAGCAGTAATAAAAAAAAAATAGAAAAAATTTTGTATTGTTTTTTTTAAAAATCATAGTAATTTACAAAGCTGAAATATAGAAGCTGTTGGGAAAAATACAAGTCATGCTACAAAATTGTTTAAAGATTATAATATGCTGAGATTAGTAGCAACAAAAATTAATAAAAGTTTAATAATAAAAAATTAATTTTTAAAGGAGGATAGGAAAAAAAAAAAGGGAGAAAAGGTATAGGAGAAAAAAAAAAAAAAAAAAGGAGAAAAGGTATAGGAAAACTAAAAAAGGAGAAAAGGTATAGGAAAACTAAAAAAGGAGAAAAGGTATAGGAAAACTAAAAAAGGAGAAAAGGTATAGGAAAACTAAAAAAGGAGAAAAGGTATAGGAAAACTAAAAAAGGAGAAAAGGTATAGGAAAACTAAAAAAGGAGAAAAGGTATAGGAAAACTAAAAAAGGAGAAAAGGTATAGGAAAACTAAAAAAGGAGAAAAGGTATAGGAAAACTAAAAAAGGAGAAAAGGTATAGGAAAACTAAAAAAGGAGAAAAGGTATAGGAAAACTAAAAAAGGAGAAAAGGTATAGGAAAACTAAAAAAGGAGAAAAGGTATAGGAAAACTAAAAAAGGAGAAAAGGTATAGGAAAACTAAAAAAGGAGAAAAGGTATAGGAAAACTAAAAAAGGAGAAAAGGTATAGGAAAACTAAAAAAGGAGAAAAGGTATAGGAAAACTAAAAGGAGAAAAGGTATAGGAAAACTAAAAAAGGAGAAAAGGTATAGGAAAACTAAAAAAGGAGAAAAGGTATAGGAAAACTAAAAAAGGAGAAAAGGTATAGGAAAACTAAAAAAGGAGAAAAGGTATAGGAAAACTAAAAAAGGAGAAAAGGTATAGGAAAACTAAAAAAGGAGAAAAGGTATAGGAAAACTAAAAAAGGAGAAAAGGTATAGGAAAACTAAAAAAGGAGAAAAGGTATAGGAAAACTAAAAAAGGAGAAAAGGTATAGGAAAACTAAAAAAGGAGAAAAGGTATAGGAAAACTAAAAAAGGAGAAAAGGTATAGGAAAACTAAAAAAGGAGAAAAGGTATAGGAAAACTAAAAAAGGAGAAAAGGTATAGGAAAACTAAAAAAGGAGAAAAGGTATAGGAAAACTAAAGGAGAAAAGGTATAGGAGAAAAAAGGAGAAAAGGTATAGGAGAAAAAAGGAGAAAAGGTATGAGAAAAAAGGAGAAAAGGCATAGGAAAAAAAAGGAAAAAAGGTATAGGGGGAAAAAAGGAGAAAAGGTATAGGGGAAAAAAGGAGAAAAGGTATAGGGGAAAAAAAGGAGAAAAGGTATAGGGGAAAAAAAGGAGAAAAGGTATAGGGGAAAAAAAGGAGAAAAGGTATAGGGGAAAAAAAGGAGAAAAGGTATAGGGGGAAAAAAAGGAGAAAAGGTATAGGGGGAAAAAAAGGAGAAAAGGTATAGGGAAAAAAAAGGAGAAAAGGTATAGGGAAAAAAAAGGAGAAAAGGTATAGGGAAAAAGGAGAAAAGGAATAGGAAAAAAAAAGAAAAGGAATAGGAAAAAAAAAGAAAAGGAATAAGAATAAAGAGGGAAGACAAAAGAAAATGCTGATGAAAGATGGATAAATCGAAAATGAAGGGTGGGGGGAGACACACACACAGTTATAAGAGAAAGAGAGAACACACAGCTTTGTGAAAAGAGAGAACAGAAATACACACACATGTTGACAGAAAAAGGGGGAGGATGAGTATTCAGATTGAAACAGCAAGAACTGTTAAACTGTGGAAAATAATTGATACAGTTAGAGAGAAGGCAAAAGAGAGGGTGTGTATGGTGGCGGAGAAAGAGAGAGATAGTGAGAAAATGAGAAGAGAGAATGCAGAAGTGTAAAAACAAGCAATAGGTGAAAAATAAAAAAGCTAATTTGTATTAAAAAATTTTTTAGAAAAGCATCAGCAGTGAATGAAAGCTTATAGATATAAAAAAAAAATTCAAAAGTAAAAAAAATGAAAAGAAAAAAAAAGAAAAAAAATGAAAAGAAAAGAAAAAACAATGAAAAAAAAGAAAAAAAAAACTTTTTTTTTTTCAAGAGAAAAAGAAGAGCAGGTGTGCAGGCTGGGGCCATAGACAGAGAGAGGGTTGCATTTTGTGGGGGCCCACAAAGCACAGGTGAATATCCAAACCAGTTTAGGAAAATACTTTTTTGGTTTTCATTATTGCCAATAATTGCAGGAAGTCTTATAACAGTAGGAAAAAATAAAAAATAATGGGGTAGGACCGAGATGACTCTTAATGTTTATTCCTATTTGCAATGTTGATAGAAGTTTGAGGGTATATTCAAATTATTTTTATTTAAATATTTTTAGTCACCAAAAGGTTTTATTTTTCCCCAGGTTTCACTCCACTAAAGAACCACATAATTATTTAATCGGAATCAATGGAATATATTTTATCGTAACGTAAAGCGAAAGGAAGTAAACTTGGAACTAAATATGAATGCGAGAAATCAGTTTTTGTTATCGAACCTAACGAAAAATTCTACTTCAAACTGAAGCGTGACGGACCAATGAATGGACAAAGCCTATTGCAGATACGAGGACACTTCTAAAAAATAAAATCTTACATTGTTACAATTTGTAGATAAATCTCGAAATGTAGATTGAAGAAAATTTATGTCAGGTTTCATAAATGAGAAATAAGAGTTTCAATACGACTTATCTCTTGACAAATTGCAACCCTTTCTTTCCTTCAAGAACATTCTAAATTAAGACAACTGCATCTTCAAACTCCATTAATTTATATTTAAAAACTAACTAAGCAAATCTATGAAAAAGTTAGAATAATAATAAAACAAGAAACAGACGTGGGAAGGGGAGGGGAAAATTAGGTGCTTCTGTAGTTTCACAATAACATTAAAATATTTAAAGAAATGTATAAACTTTGTTATGTACTTAAGTGTTAGCTGAAAATAAGATGCTACAGAAAATATTACGCAAATTCATCCAGTATTTATTAAATTATAAGTTTACTAAGTAGGCAAGGGAGATATATTTTGAGTTTTTCCAAAAGTTAAGAAAAATGGCGACAGATAAAATCGTTTTATTAATTTTTATTTAATACTGGATGAATTTGTATAATTTTTGGTGTAGTCTTCTTTTCAACTACCACGTAAGTAGTAGTAAAGTTTATACATTTCTTTAGCTATTTTTTTAAGAGAGGCCTAACATGTCATTGTGAAACTACAGAAGCACCAAAAATGATACCAGGAAAGACGAAGCCAGAGATGCGGAAAGGGAATGGCAATGCTCTGAACGGACATGGCCCTGGGCCTGGCAAAGGACACACGTGGCCAGAAACGCGACAAAGAATGCACGTGACCTGACGTGGGAAAATGGATTAACAAATAAACGTTTGAAAAAAAACATAAATAATAATCATCCAATTTAAATTATTAAAATATACCAATTGCTAACAAAATTTTATTCAGTCAGATGAAGTTGAAAAGCAAAATATATAATAATATGGTTTAAAATTAACCAAAAATCTCAGAGAAAAAAAAAAGAAATTATAAACTAAAGAAATATGTAAATATTTACTTTTCAAAAAAGAAATTGATAGAAGTTGTGCCAATCAAAAAAGTAAAAGTATTTTCATAAATGATATAAGAAAATTAACCAGCAGATCAAACTGGAAAACTATGAATGTTCAAGTTATTACATCGATTGTTTACATAGCTTTCATTGAGAAATTCACAAAAATATTGAAGGAAGAAAGATAGCAGACGATAACCAGAAAAGTAAATAAACCAACTGAAGCAGAAATAAATAGGATTGAAATTATAAAAATGAAGTTCTTGTAAATTTTGGTTCGACAAAATTTTATTAGGAAAGCAAAAAGAATAAACTTAAAAAAAAAAGATTTAATATTAAATTGTCAATCATTTAAAGACAATTAAAAACATTAAAAAAATTGTCCGAAAGTAAAGTTAACTTGAATGGCAAAACTAATTTGGAATAAAAAAAAATAAAAATGTTTTAGTGCAAAATTGTTAATTGAACTAAAATGCAGATACATTATAAAAAGTTACACTAATAAATATCATATATATATATATATATATATATATATATATATATATATATATATATATAAGGATAGAATACACAATCTCATCAAATAAATGGTCGTGGAGACAGGATGTATGAAAGACAGAATGGAAAAAAAAAAAACGAAACATTGACCAGTTTCGTTTGAATCAACGAATGTCTTCAGAAAAAGTTTTTTTTGAAGATGTTCGTTGATCCAAACGAAACTGGTTAATGTACCTTTTTTTTTTTGGGGGGGGGGGGTCCTGTGTTTAATTGTTTTTTTTCCATTCTATTTTTCATACATATATATTAGTTGTACCTAGCTGTCATTGCCCGGTAGTATATTTACTTGCACTTTGTTTTGCTATTGTTAATTCCTTCCAGAAAATGCTTTATCCAGATCAAAATTATTTTTAAAGGGAGATATCTCTGTTTTGTCCATACAAAGTTACTCCTAGAATTTGGTATATTCGGACTACTGTTATCATCTTGGGTGTTTTTTATCACAACGATTCGGCCGATGTAACTTCCGACCTTCTTCAGGTGTACTTTGTCGAACACGGGAATCTGGACGGAATTTCGAACGGAACCCTTTATTTAATCCACGGGGGTAGCATGCTCTCGTTCCATCTGCCATGTGTGGGAAGAAGTCTCCAGTCATGGCAGATGGAACGAGAGTATGCTACCCCTGTGGATTAAATAAAGGGTTCCATTCGAAATTCCGTCCAGATTGCCGAGTTCGACAAAGTACACCTGAAGAAGGTCGGAAGTTACATCGGCCGAATCGTTGTGATAAAAACACCCAAGATGAGAACAGTAGTCCGAATATAACAAATTCTACGAATTATCAACCCTCATCTCAAAAATTCCGAAGAAAAGTTACTCCTATTTGAATGGGGAAAAAAATGCATTTTTTTTTTCCAATCAAAAGGAAGTAATTGTGTAAACAAATACAAAGTTACATAGTTTTGTTTTTTTTTTAAGACGGCGGCCATTTGAAAATTATTCCGACCTGGATAAAGTATTTTCTGGAACAAATTAAATCAAATTATTTTTTTAATTCTTCTTAACATGCACTGATCCACAAAATAAAAATACTGATGAACAAGAATCAAATATTGATTTTGTAGGAAGAAAGCTATCAATAACAAAGAAACAATAAAGAGACTTTACTTTATATATTCAATAAAAGTATTATTGTATATGGTACATATCAGCATGCTACAATTTTACCTGTCTCTTTAGAGCCAATTGGTTTACTACATCAATATATATATATTCATTTAAATATAGATATGTAATCATTTGAATGCATTATAGTACAGATGTTGAATAGAATGATGCATACAGAAGATACAATATCTAGAATTAAATGAATATAAAGAGTTTAGTGCAGTCAACCATTTGGTTCTAAAGAGGCAATAAGATCGAAACCTTGACATATGTACACCATATAAAATAATACTTTATTATATCTCCTCTACTTATAGCATCGAGCACCCTTGGAGTCATGCAGAGTCCTTTGCACGGTAAATCCAAGTAGAGCTCAATGCAAAAAGAGAAACATTGATAACTCAGAAAACCATGGTAATTTTTAGGTAATAATTTATTTCAACCGCATACAGCTATTTCTTCAGACTAGGTACAAAATTACAGCTTCGGTTAACTTGAAAATTTATCACAAAATTTTAGGACTAAGATTTAATTCTCAGTATGTTCTTTTGGGTTTTATTTATATATATATATATATATATATATACACACACACACACAGACAGACAGACAGAGAGAGAGAGAGAGAGAAAGTAACTTTGTATTATTAGATGCTCATGAATCATTACTGAAATATAATTTAAGACAAGAAATGGATATGATAAAGCCACCTGGGAACTGCATCAACTGATTTCACAAGTCACTCATTAGTTTGTTCGTTTTTACTTATGATGAACAATGATGAATACTAGAAAATTTGAAACCTCCACATACCTCACACTCAAAACAGCAAGTCTTCGCATTCCATGAGAAATGTTTCTGACAAAGGGAAAAAAATGCTGTTTTCAACTGTCAATCTATTCATCTCAAACACTTATCCTCAAGTGTTTGTTTTTTTTACATTGATAAGTGGTGACTCAATGGAGAAAAAAAATGAATTATTTGTGAAATCAGTTGATGTGGGTCGACAGAAGCTTGAGAAGCTGATGGCAAATGCTGATACCTATACTGAATTCTAAAGAAAAGCTTATGCTATACACTTTCTTATATTATTATATTTCAGTAATAAATTACAAGCACTTAATAGGGTGCTACTTTCTAATCACCCTCGATATATATGTCTAGATACAGTTGCAAAACAATGACACGGATGTCTGTGGATGACTATAACACACACACATTTATATATATATATATATATATATATAAAACCATTAGAACAGCCTACGCGAATTAACGTGTGTTTCAATACTTGTGCATCTCTACTGGACTGTGAGACCAACTAAACATTAAACTGTCCCAAAGAAATCAGATAAAATAAACCCGAATAGTTATAGCCTTGGATGGAAGTTAATTTTTCTGGCCGATTTTCCGTTTTATTTTATCTAGTTTAGTTAGTCTCACAGTCCCGTAGAGATGCAGTAGCATTGAAACGCAAGTTAATTCGCGTAGGCTGTTCTAATGTTTATATAATTTTATTTATTTATCTATAAAGCTCTACTTTGTATTGAGTACTTTTGAAAAAAAAAAAAAAAAAAAAAAAAAAAAAAAAAAAAAAATCGAGCTTCCAATTTTACATAAATTTCAATTGGAAAAAGATTATATTTTTGTGAAGTCAGTACATATATAACAAACTAAAAATGAAGATGATGATCTATGTTGAAACTATAAAATAACTTCAAAAGGATTCAAAATAAAATATTTTAAAAACTGTTTCTTAAATTACATTTTTGGAAAAGATGCACCTTTAGTTCACACTACACACGTTTGACTTTTTTTTAAACTTCTTCAGCTAGTATACGTCTGATAGTTTTCGTTTCTGCTGCTTTATCTTTTTCTTTTCGTGTGCTAGTTGGTGAATTATTATTTTAGTTGACTTTGCGGAGGTCTCTTTGATCTTCAAGTCTTTTGCTTTCTTCAGCTTATTTTCTCTTTCAATTTGAAGCCTTCAATTTATATCTCCCATATGCTAAAATCTGAAATCCTGGGCAAACCAGAACCAGGGAAACTTATTGTATATATATATACAATTATCTATTTAAAATCTATAAATTACATATACCAGAGACGTACCATTATCAAAATGCACCCACTCTCACAGACGTGATGTTGTTAGTCTTTTCTATAAGTACTATTATGGCATGTGTTCTTCAGAATTATGTGATCTATTCCCCACTTCTTTGTTCCAGCTCGTTTGACTTGTTGGTCTAGTGGTACCGATCAATTTGCTGTTTTGATACCTCATTGTAATACAGCTTCCTATTCCAATAGCTTCTTTCCCAGAACTGCAGGTTTGTGGAACTCTCTTCCTGCTGACTGTTTTCCTCCCCCCTATAACCTTGGTCTTTTTAAGACTAAGGCCAATAGGCATCTCCTGTCTTTGCAATAATATTTATTCTTGTTAGTTCCGTACATCAAGTGGCTTCATGCCTTGTCTGGAGCGATTTCCATTAAAAGAAAACGGAATTCGACGATCACCAAAGATTTGAGATGGATTATAAGAGTATTTCCTAAACAGTAAAGGTCTATCAATGTCAATAAAACCATGGTAAGTCTCTGGAATATGTACCATATAGTTTTTAAATAAATAATTTGTTTTTTACGTTTTTCTAACAATCAAACACTTAGATTTCTTTTTAACATTTCTCGATGCACTAATAAATATATATATATATATATAAAATATTTGTTATTGTTTATATCTATGGACGTATACGTTTCGTCTTTTTTCAATCAAGACTCATCAGCATAGAAGTACGACTATTCATCACCGGTCACACGATTCGAAATAATTATTAATGACAATATATGTATTAGCATATACTATCAGTAGTGCCCTTTTACTTTGCAGTCTCCTTGAAAGATTCAGCTCGATGATTGTCAATTAGTGACAACAGAGCAAATATAAGTCGGGTTCATATTATATTCCAATCACCATGTTTTTATTTTATTATTTTTATTTTTTTCACATTTCAAAAAACATAACATTTTTGTGAGATATATTTTTTACGATCCGTTTCATTTGTCTTGTGGCAAACAACATTTTTATGTCAATATCGTCTCTGCAACATTACAAAATCATCAGAAAAATTCACAAAGAATAAAAAGTTCTTGGATTAAAGTGCCTTGAAAAAAACCTACACTATACAGTGGTTCATTTTTGGGTAAAACCAAACAAAAAACAAAGAAAAGAGCAAACTCACGTGCGTGGGGTAACCCACTAATACGCCATTTTAAAATAAAAATTTTGTTTGGCACAAGACAAATGAAACAGACCGTAAAAAATATATCTCACAAAAATTTTGTTTTTTGGAAATGTGAAAAAATAAAATAAAAACATGGTTATTGTAATATATGAACCCGATATATATATATCTCTTTTTCTTTCACAAGACAGGCATACAGAATCACAGCTCATCATGCTCTCAGTGCCTTAAAGTGTGCTGATCAGCTTGTGGCATCATTGTACACTTTCATGTGACGTTTAACATGCACAATGATGCAAGCTTTACACCTTTTGGCTTGAGTGTCAGGTTTGCCCAAGGATACGGAACTGAAGAGCCATCTGCAGGCCACTAAATTAAGGAGTGGCACTCATCTGACAAGACGTCACAGTCATCATACATATATATATATATATATGGCAATTAAGCTACACAGAGGCTTCCGCGTTTCATCCGTAGGAATCGTCAGGCTAAAATGCATGGAGTTAGTGTTGCGTGATGTTTTTATATATAAACGTGGTGTTTAGTTAACAAATCAGATTCTTTGTTACCCCCCCCCCCTGGTTAATGTTTCCATTAACCAATCATAAAGCTTCTCACAAACAACGGTTTGGTTGATTTTACTTCCTATTCTTTTGTTCTCTTTTTATAGAAGTGACTCATCCCTGTTTCTTTGTTGTGTTTTAATTAATAGGTGACCTTATTTTAAAACGTGTGTGCTTGTAGTTCTATTTTAGGTGTTAGTTTAGTTTTTTTTATTTATTTATTATGTATTGTTATCCTAAAGTAAACTTTATTCTGTGTAAGCAGTTTGCTATTTCACTTCTACAGGTTTTGGGGGTCTTTAAAGTTTAAGATTTCTCATTCAGACATAACCTACACAAGTCGTCTAAATTTCTACATGTACAAGCCTGTCGTATTATTTTCCATTCGATTATTGGTGAGCGTCCGCTTTCTTTGAGCCCCCAGTAATGATTCGTCAGTGCTGTTTTTATGCAGCGTATTTTGTTTTTAAATGTGCTGTTGTGGTCGTAATATCTGGTTTTAAAATCTAGGGAAGTCATACCCACATAGAACTTCTTGTTATTTGGTCTTATTTTGGCAAATATTGTAGCTTGGTAAACAATACTTTTGGTTGAGCATTTATTTTGTAGTGGACAAAGTGTATGAGTTATGCAGTTACAGCTTTTCTCTTCATTACTAACTTTTTCATTTTTATTTGAGTGATTGCTATTAGGGTTTGGGTTATTACCATCTGTAATGGTTATATTATTGTTCTTCTTAGTGTTATTTTTTGCTATATTGGTCTTTTTTTTTTCTTTTTTTTTTTTTTACACAATTTGTTATTTTTTTCTCTACTGTTCTCTTTTAGTATTTTGTTATTGTGTGCCTTTAGTATCATTTCTAAGTTTTTGCAGCAGCTGTAGGACAGTTTTAGGTTATTTTTATTGAATATTTTATGCAGGGGATTGGTTACAGGGAAGTGTTTTTCAATGAGATTTAGGAATTTCTTGCCCAGTTTAGTTTTTAGCATCTGATTATAGGGTGGTGTATACCAGATTATATTTCTTTTTTTTATTCTTTATTTTATTATTCTTATATTTAATTTCGATATTATGGTACCCACCATTTTTTAGAGCTGTATTATAATGTTGCTTGACTTGTTAAATACAACACAAACTCCATGCACAATAATTCCCTACGGGGATGAAACACAAAGCCTCTGTGTAGCTTAATTGCCATAAATATATTTTCATAACTTACTACCTAGCTCTACTCACGTATTGAGCACTGTTGAAGTAAATACTGAAAATCGATACTATTATTGGGAGAAAATCACAGCAGTGCTCGATTAAGAAAAAAATAAGAGCGTAATATTTATTTATTAACGTTTGTATTACAGAAAATCACAACAACGGTACCGCGTGAGCAGCCATCTTCCGAGAAGACAGAAATGAACATAGGCTGAGGAAAGTTCCGATAAAGAGGACTTTATAAGTCCTGTTTGTTAGGATTTAAAACCGGCGGTACCGATGTTGTTCTGATTTTCTGTAATACATACATTAATAAATAAATATAAATGGGGGGGGATCTTAACTTGTGTAATTAGAATTCTATTCCTTCCTCTTATAATCTTTTTTCATTTTTCTTCCAATGATACCTATTCTATTTGAAGGGGTTATTAATTCAGAAGTATGTGCCAAAAAGAATTTAAGAAGTGTGAACTCACATCCTTACAGACATTCCTTAAGACCAATGACCGACAAAGTGAGGTCAACACAAACACACACAGCCTATGAAAATATCAAATAACAAATAAAAGGGGATATCCAACAAAGAACGAATTAAACTTCAGCCATAAAATGACGCGTATAAAACAGTAACCCCCACCCCCCCAAAAAAAATGTTGTTTCTTTTCTAGTCGATGAATGTTCACTCATTTTTAAGGCTGTCATTTTGTAGTTAGTTTGAAGAAATCCCTATGCGTGGTTGAAATAAATTACCTTAAAAGTGCCATGTTTTTTTGTTTAGTTACCATATATAACTTCTTTGCGGTATAGCAGGAAAAAATCCCAGCAGAGTGCTCGATTAATTGAGAATTAAAATTAAAAATTAAGAGCGTAATATTTATTTATTTTGGTACAGAAAAATTAGTGCAACATTTGTACCGGCGTTTCAAGCACAGAAGGACTTAGCCAGCCGAAGAGAGCCAGATGGCTAAGTCTTTCTGTGCTTGAAACCGCCGGTACGAATATTGCACTAATTTTTTTGTACCAAAATATATATATATATATATAAAGGAAAAGTTGAAGTTAAAGAAAACTATTGCTATATTTCGAGGAGATTACATGAGACAAATCTTATAAACAAATAAGATATTATGAATTCCAGGATATATACTGCAGATAAAATTAAGCTCAATGGTTAACACGTTATGTCAAACTGAGCTTATATATTTTAATTCAGTAGAATACAAAATTTCTGACATAATATTTTGCAATCAACTCAAAAATATTTGTCCATGTGTACACTATTGTTGATTTTTGGAGCTTGATTACAAAATACCAAATTTTTTATTCTACAAAACTAAATATGTATACAGATATGTGCATATATATATATATATATATATATATATATATATATAGGTTCATACAAAGGTTTTGTAGTAGCTCAATAGTATATAATACAACTTAGAGCTCTTAATTTAACATGATTAATTCCTAGTTATTCAGAAAAATATTCCGCATTTTATCCCAAAACACTTTATTAACAAACAATTATTTCTGCCCATTTCAAAAATATATATATTTATGGCATCAAGTATTTTTATCAAACATTCACAAAGAGGTTGTTTCATCAGTATATAAATCGCCACAGACAATAACGGTTCGTGTGAATTAATTATTCTTTTATGTGTGCATTTTGCGCTATGGCTCTTTATCAATTGAATATGAACACTTTAACACAAAAGAAAACTGAATATGGTGGACATAATTAACTCTTAAATGCAAAAAAAAATAAATAAAAAAATTAAGGAATGTTTCCCCTTAGATCGAAGTGATAAAGAAAAAAAAAGTAATTTACAAATTAAATATGTATAAATCAAATGAATTATGGACGCATCTTAATTTTTCAGCCTGACTGTGGCAAGTTATAGACTGATGAATCCTCTTCGTGAATGTTTGGTAAATTTTTTATACCATAAATGTATATTTTTGAAATGGGCACAAATAATTGTTAATAAAGTGTTTTTGGATGAAATACGGAATGAATAACTAGTGTTAGATCACGTTTATATTTTATTTTATTAATCTTTAAAAAGCTCCAATGAGAATTTTTTTTAATGAAATAGTATTTATTTAAACATTATTTTATATTTCTTAATTGAAATGATACAATTTTTAAAGTTACAAATAAAGTTGCACTAATCCCACATGATATCAGGTTTCATAAGCCTATGCTTCTGTTGTAGTTCAGTTCTTATTTCCTTAATTCTTATCAGAACTGAACTATAACAGAAGCAACATCTGACAATTGCCTCCTGAAAGTGTGAAACCCGATGTAATGTTGGACCAGTGGGGAGAGTCATAACTTAAAAATTATATCTATAGTTTAACTATTATGATGTATCCACATGTGATAGCAATATTTAAATTAAGTTTAAACAAAATTGCAATTTTTATTCTAAAGAAGGCTTTGGGTGCTTGTGCTGATGAACGGCCGAACAAAAAAATTATTTTTTTTATAAAAACAATATTATATACTTATTCAGCGTTATATTCTTACTCACTGTACAAAAAAGTAGAAAAAATTATCCACTAGAACTTTAATTACAAGTATTTTTTCCATTCTTTGTATCATAACAGCGATACGTTCAGTAAGCATCCATCTTTTTTCTTAAAAATAATTCAAGGGCAGATAATTCGCAAGGGAGATAATCATGCAATTAAAAAAAACAATATATAAAAATTAAATTTATTCCAATAAAACATTTCGTTATAATGCATTAATTTAATTTCGTTTATTTACTTTCATATTGTTTTATTGGAATAAATTTAGTTTTTATATATGTAGTTGTTTTTTTTTTAATTGCATGATTATCTCCCTTGCGAATTATCTGCCCTTGAATTATTTTTAAGAAAAAAGATGGACGCTTACTAAACGAATCGCTGTTATGATACGAAGAATGGAAAAATACTTGTAATTAAAGTTCTAGTGGATAATTCTTTCTACTTTTTTGTACAGCGAGTAAGAATATAACGCTGAATAAGTATATAATATTGTTTTTATAAAAAAATAATTTTTTCATACGGTCGCTCATCAGCAGGCTTTGTATACATATAAAAGTGAACAGTCAAAAAATGGATTATTTTATCCAATAGCAAACACAGTCGATCTAAATACTTTGAATAATGAACTAAACAGAAAAGCATTAAATTGACGGAAGACTTCTTCCTTATCATTGCTAAAATTCGATAACCGTACAACTATGAGTATTCAATACATTTGGCAGACTGGAGGAAACAGAGAATCTAAAAGAATGCTATATAATCGACAGATGTTTGGATAGCGGAAGGAAAAAAAATATAGGGATGGGGTGGGGGGAACTGAAAGAGAAAGATGCTTCTAAGGGGATTTTAATTAACTGGCCCCTTTCAGGTCATGGACAGCTAAAAAATAACAGTTGTATTTGCTTAGAACATGGAAAACAGTAATAATTGGGTTAAGTGTGGCTGTTGAAGAAAAAGGAATAAGAAAAGATTTATTAAAGAAAAAAAAAAAGAAACACAAGACAAACAACTATAATATAATTTTTTTTTTTTTTAAAGCTACATGTATAAACAACTCTGAATGCACTTTTGATTTAATCTATTTTTAAATTAATGGTTTGAATTAAATAAAAGGCTATTCTCTATCTCTACAAATAGACCATGTATGGTATACTATTGTAATATTTGGATTGCTGAATCTCTGTTCCATTTGAGGGTTCTTGATAAGGTGCAGAAACGTATCTAATTTGATTGGCCCCACTTTCTTTTTCTCTGCACTCTCTCTCTCACAGATGTAGTGTTGCCAGTCTCAGTCTTTTCTATAAGTACTATTATGGCATGTGTTCTTCAGAATTGCGTGATCTAGTCCCCGTTTCCTTCGTTCCAGCTCGTTGGTCTAGTGGTTTCCATCAATTCACTGTTTTGATACCTCATTGTAATACAGCTTCCTATTCCAATAGCTTCTTTTCAAGAACTACAGGCTTGTGTAACTCTCTTCCTGCTGACTGTTTTCCTCCTACTTACAGTCTGGTCTTTTTCAAGACTAAGGCCAATAGGCATCTCCTGTCTTTGCGATAACCTTTCGTTTTTGTTAGCGCCTTACATAAAGTGACTTCATGCTTTGTCTGGAGCGATTTCCATAAAAAAGAAAAAAAAAGTCAGCCCAAAATTCCAACTTCAAGTATAGGAGATGCATAAGACAGGCACGCCCTATCGACGGTCATCCCCACAAAGAGATGGTAAGAGACGACAACACCCTGAAGGTAGTAGACTCTTTCTGCTACCTAGGAGATATGCCGAGTGCAGGTGGTAGATGTGAACTCAGTACAACTGCAAGGATGAAGGTAGCATGGATGAAATTTTGTATATGGATAATGTAGAAGTAAAGTAACCTATCATTTTGCTATCTAATTTGTGTGTTTACAGTGTGTACAAACACACTATGTAAATTAGCTGGAAAGAGAGAGTCACTCTTTCTCTAAATGCTCACAGAGACATCAAAAACTATTAGAGAGTGGTTGAATCAACAGTGAGAGAGGGCGAGAGAAATACATAGATCGCTAAGTGAGTGGTGTGTGACTTGTTCAGTTAATTACAATTTACAGCTTATTAGAAAAATTAAAACCATCTTTTTCAAACATAACTCAATTCCAGAACTAAAGAATATTTAAGCATGTATTTTGTGTTAGCAAAATATATAGGAAAAGAGACTATGGGAAACGAAAATTGATAAACTCCGTTTTAGTATAAAAAAAGATAGATGTATATGAAACGAGTTGTGGTGACTTTTGGGAAATTTCTAGTTTGCATGCAAAGTAGATGCAAAAGACGATCCCAAATTGGGAAATTTCTAGTTTGCATGCAAAGTAGATGCAAAAGACGATCCCAAATTGGGAAATTTCTAGTTTGCATGCAAAGTAGATGCAAAAGACGATCCCAAATTGGGAAATTTCTAGTTTGCATGCAAAGTAGATGCAAAAGACGATCCCAAATTGGGAAATTTCTAGTTTGCATGCAAAGTAGATGCAAAAGACGATCCCAAATTGGGAAATTTCTAGTTTGCATGCAAAGTAGATGCAAAAGACGATCCCAAATTGGGAAATTTCTAGTTTGCATGCAAAGTAGATGCAAAAGACGATCCCAAATTGGGAAATTTCTAGTTTGCATGCAAAGTAGATGCAAAAGATGATCCCAAATTGGGAAAATTCCACCTTTTCACAAGTACCTAAAACTACCAAAGTTGCAGAGCCAAAGTTGGATTTTTGTAACCCGACTCCGATTATTACTGAATATTGGAAGACTTTCAAATAAAGAGTCATAGTTGCATATATTGAAATTCAAGGAGTAGAAGTAAGAACTTATACCTTGCAACTCCGCAAACTATACTTGTTTTTTCAAAAAAAAAAAAAAAAATCTAACAATAGTTGTGGTTAATGGGTGTTAACATTACTCAAGGACCACAGGGGAAGACAACTCATACTAATACTCTAAGATTTTCTCAAATGTTAACAACCAGTACTTGTATGTAGCTAGACTGTGACACTACTATAATAAATGAATTGTTTTTGTTTTTTTATATAGCAAATAAACCCTGTTTTGGTTATTTAATTTAAACAATACATATTGACGTAAACTATTCATTGTACATGCTTAATTAAACACAAGTCGGCAGTTTTGTATTTTAAGGATCCAAAGTAACAATAACTCTTGTTTGACTAACAATAACGATTCGGTAATGCTGTGCACAACGTTGTCTTGATTTTATGTTTTTATTTTTCTCCTATTGCCAACCTGGACTTTACTTGGTGGACAAGTCTTAAAGAGAGTCATGTTTATTTGTACCAAATATGGTTGGATTTTAGAAAGGATTGTGATATTTTTCGGGGGGGGTCACCCTGTGCTTTGAAAAGGTGGCACGAAAGTACCAAATAATTAACATGCCAGTACAAAAAAAATTTCAGAGTTGAATTGTAGCAAGATGAAGTTTGTTTTTTTTAGTTTAGGTGAGCAGGTTAAGAAAAAAAAGGATATAAATGAAAAAAGACAGAAAAAAAAGTAAAAAGAATGGATAAAAAGGAAAGAAAAAAGGAAAAAAAACAAAAATGAGAAAAGGTAAAAAGAAAAGGAAAAAAATAAAAAAGGAACAAAAGAAAAGAGGAAAAAAAAGGAGAATGAAAAGGGAAAAGAAGAAAAGGGATGGGTGGGGGAGAAAAGGAAAAAAGAAAAAAAAGGAATAAAGAGGAAAAAAGAAAAAAAAAAGAAAAAAAAGGAAAAGAAAAAAAGAAAAAAAGAAAAAGAAAAAAAGAGAAAAGGAAAAGAAAAAGAGAAAAAAGCAGAAGTGAACACAAAGCCAGAATCTTTAACAGCCACACTTTATTCCTCAAATATGGCAACCCTCAACCCTGTAAACCCCAAGAGAGTATTCACAAACCTCGTGCAAAGTCAAAACTTGATCCCTTAGGACGCTTACTTTTCCGTAAAGCGCTATGAATAATCCGTCCAGTTCGGAAGTCAAAGGCACTTAAATCGATGACATCTCCTATGTGTCGGGCCAGCTGTGGTTTGCTTCGAATTTTCTTTCCATCCGGACTGTTGAAAAGAAAACAAAGGAGAAAAAAAAGAAAACTAACTTGAGATTAATTTTTTTTTTTCATAAAAAATAAATGGTTGAACCCATGGAATTTACAGTTATCACAATTAGTAACGCAAGTTAATAGAACCAGGGCTGTCGAGTCAAAGTTGAGGAGTTGGTAAAACCTGTCCGACAGATTCAAAGTAATGTAAAAAATAAAATTGATGGCTGATGAGAATATGCCTCAAAGATATTAAAATATTGTGTAGAATTTGTAGTAGTTACATGAGAGATCTTTTGTTTATATATACACGCTATATATTGTGTTATGTTAGGTTTTAATTTGGTCGGCGTATTGATACACAGGCAATTAGCACACAACTGACATGTGCACTGGAAGCCTGCCGATTACCGCCCAAAGCTGGATGTCCGCCAAATACAAATCAGTTCCCAAGTAGATTTCTGTCAGAACAAGATATCCCTCCTATCCTGTTCTCGTCTGGCACCAGAAGCGTGCAGGCGAGATGGAACTCCAGGATACCACATTCTGTTTGTGACAAAAAACTAGCCAACCTCGCAACTCTTTATGTTCCAGGGTTCCTTTCGGATGAAGTTGATTCATATTTTAGTAGAGATGCTTGATGTTTTGTCATGGAACATGGCGACCCCTTTTCTTGTTTAATATTTAATTTCAGTCAGATGCGTCCAGACACGACAACTCTACAAAGTGATTTTCTTTCTTCATCCCGACGTTCTTCCAAACCCAATCATCTCCCAACAAAATTTTGAATTATTCGGTTACTATTCTCATCTTGGTTGTTATATTAAGAATGTTTCGGCAGATGTAACCTCCGACTTTCTCCAAGAACTTCTTTCTGAATCCAAGAGTCGAACTCAGAAACCTATATGGAATTTTGAACTTCACAACTAAACTCTTCACGGCTAACGGAATGAGAACAATCTACCCCCGTGAATAAAATAAAGGGTTCAGTTTTAAATTACAGATTCCCAAGCTCGAAAAGATTCACCTGGAGAAGGTCGGAGGTTACTGTGACTGAAATGTTTTGAAAATAACCACCAAATTTAGAATAGTCATCCAAATCAGACAAATTATCAATCTTCATCTCAGAAAATACAAAACATAACAATGTGTTTATTTATTAAGTGGTGGTTGTCTTTTTATTTATAATGTCACAAAGTTAGGTTATATCATTTTCTTTTAATTGAATTCTTATTTTCTTTATTTAAAAACAAAAAATAGCATTCATCTGATATATAAAGTAAAAACAACCTCCTCTGCCACATACTTTTGTGATTTATGGCTTTTTACTATTTCACTTTTTACTATAACTACATAAAATCTGTTTCAACAACGATTTATGGAAAATATTAGTCCGTGTTGATAAAAAAAAAATTTGGTGCTTATTTACAACAGGGTCCCTGTAGAAAATTATTTTCATGTAAAATCAGTATTTTGTACTTACTCAGGCATAGTTTCTCACTCACGGTACGAAAAAGAATTTTAAAATATCAAGTAAAACTTTAATTAGAACGATTTTTCCATTTCGATGTACAACGTCTATTCGCCGACATTTTGGGTGTGAGCGATCGATGGAATAGCCAAGGGCAATAACTCCATTATTGTTAGAATTTAAAAAAGAAAGAAACACATATGCAATAATAATAAAATATATATTTATTAAATAAAAAAAATAAAAATTAAATAATTATTTTTGATTTCTTCACCGGGGTACTTTCCACGATATAATTTTATAGATTAATAAAATGTACATGCAACTTTGCGACACTTACCTGCCCTTGGTTATCTATTCCATCAATCGGCCACAAACAAAATGTCGACGAATAGACGTTGTACATCGCCCTTATGGAAATGGAAAAATCGTTCTAATTAAAGTTCTACTTGATATTTTTAAATTCTTTTTCGTACCGTGAGTGAGAAACTATGCCTGAGTAAGTACAAAATACTGATTTTACATGAAAATAATTTTTTCCAGGGACCCTGTTGTAAATAAGCACCAAAAATTTTTTTTTTTTTAAATCGATTTTAATATTTAATCCTGATCAATATTTTATTAATCATAAATAAAGGAAATGAGAGGTTCTATCCTCTGACTTCCATCTACTGCTACTGTACTTATGGACACCGGACAAAAATTTAGGATACAATCTTTCCACATTCAATGTTTCATTAGCTTTTACGCACCCTTCTTTTTGATAAGGGGTTGATGAAGAGAGGGGAGGGAGACTGTTTGGTTTATGTATTTAATAGTGTAATCATTTCATATTTGCTCCTATGAGTTCGAACCTCACCCGGGGCATAATTATTTTTTACTCTAATTTTATCCCAAGATGAACTTAGAATTTTCACATTACATTATTCAGCAGACTGTTTAGTTTTACTTTATTCTGTAATTTACAAAAATTAGGAACACAGGCAACGCCAGGTAGCCCTACTAGTTGATTAATAATATGTATTAGTACCAGTTTACAGGATAATGTAGGAGTGCATTAGAGTTGGGCGGTTTTGAAATTTTGGTTTCGGTTCGGTTTTTTTGAAAAAAAATTTTTTACTATGGAAGCTATTCATTCTCTTGTGTGATGATTAGTTATTATTAATATTTGTTTTTAAGACAGGGTAATAAAACTTTATAGACATGCGTAAAAGACTAGTAGTACACCTGAAAACAGCGCCAAGGGAAAAGAAAGGATGGTTAAAAAAAAGTAGAGATTATTAATTCACCTAAAGTCATTTTTTAAGCTTTAAGGTAATTTTAGTCATAGAATTCATGACTTGGATTAAAGTTTAATAATTAAACTTTCGAATAAATTGTCAACTCTAAATAAATACCATATTAACAATTTAGTAAAATATAAATCGTTGCATAGTCTACTTTTTGAATAACCCATTTTTGGGAGAGAAAACGGTATAGTTGAGAGATAGTTCTCTAGAAATGACAATTTATGTATGAAGTGGCTTTTCAAAAGTAAACAATGAAATGCCTAATGTTTAAAATAATTTTTAAAATCCGAATAAAGTGATACTAGCATTGGCAACTACTTTTTTTCTTTTTAAATGTTTATACTCGCTCGCTACTTTTCGTTTATTTACTTTTACAACAAGTTTTTTTTTAATTTCATTTCAATAACTTATTTTTTTAGATAACTCTGAAACAAACATAAATAATTATTTTACAATTTTGAGTTGAATCAAATAGATTTTCGACATCATACGGAACGCGTTTGACTTTTTCTTTTTCATTTGAAAATAGTTTATGCTAAAAATACGATGTCATGTCTGTCGTATTTCTCTTTTTTTCATTTGAAAATTCAAAATGTTAATGATAAACAAACTGTAAACAAAGATTTCTTTTTACAAGTCAATTAAATGTTTTTATCATATATTTGTTCAATGTGTCCTCTTACTAATATAACATTTTTTGGTAATATTCAATTTTATTCAAATCGGAAAATCTTTTCAACCGTGTTTCCTTGTATATGGTGGCTTACTGTAGTAAAAACACAATACCGAACGGTTACGGTTTAAAAAAAAAACAAAAAAAACGATTCGGTATGGAGACGAAACCGAAAAACCGCGGTTTTTCGGTAAAACCGCCCATCTCTAGAGTGCATGATTAATATAATGGATACAGTCAAGGATATGGGATTGGCCAGCCAAAGTTTCAATTACATCATATGACTAATATTATTTAGAAAAATACGAATGCACTATTTCCTACCAACTTTGGGAAAAATAGGAAACTTAAGTTCATTTAATTCATTATCATATTCGGTTTAACGTCCGTTTTATATGCTGGCATGTGTTAGACGGCTTTAAAAAATTGGCTTCTTAACTAACCTATCTCTGACCAGGTCTTTATCTCTCTTAAGTCTATTTTTATCACTTCCTCCAATGTTTTCCATGGCCTTCCTCTGTGAACTGGACCTGATACCTCAACTGTTCTACATTTACTAACCCCAAAACTCATCCATTCTCTCAATGTGACCATACCATCAAAGTCTCCTGTTCTGCACACATCTCCCTATACTGTCCAGATTTAATCTTCTTAGGTCATCAGAACTCAGCTTGTCTTCAAGACTTAGATTACACATCCATCGTATTATTTCTCTCCATGCAATGCATATCCTTAAGCCTCATTGGCCAGATTTCACTTCTATACATCATCACACTTCTTACACATGCCTGATAGATTCTTCCCTTGGTCAGCAATTATAATGTCATGCTGATTAGTAATTGCGGAAGTTCCCTGAAATTACTCCAACTCCTAACTCTTGCAATCTCACTAACACCTGCTCCAATGGTATCACCAATTGTATAAAATAAATATTGTATCTATTAAATAAACCACCAAAAAAGGGGGTTGATATATCATAAAACAGACAAACCAATCAGGATGAGATAAGTAGACGATATTATCACGATGATTGAATTGCGGAGGATAGTCTGTCAAGTGTTTTTATTTTGGTGGATTGTTTTTTCATGGAAATCACTCCAGACAAGGCATGAAGCCACTTGATGTAAGGAGATAACAAGAACAAATATGATTATCGCAAAGACAGGAGATGCCTATTGGCCTTAGTTTTGAAAAAAAAAAAACAAGATTATAGGTAGGAGGAAAACAATCTTTGTTCTCAATGTGATCGACCCTCAGCCACTGCCTTCTAGTATCTATTTTGGAAGAAAATAAAAGAGAAATAAGATTTTGATTTTTTGAACAATCAGATTGAATAATACGGTTGGAGATAAACTTATAGATACTAGTGCATGACGTGACCAACCGATTGATCGGGCCTCTTTGATCTCCCGTCTAGTCGAAGTGGAAGAATGGCTCAGTCATCAGAATCCTGTCCTAAAGCATTATGGACCGTACCTAAGGCCTACAGGTGGCCCTGTTTTTGAGAGATGCAGTCGGCAAATTCGTTGCCCCGCCGACAGGGCGGTGAAAACACTAATACCAAGAAGTCTTCTATGAACGTGACCTGAGCATTTACTGTCAGCAGTGATTTACGTTAGACAAAGCCCATTTCTAAAATTGTCTAGAAGGCTGAGGATGTCTTGGCATCACTTAGCAAGACCGCTGTTATCCACTCCCCAGTTATTTATTTGAAACTGTATACAACTATGGTGGGACCACTGTAAATTGGGGGGGTGGGGGGGGGGGAATAGTGCAGCGTGCTTGTTCATATTACATTTAAATTTCTGCACGTTGATACAGTTGGGGAAACGGAGTAAGAAAAGAAGGGTGTGTGATTTTGCTGCTTGTTTGGGGTATTTACATTGAGGAGGCACAGGTGCAGCATGTTCGGAGCACATTCCGTTGAAGTACTTGTAAAACAAGCACAGGGATCCAACATTAGTGTGGGACCTATTACGTTAGAAACTCTTTTTTGGACTCTCTCCCTCTGGACAGACTAGTGGTTGGTACACCAGCAAAGATGTGGTAACAATACTCCATGCATGGGTGAATGGTGGTTTTGTAGAGATATAGGATACTGGCAGGTCTGAGAAGTAGCCCAGTAGAGGGAGCCCACCTTCTTTGCAGCAGACTTGGCAGTATCTTCCATGTATTTATTCTAATTCATGTTACCTGTGAATGTTAGGCTGAGGAGTTTGAACATTGGACAATCTGGAAAGGGGGCTATCAGCCATGGTGGTTAAGAAAAGAAGCTTGGTATTGGTAGCATTAAATGTAACTATCCATTTTTGGCCCAATTCCACTACAAACTGGAGGTCATTTTCTGAGAATTCAATCATTATCTTGGACATGTGTGCATTCGATTTGCCCACATGTCGAGATAAAGCATGATGACATGAGAAAATATACCCATCTGGGACATGATTGCATCAAAGAGGTCGTTTCTGAAAATCAGGAATAATAAAGGTCCAAGGATCAACCACCAAGGCACACACGCATTAATGTGATGTTGTTTAGATGTCGGGTCATCTAGGACGACCTGGTTCTTTCTTTTGGCTAAGAAGGATTTGATTATATTAAATATTCGTCCAGTAATACCGTACAAATTAATATTCTTGAAAGTTCTTCATGCAAGACTTTGGATCTATCAAGCACTACCACACTAGCTTCACCTGACTTATGGTATATGCGTTCAGAGATGACGGTTAGGAAAGCTGCAGTTTGCCTAAATCCATACTGTTGGTCAGAGAGAGGTTTAGCATTTTGGAAGAGGGGAGCTAGGGTTTTTTCTATGGAAAAAATACATTAAAACAGTTTATAAATAATTAGTTTGTGTTCTTCTTATGGACTCATATGAATGAATTGTGATCATGTTTCAAAACAATGCTCTAGCATCTAGTTCACAATCACAGATGTTGATCCAACTATTCATTTGCGGGCTCCCGCATAGCAGGATCACCCCACTCCACCTTTGTGTTAGCATATACGAGTTATGCTTCCAGGATCAATAAGCAGCTATATATTAACCTCTTTTTACAAGAATTAACTTGGTTATATATCCTTAAAAACGCTATCCGGGCCGGAAGTGGGTGATCATTACCATCTGGTGGTTCAAAAGCAGGTGAACATTTTACATTAAATTTATCTACGAAAGTGATCCCCACTCTAAAATATTGATTCTTATTATTTTTACCGCAACATTTCTCTGGCTGTTTAGATGTAATTGGCCCAAAATAAAAAATCTTTTTATTCTTGGAGGGGGGGGGGTAGCATAGGGTGTAGGGCTCTAATTTTATTATTTTTAAAATATAAAATCAATATCGTATTATTGTACAATAGCACCCTCAATTAAATCAGCCGTCACACCCACCCCAAAACAGAATCTACATTGGGGGGGGGGGGGGGAGACTACGTGTGAACACCCTCCAAAACCTGAAGGAAAAATTATTTTAGAATTTAGAGTGGGGATCAGACCACTAGATTAACAACTTCTGATAAATCCTCTTCCTAGGACTTTGCCACTCGGACTTGGGATTTTATTTTTTTTTGGGGGGAGGGGTTCCTTTAGATGTCTTTCCCAGTTTGTTTGGTGCTTATCCAGAAGTCGACTGACATGAAAAAAAAATTTAATACCTTTACGATGTACGTACCCGTGACAGAAAGCATATACATAGTTTTTTGTTGCTGTTTTTAATGAAAACTAAGGGAGATAACTCCAAAAATTCCAACTCTTCAAAATAGAGTTTAGAATCCGCCTTCTACATAGTCGTAATCCCTACAATTTCCGAATAATCGCTTAAAAAATTTATAAAAATACATTTTGTCTATAATATTTTTTTTTTTTTTTTTTAAATCCCAATGAAAAGTAATTTTTTTTTGTTCATTAAATAAATTTCTCTAACTTCCTGCTACGTAAGTATAAACAACAGTTTTTTTTTTTTTGGGGGGGGGGATGCGTTTTACATGTTTTGTGTTTTGTCCAATCGTTTTGAGAACAAATTAAAATTTTAATTAAATATGAGGTGTTAATTGTTTAGTTATTAAATTAAGAAATCATACATTACAAACTAAGTTACCATGTTTTGTTGGGGAGTTTTGTTTACATTGGGACCCTATTCTGGAAATGGCCAAAAATGGAGTGACAATAAGAGAAAAATTATGCTTAAAATATACTAGTTTAAGTTCTAAAAAAGAATTTAAAAATAGTAGACATTGTGGAAATATTAAAAAAAAATGAGTACTCGTTCTGTTCTACCCTATATGGAGAATTTTAATAAGGCACTTACTAAAATTGTTTTTTTCGTTAAGAAAAACAAAATAAATAAACGTTTATTTTTTTTATTTTTAGATTACATGGCGATTTAGTCGATTCGCAGCCAAAATGGCGGACAATGAACCGAATTCACAAAAATGAGTAAGTAAACCCAAATAAATTGTTTTGGACTAATTTTAAATTCACCAAAAATTATTTTAAAGGAAATACAGTTGGGAAATTAGTCCAAAACTATTTATTTGGGTTTACTTACACATTTGTGAGGTCGGAAAAAAATCAGAAACTAGCAGACGGTTCATTTGGCTGCGAATCGACTAAATCGCCTATTACATTTACGAATGATAAAGTACGGGTAATTCCTAATGTATGGTCGTTTATTATTTACAATGAAATGCTTTAGTAAAAATTAGTAAGAACATTAAAAACACTCAGTTATGGCAAGTGTTATCGTCTACGCAAACAAAACAAGTCGACCAGGAAAAGAAAGATGGCCAATATAAATAAATGTTTATCATTTTTTATTTTAAGGGGTAATATTTTTTAGTAAGTTGCAATAGGTAATCAAAAGCAAAGGAAAACGTTATTTGACCTTTTTTTTTAAATAAGAAGCCGGTGCGAGGGAAAAAGATGAATCATAACGAGATACAGGAAGGGGGAGACATGATGTAGACATAGATTAAGAAATGTGTCTAAAGACATTGGTAATAATTCTATATTTGTTTTCTTAACTTGTTTAAGGATCAAATTGAACAGAATTATGTAAATACCGAAACAGCAAAAGCCAAAGAAATCATTAATACATTCAGAAGAAATTTTAAAAAAAGAAGAAAAAAAACGAGGTTCGAATCCTGAAGAGAGAAAACTGCGTGAGTGCGAATCGAAACGTTCGCTCGTTTTTTTTTTATGTATATTCTTGTCATATTTTGGTAGAAAACGATTCGAAATACAAAACCTGTAATAGTAGACGTCGGTTTTGCCAGCAGAAAGGCCAGATTTTCGTACAACTTCTTCTCGTTTCCATCCCGGCGGTAGACCAACGCAATCCATCTTGGAAGAACCTGTACAGTTGAGAGGGGATAACAATGTTGTGTCGTTACCGCGAGTAGGAGGCCGTTTTCGTAGCAGTGGGAGTGGTTCTGTCTGTGGTAGTAGGAGTGATCGGGGTAGTGTTCGTGCGAGTGGGAAGCGGTCCGGGATGACAAACGGAAGTAACCAAGGCATGTTACCGGAAGTAACCTTTCTTTTTTGTGTGTGTGTGTTATGGTTGCACTTTTATTTAAAATTTTAGCTTTCTCTATTTAGTCATTTTTAGATTTTTTTTATATTAGTTTTGTTTTCACTCATTTTATTTTTGATTTCAATGAATATCCGATAAAAAACATAATCCAACGTGTATTTAATATAAATACTATTTATAAAAGTTACGTATAAGCGAGAAAGACACAGACACAAGAGATCTTGTCTGATATTTTATATAATAAAACTAGTGGAATATCAGTCCCAGTAGAGGCAAAATAAATTCCTCAAACAGAAGAGTTTTGTTTCACTTTTATGTCTCTTTATGAAGATTAAAATGAAGATATAATGTTTATTTACCTCCTCTCCAGGAGGTTAGGCACAAGGCCAGTTTTATCTTACTCCCACAGGTAAGATGTGACCCAAGGTCGGGTCGGGAAAGTGGGGCTTGAAAATCCAGCGCCCGAGAAAGTGAGCACTCTGGCCATTAAAAATTGCCTAGGCAGCCCCGTTGGCATTCCCCGGTAGGGGTGCCTCAGGCAGTAAGCAATAAACTTACTCCTCCCCAAAGAGGAGAGGCGAAGCCTGCGAGGGTGGACCTCCTAGAACTGCACAGGACAAACCCACAGACCGGCGTAAATCAAGCCCCGAAGGGCAAGACAATACCAGTCTATGGGGTGCAGTATCCATCGAAACAGATACTACACTTACTTCCTAGTCAAAAGGCCAGGTAAGTATTAAGATATAGTGATACTACACCTTATGTCTAGAATCTTTATTCTAATGTTGATCAAAATCCATTACATGATTTTGATTCTAGAAAATTTCTCAAATTTAAATTTTGTAGGTACGTGGTCTTATAATAGCTAAGGCTAGTAGTCGTTGCCTCACTATAAGTATAAGCACGGTAGATGGTAGTCATACGAGGAAAAACTCAACGCTTCTTTTAACATTAAACAAATCTTTATTGGGTATCCTATACCGTTGGGGTATAGCATAGAAAAAGGTAGGACTGGTGTCCGGTGGAAGGAAACAAAGTTCTTTTACTGCCCGGAGAGCGGTGCTCGGAAATCCAGTGGATGAGGGGGCAGGAGAGAGGTGAAGAAGAGTTCCTTCTAGGTTGACGGCCAGGATCTCTGACGATCCGTTCCACCGTTCAACAGGGGTGCAAATAGTCGGCAAGGGACTAGGTGAAATCAATACGCTCTGTGAGCCGATTGGTTAGTTTAAGACCAACTTGCCCACAGTGGACGCATAAGAAATAGGTCCTATTTTAGACTGCTACAGTCTCTTGAATTGTTATAAATTGTTAGAAACAGTAAGAAACAAGGAAAAACATGAAAAGTGAATGGAAGAAGAAAGAATAAAACATTGTTAACCAACACAAGATATTTATATATATATACAAATTACAAGACATTAATTGTTCATTTGAAATGTTCAGTCAGAGAAGTAATAAAATATTTATGCCTGTAATTTATGAATGCGTATGTGGGTGCGACGGTGTGAGCATTTGTGTAATGCTTTGCATTAGAATAGGTAAGTGTATGAATGTGTGCGTCGCCTTTTGTCAGGGTGTGTAAGTGTACGAATGTGGTGCGTGTGCGTGTTTAAGTTGAGAATTGATAGGGTGTATAGATAGTAGTGTGTGTGCGTGTAGGATAAAAGTGACAAACTCATTCTAACATTTAATAACAACTTTATTGGATCGTCTTCATTAGTACGTGAACAAAAAGGAAACGGGTTAGTATGTCCATAAGTATGGACGAAGGCAAAAGCTAGGTATTTCCCGTGATTATAATTCCCCAGTGAAGAAAAGAGAATTATTCATAATATTGAATGTTTGTACACCGGCTACAGTGTCAGGACGCATCCATTATGTGTATGCAAGTATGTGTGTCTGTACACCGGTGTGAAAGTCAGTTCACATGTAAGCAATTATGTGTGTGTGTGTTATATCAAGTCGAACCCAGGGCCAAAGTTCGGGAAAATGTCTGCTGCGTCCCCAGAGAGAGGGACGTGTGTCTAGCTGCATTTTGTCATGGGGTTTCCTGATGCCATCTCCATCGGACTCCAACAGGCGCCAGAAATTGATACTCTGACTATGGGAGACCTAATAGCAAGAGTTAGGGACCATAGACAACATGTGGTCGCAGCTGTGCGTCCACTCCGCAGTAAAGCTGCAGTTCCTACCAAGAGCTGTCCCAGAGCTGGTGTAACCTGCTACAAATGTGGCGACAAGGGTCACATAGCAAGAGACTGCCGAAGACGTGAAACACATTGCTACCAATGCAGCAAGATTGGACACTGGGCCCAGAACTGTCCGAGAAACAAGCCAGGGGACGAGGCATCAGCGCCATCCTTCTCTCCCATCAGGATGTAAAGACGGTGTTCCCAGATGTTATCGTCCATGTTGATGGAATGCGGTGTACAGCGTTAGTTGACACGGGCTGTTCACAGAAAATAATAGATGCGAGTCGATGCCAATCCTGGAAGACGGCAAAGGTCGACATCATGACTGTTGGAGGCGCATCCCGTGCATGCTGCAGCAGTGGAGTGGTCATCATTTCCACAGATGAAAGCAATTCTGTCGGGATCAATGTTCTACTGGTGCGTGGTAAACCACTGGGGTTTTATCTTTTATTGGGGATTGATGCGATTAAGGCATTGGGAGGTATCACTGTGGGGTCTGCGGGAGCAGTTCAGATCGGCAATGGGAAAGTCGCTACATGTGCGGCCATCTCCATCAATGAACCTGACTTTACTGCTACTTTCGACAGTTGGAGACTATCATAGACCGCAGCACGCACCTGAAGAACTGCATAATGGAGGGTCCAAATACAGGGTGGCTGCGGAAATTCGATCAGAATATGATCAAGAGCTCTGCACGTGGATGGACAAGGGTTGGCTGATGCCATACCCGGAAGAAAGGCTAAGACATCCCAAGAGGTTGATTCCGTTGATGGCTGTGTTACAGTGGAATAAAGCAACGGTGTGCCCAGTGATGGACTATCACAAACTTAACCATCATGTGGACACATTCATGGCAAATGCAGATGTTTGTGCTGCTAAGATGCGCGAATCGTGCCAGAAAGGAGCTAACGCGTCTCTGCTGGACCTCAGAAGAGTGTACCTCCAAGTACGAGACCACGAGATGCTGTGACCATACCAGACTGTGGAGATTAACGGAACGAGGTACTGTCTGACATGTCTAGGATTTGGATTTAATGTGGCTCCCCTTGTCATGAAGGCCATCATCAGCATGGTGCTATCACAGGAGGAAGCCATCAACCGCGCAAAATCGACTTACATCGATGATATCCTGGTCGACGAAGATGCCATGCCTGCGTCTCGTGTCAGGGAACATTAGGCTCGGTTTGGACTGGAATGTAAGGACCTGTAGGGGTTGGGGGATGGCACATGCATGCTGGGATAATTGGTCTGGAGGGAGCGCGGCGGCGTGCGCTGGAAGTGAGGACACACAGTTCCAGAAGTTCCCAATATCATCACATGACGGACCGTGTTCTCCTTTTGTGGAAGGCTTGTTGGGTACCTCCCGGTGTGTGCATGGCTTTTTGTGGCATGTGGAGTAATTAAGAGGAGATCTAGTTCGATCACAAAAGGCTTGGATGACAAAGTGACCGACTCCCTCCTCTAGAATAAGATGTATGAGACTGTGAATGCAGTAAGGTGGAGTGATCCAGCTTATGGAGACTGGTGCGTGAACATTGGGGTGGCATTAGAAAAACACAGGGCAATGTTGGAGGACGCTTGTTGGCGGTGATCTGAGAACGATGCTCAGCATATTAATTTAGCCGAACTGGACACCGTGTTGAAGGGCATCAACTTAGCTCTGCAGTGACAGAGCAAGGTATTGCACATAAAGACCGACTCTGCGTGTGTGTACCACTGGGTGTCGGACACTCTAACTGAGAAAGCGCGAGTTCGCACCAAGGCAGCCAGTGAGATGCTAATTAGGAAACGGTTGAGCACACTCAGGGAGCTGGTGATGGAGTACAAGCTCTCAGTAGATGTAATGTTGGTTACATCGATTCAAAATGTGGCCGACCAACTGACGCGCGTGCCACAGTGGTGGTTTGACACAATGAAAAGGGAAAGGGAGCCCGAGCCCCTGATCGGCGCTGTACACGTAGATGAGCTGGACGTGGCCCGAATTATGGCTATTCACAAACGCAGTGGATACCCAGAAGTGCGATGCACTACTTCTTTCACAATGGCGAAAGCAACAGTTAAGTCGACTATATGAGCATGTGTGGAATGCCAATTAATAGATCCAGCGCTGGTCCACTGGGAGAAGGGAAAACTGGAGGTGAGCAGCAGCTGGCAGAGGTTGGGGATGGACATTACACATTACGGTGGTTATCATTTCCTAACTATCACAGATTCTGTGTGGAGGCAGTTGGCATGAATCATTGTCACGGACGGACTTATTCAAAATCCTTACTACTTCACATTCTGTCTGTCGATGAAACGCAAATTCGAACTTGCAAAATGACTGTCATAGACGGACAATTTTAACAAGGTAAACCATTCTTTTACTTTGATAAAATTTTTTTGATTTTCTACCGAAAATCAATCCAGGCAGGGAGGTATTGTAGCAGCAGGCTACAAGCTACGACAGCACGCGGTTTACGATTTTGAATCTGATTAATTCATAAGCTCAGCGCTGATTGGTGCAGGCATTTAACTTCCCTTTCGGCTTGCCCAATCAGAGACCATCTCTCATGCGAGCTGACAACGTGACAAGAGACTATAAAAGAGATCGCACAGCGTTGACTTCCTCTTTTTCTTTGGCACTGCCAACCACACTCAATTGCTCAGACCACCTCCCCATATTCCTCTCTGGGTACACAACAGACATCTTCCCGGGACTTTGACCCTGGGTTCAACTTCGACAGTGATGGGGAGAAAGATACCATAATTTGATATCCTGCTTAAAAAAGGGGCTGGAATCAATATCAGTTAGTACCACAGAAAATGATCACAAAAGGTCAAGCAGAATGGAATGGAGAGTATTGAAATCCTGAGGAGGCTTATTGCCACTCCAATTCTAGAAAAAACTAAAACATCTGTTATCAGCGATAAATGGGAGGTGATGGTGGCTCAGTCGTTAACGACAGACCACAACCTGGATGTGGCAAGTTCGAATCCAGTATCGAGAAAGATATCGGGGAAACCAATGCCAACAATAGAATCATCTGATTCATACAAAATGAATAAATAAGCGAAAAATCAATGGTAAAAAGCAGTTACGAGAATGCAAAGTGATTTGCAACAGGTATGGAAAGAAGCTGAAAGTACTTAAAATATGGAGGGACGTGTTGTCACTCAGACTCCAGGAAACACCACCTGTAGTTGCCAGTAAGAGATAACTGATAATGATCCGTGTGAAAACTCGGAGTGAGTAAATAGTAATTAATCAGGAACCTGGATGAAAGAACCAGGGAACTCATGATCATGCACTGCACCCAAAGGATGATACTGACCGACTCTATGTAAAAAAGAAAAAAGGGGAAAGAGGACGTATAAGTATTGGGTATTGTGTAGACAATATATGGTAAAGGTCATAATTGGCATGAATACGAAACTAACATAAAGGGAAGTAATCAGGTATTGACTATATACGAAAGTACGTATATAAGACGGGCAGTGATATCTGGACGTGAGCGAAGAGTAAACGTCTCTACTTCCTACCGGATCCCTGTTAAACGCAAACCACTCGGCGTATTCTTAATTTAGTATGTCCTATGTAATTTAGGATATAACAGTGGCAAACGAGGATATTTTTTTTCTCTTAACAGAGATGAATTACCGTACTATTCAAGAATTTTTTTTTTAAAGAAAATTTGCAAGGACGGCAAGAAAAAAAAAAAAAAAAAGTCGACATGTGCGAATTTTGCTACCTAAAGTAGTAAAAAGTACGGATTTCTTCGGTAAGAACAAACGGGAAAGTAAAGAAAATTGTACTCAAAACAATTTTATGGTAAAGTGAACTTTATCTGTATGTTGACGAAAAAATATTTGGGAAGCACAAGCTGAATTCGAAACCTGCACCGTGAGATTACGAATTTCGAAAGAAAAAAGTATGCTTACGATTTTTTTTCTTTAAACAATTCAATTATTATTGTTATATTTTTTTTTCTCTCCCCCAAGTGCAGCCGTATTTTTGTGAAAAATAATTGTTCATTGCTTTGTCTAAAGTAATTGAAACTATTTGTTGTGCGAATTTTGGAAACGTTTTATTGTCTGAAATTATTTTGTGAAAAAGTTTTACCTGGTAAAAGACTGTTGCTAAATTGTATAAACTTTGTGAAACATTTATTTTTGAAAAAATTATGTTGCTAATTTACGAAAACGCATATTGACGAACTTTTTGTAAAATTATTGTGTACTGTAATTAAGCTAAAATGGAGCAATTGGCTGAGTTGACGAAGGCGTTAAGTCTAAGTATACAGCAGCAACAACAGCAACAACAACAGTAACAACAACAGCTACAACAACAGCTACAACAACAGCTACTGCAGCAGCAAGAATGGACACAAAAAATTTTAGAGGCGCAACAAGAGCAAACAAAAATACTTCAACGCCAAATGTTAACGCAACAAAAGAATTTTGAAAAATTAATTCAAACGTCGACAGATAGGAAGAAAACTAATTTTTCTGCAGAGGGTATTTCAAATTCCTTGTCAGAATTTCACTACTCTCCCGATACTGGCGTTACATTTCCAGCATACTATAGAAGGTACGAAACAGTTTTTACAAAAGGATGTTCGGACTGGACCGACGAAGAAAAAGTTACGCTGTTACTACAAAAACTGGGGACGGACGAAAACACCAAGTATGCTAATTTAATTTTACCCAAAAAACCGGAGGAAGTGAATTTTGAAGAGACAATTAATACCTTATCTAGAATATTTGATAAAAGAGACAGCCTTTTTCATTCTAGATATAAATGTTTAAATTTACAGAAGTCGGAATCCGAAGACTATTTAGAATATGCATGTACTGTAAATTGCTTATGTGAATCATTTAAATTAAATTAAATTTCGGCAGATTTATTTAAATGTTTAATCTTTGTACAAGGACTCACAGCTCCAAGGAACAAAGATGTCAGATCCCGGATCCTGACAATTATGGAGTCGGACCCGAATGTAACTTTACAAAAAGTAACCGAGGAGTGTCAACGTCTCATTAATATCAAAAGAGACAACACCCGCATTGAAGAAAAAAGCGTTTACAAGATACAACATGTAAAAAGGCAAAGGACCTCTAGAACATACAAGACCCAGGAACAAAAGACTCTCAGAATGTACAAGGACCAAAGTTGTGAATGCTGCGGAAGTACAAGACACACCAAAAAGATATGCTGGTTCAGGAATAGGATATGTTACGAATGTGGATTCAAAGGCCACAAGGGAACATATTGTAACCAGAAGAAAAAACGAAGGACCGACAAAGTTAATACGCTTCGGAGAAGGAAAGAGAAAAGCTGCGAAAGGCGTAAATATGTCGATGTAAAGATAAATGGACATCCTGTAACATTACTCCTGGATAGTGGTGCGGACATTAGCATCATAGATGAAGATATCTGGAGAAGAATCGGTCGACCTGAACTAAGAGAAACCAGCAAGATGGCGAAGAGTGTGTGCGGCAAAAGGTTGGAATTCAAAGGAGAACTGAGGTGCAATGTGTCATTTGGTGGTCAAACACACAAGTCCAAAGTGTACGTAGTACCAGGAAGGAACACAAGTCTATTTGGAGTGGATTGGATTGTCCTGTTCAACTTATGGGAACGACCGGTTAATTCTTTTTGTAATAGGTTGACCACAGATAAATCAAACCAAATAGAAGGCTTCATGGACGATTTAAATGCAGAATTCCCAAAAGTTTTTGAAGAAAAACTTGGATACTGTGTGAAAACAGAAGCAAAATTTGAGGTGAAGAAAAATGCCGCCCCAGTGTTCAAACCTAAAAGAAATGTACCTTTTTCATCGATGGATGCAATAGAGAAGGAGTGGGAGAGACTTCAACAATTAGACGTCATTGAAAAGGTTGACCACACGGATTGGGCAAGTCCGACGGTATATGTGAAGAAAAAGAATAACAAAATAAGAGTCTGCGCTGATTTTTCGATGGGCCTTAATGATTGTTTGCAGGACCACAATTACCCCCTTCCGTCGGCAGAAGATCTATTCTCAAAACTAAACGGAGGAAAATTTTTTTCCAAAATAGACCTCTCGGATGCATACTTGCAAATCAAAGTCAATGACGAATGTTCAAAGTACCTGTGCATTAACACGCATAAGGGTATTTTTAAACTAAAAAGACTTCCGTTCGGATTAAAGGTCGCCCCTGCTCTGTTTCAACAGGTTATGGATACGATGCTCGCAGGATTGGAATTTTCAATGGCATACCATGACGATATCCTGATAAAGAGCAGAAATTTGCATGAACACAAGAAGAACGTCAGAGAAGTATTTAAGAGAATAGAGGAGTTTGGTTTCAGATTGAGCCCGGAGAAATGCGATTTCTTTATGGAAAGGATCAGATACCTTGGTCAAATAATCGACAAAGAGGGACGAAGACCAGATCCACAACGGGCCGAAGCAATTGAAAAGATGCCTGCTCCAGACTCAGTACCGAAGCTACAATCATTTTTGGGATTGGTTCAATATTACGCGATATACATACCTAATGTGCATAATTTGAGAGCTCCTCTTAACGAGTTACTAAAAAAGGGTAGTAAATGGAGTTGGAATAAGGAATGTGAATCTGCCTTCCAAAAAATTAAGAAATGTCTACTATCAGACTTGGCATTAGCGCATTTTGATCCAGACAAGGAGTTAGTACTAGCAACGGACGCCAGTGATTACGGCGTTGGCGCTGCATTACTCCATAAGTATGAGGATGGAACAACAAAAGCAATCGCTCATGCATCAAGAACCTTGGTTGCAGCTGAGAAAAACTATAGCCAGATTGAAAAGGAGGCTCTGTCGATAATATTTGGAGTCAAAAAGTATAATCGATTTCTCCATGGACGGACCTTCACATTGCAAACAGACCATAAACCCTTGATTACGATATTTGGATCAAAGAAAGGCATTCCTAAGCATACTGCAAATCGACTACAGCGATGGGCTGTAACTCTCTTAAACTATCAGTTTAAGATGGAGCATGTGTCATCGATAAAGTTAGGACACGCGGATGCACTATCAAGGTTGATTCCAAAAAGAAACGAAAGTTTCGAAGAGACAGTAATTGCTGCTCTTAAAGATGAAAGCGAATGTACAAGTTCAATGTGTAATATGATACGTGAACTTCCAATAACCCTTGAAGAGATTAAAAGAGAAGCTGAAAAAGACATTTTCATAAAGAAAATGAAAACTCAATTAGGACTGAGGGGAAAAAGTAACAAAGTAGGACAAACTACATTTTTTTCAATTTGTGAAGGTGTACTTATGTATGCTGATAGAATCGTAATTCCACAGGCATTACGAAGGAAAATATTAATGGAATTCCATACAGGTCATCCTGGCATTTCAAGAATGAAATCCTTAATTAGAGGATACGTATATTGGCCTGGTATGGACAAAGAAGTAGAAAACTGTGTCAAAGCATGCAAAGGATGTCAGTTAGCAGCCCGAGATCCGCCAGTAAAAACGACCCCATGGCCGAAAACGGACCTACCCTGGTCACGTCTACATATTGATTATGCCGGATCTCTAAATGGTTTTTTCTACTTAATTGTAGTAGATTCTTTCTCTAAATGGCTAGAGATATTTAAAACCAGACATCCAACTGCAAGGAACACTGTAAATGCACTTAACGAAATCTTTAGCCGTTTTGGTGTACCAAAAACCATAGTAAGTGACAATGGTACAGCATTTACAGGTCACGAATTTAAAGAATTCTGCAAATCGCTGAATATTCAATATATCACGACACCTGTTTACCATCCTAGGTCGAATGGGTTGGCAGAAAAATTTGTGGACACATTTAAACGGGCAATAAAGAAAAACCTGAATATGGACACAAATGAGCAAACTATACAAACATTTCTAGCAATCTACAGGGTAACCCCGAACCCAAATAATAATGTTAATTCATCCCCTGCAGAACTGATGTTTGCTAGAAAAATTAGATCTATCTTCGATAGACTTATACCTGAGAAGAAGAAAAGTTCTAAAGGAGAAAACTTGAAAGTAAAGTGCTATTCCTCAGGGGACAAAGTGTATTTTAAAAATTTTCAGAATGGAAAATATCATTGGGTGGACGGTTTCATTATGAAAAGAATTGGGAACATGGTTTATACCATTCAAGGCCCAAGTTTTGTCTGTAAAAGACACATAAATCAAATCCGTCCCAGAATTTTGCAAAATACAGAAGAAATTCCAATGGAAACATTATGTGATACATTTGATATACCAAAGCCAGTGTGTATACCTGAAACCATGAATGTATCCTCTGAACATACGATACGGGGTGGACAGAATTCCTTACCGCAGGTAACGCAGACCAGAAGGAAGAGCACCAGAAAAAGGAAAAGCATCAGGCGTTTAAGCCCTGATCCTAAAAGGAAACGGTACTAAAGTTAAAATCGGGAAGATTTCAGCTTCAGGGGAAGGTGTTGTAAAGGTCATGATTGGCATAAATACGAAACTAACATAAAGGGAAGTAATCAGGTATTGACTATATACGAAAGTACGTATATAAGACGGGCAGTGATATCTGGACGTGAGCGAAGAGTAAACGTCTCTACTTCCTACCGGATCCCTGTTAAACGCAAACCACTCGACGTATTCTTAATTTAGTATGTCCTATGTAATTTAGGATATAACACAATATAATACAAGCACTAGAGAAATACATAGAAGTTAATTACCACCCCGAAAAGCAGTGGCAAAGTTAACAATTCGGAGAGCAGTGATACGGAAAACAAAAAGACAAGAAAAGAAAAATTGGGAAAGAAACAACTGCATTGACTATTTATAAAACATAGCAAAGAAATTGTGCAGGAGAAAACATAGACATGGCTATGAAAAGAACACCTGAAAAGAGAAACGGAATCGCTACTGACAGCTGGACAAAACAACATAATCAGAACAAACTACATAAAAGCTAAGATAGACAAGACCCAGAAAAACTGCAAATGTAGACTTTGTGCTCAAAGAAACGAAACTATAAACCACATCAGAACAAAATGCAGCAAGCTAACCTAAAAGGAATATACAAACATGTTGGATTACCTTCCCTGCAAGAGGGACGGGCTTATGTTGTGTATGTTACGATCAAATAAGATATATGTTTGTTATCAAATGAAATCATAACTCGTGTCTTCAACGCTCAACCACTGAGACGTGTGATACTTCATCCAAGACAGTCTTTTGTCGTCTCATGAGAGTTACCTCTCCGTAGGGGCGAATTCTTGCTCTGGAATCAAAGTTGACACAACAACACAAAGAAAAAGAACTAGATCCCGAATTTGGAGAAGGGCCATTTCATTTGGCTGTTGACGCTGCCTTCCTCTGTGCTAGGTATGGAAGAGAAGAAATACTGGTGTTACAGATTACTGGAGCCTAGCCCCTTCGTTTATAATCGATTCCTAAGTCATTTCTTATCATGTCTCGTCACTTCAAGCTTCCAACTCTGAGTTTCTTGCAAGATCTGGAAAAACAAAAAATTCAACATCAGAATTAAATTAAGATTCTAGAACAGCAACGTTTTGCCCACACTGCTATATGGAAGTGGAACTTGGCATCTCAAAATCAGCCAAGAGAGGAAGTTAGATGCGTTGGATTCCATATGCCTTAGAAGGATTCTAGGAATTGAATTACCAACAAAGAAGTCAGAGACCGCACTAACCAAAAGCTATTATCGTCAATAATCTGCAAATGACATCTAGGTTGGCTTGGACATTCCTTAAGATTGGCTCCAGAGAGAATTGCTAACCATGTGCTTCAATGGCCCCCGGATTGGAAAAGAAGAAGGAGAAGACAAAAAATGAACGGGAAGCAAACAATCAAGAAAGATTTGCAGGCAACGTGCAGAAGCTGGAGGGACGCTGTGGATCTGGCTACAGACCAAACACAATTTGACTGCCTCATGCATCTCAGGGCGTGGGAATTCCTAAGTAAGTCTAAGTCTCTTTTATTATTTGCATCCCCTTGTAGGGCACAGAGTTATCTATGGACCAGAATTATCTCTATTTGAGGAGAAATTATTTAAGCTAGAGTTATTCCCCTTGGGCCTAGAATCTCTTGGTAACAAAAGGTAGATCCCCAAAAACAAAAAACGAAATCTCATAAGACATCTGGTACCAACACGTGGTCGAGAATTAAGACCAGAATGCTTCCTCAGTTATTGCCTAGACGTCCTACAGACCGGACCTGTTTTGGGGCATGTCTCCTAACAGAAAAGACGCCATAGGAAAAATGTAGGTTTTGCCATGTGCCTAGCACATACATTCTTTACTTTATTATGAACTAGCTGAACCCGTCGCCCGGCGTTGCACGGGAGAAAGTACTACCTATTGCATGACGTCGAATAAAAAAGAAACAGGCAATTATTTTTTTTTCCCCCGTCTACCGTGTTGACGAATCTTTTAAATTAAAAAAAAAGTGGTAGAGTGGAATGGGATCGAACGCTAAAACCGGCGATAATGAAACCTACTTTCTTGCCGTCTGCCCCACGCTCCCGGGTTAAAAATGCTTGTGAAAATAGGCGAATTAACCTAAACCTTATTATTGACATGCGTGTTAAATTAATACCAGGCAAATAATAAATAACAACCGGTCTTTTGTGAAAATTAAACTGTGTGTATTAGTTCCCGGTGTCGATGAGTAGAGTGACAGTACATAATTGTTAGGGAGAAAAGTTTTTGCTACCACCTATATGGAGTTAGTTTTTTGGAGAGACGTTGATGGTGGGCCAAATGTAATATTTAGTGTTAGGTAGGAAAAAATAATAACACATTTACTAAAACACGCTCGAGTGAATAAGTGTAGTATAGTGGTTAGTTTAGTAGCCTGTGATGCATGTGGTTATTTTCCTATACTCCGAGAAGGTACAGGGGAAAAAACGTCTCTACTTTATATATTAGATAACGCATGTATTTTATTGCATGGGAATAGTCTATGTTTAATCTATGTATATATTTGATAGTTACAGTGTTTATAGTTTGTTGTAGAAAAACTATTAATAAACTAGTGTACACTATCTGTCAAAAATGATGTAAGAAAATTATGCTTCGCCAATGTTCGCACTAATATTCATATAAAATCGTAGAATTACATCAGTAATTTAATTTAATACATTATTATTATCATTTTTGATGACCTAAAGAAAAAAAAATACCAACCGTTGATTTTTTTTGTGTATAGTGGAGGATTTCTTTCCAAATTCATCTTAGGCAGCGTGGGTTGTCTGACTTGCTATTTGCTATCTTGTTTCTCCTCAAAACTTGAAATTGTTTTGCTTTGGCACTAGAAAAAGGCACTTTTTTACTCGATAACTTTTCTATGACAGAATGGATTTATATTTATTTATATAAATATAAATGCACGTTGGTCTTTATTATAGTGTGGAGAGTGGTTTGTGCTTGTCTACCAAATGTTTTTATCGTGTTTTATTTTTTACACGTGTGTGTAGCCCACGCCATACACAGAGATTTTTAGCAATATTACACATGTTCAGAGAATTACTTTAAAATCTCTACCCATGTGTTGCTAATCTTGATGAATATCAGATACTCTTGTTTTTTTTCAACCTGTTTTGTATTTTCCCTTTTTATTCCTTGGACAAGTAAAATTGCTCAATTAACAAACGGATGTTGTTTTCTGTTCTTCGAAAGCTGTCGTCCCAATTCAATGTATGCATTTAGCTTGTCGCGGTTCAACAACACCGTGACGTTGTTTACATTTTTAAAAAGACGCCATCTTGGAAAAACCATAGCAGCAGCAGGAGTCGCTGTTTGTTTTTGCCATGATCTGGACATCAGCAGCAGCAGCTGCCTTTCTCTTAACCCTTTCCATGGAAATGTACTAGCTGCTCCCCGTGCTCTGACATTTTGCTAATGTTATTTTTAGAAGATTGGAAAAACCCAATTTTTAATCGCCATTTTTGTCAACAATGACTAAGCAGAAATCAGCAAGCGAATATTTTCGTTAATTTTCCTTCAAGGGATACACAAGCATTTCGGCAACTAAGCCGTAACCTTGCTAATACTTTCAAGGAGTCTGTCAACCAGGTTTTACAGCTAGAGATTCTTTTGGAATTTATTTGTCAAAAATTAATCCCTTTCACAGAATCGACGAAAGTAACTTGACATAAGTTTCATGAGATCTCTAGCTCCTCGCTCAAATTTTCAGTTCAGCCGGGGGGTCAGGAGGCCCCCACGCAGTCGAACTCCTGCATCTTGCAGTGTCGAGTTCCTGCACCACCGCAGTCGAATTCCTGCATCTTGCAGTGTCGAGTTCCTGCACCCATGCAGTCGAACTCCTGCTCCCGCAGTTCTGCATCTAGCAGTCTCCTGCACCAGCATCCTGCAGTCCTGAACTCCTGCAACAGCACTCTCCTGCACCAGCATCCTGCAGTCTTGAACTCCTGCAACAGCACTCTCCTGCCTGCATCAGCACCCTGCAGTCCTGAACTCCTGCAACAACACTCTCCTGCACCTGCGTCTCCAACTTCCCTTTTTCCAACAGCCCTTATCAGGGCTACAAACTACTGCAATATTTATTTAAACAGCCATATCAGGGCTATTCCGACAACTACGGCGAATTTCCTTCCTTTTCTTTCCCAGCCAGCAAACCACAAAGGTGCCCTGTCAACTCTCACCAACGACACCACTCCTCTTCGGTCCAGTTTGCTGGCATCCAGAGACGTCACTTCTTACTGCCCAGTCTCTCCTATTCCAGTGACGTCATCACAAATCTCAATTCACTTCTTGTTGTTACCATTCCCTTATGGTAAATAAACAATACTTTTTTTAAAACTGTTCACCAGCGTTTGTCCTCTCTTCTTTGCCATTGCCGTTACCTTCTGCCTGTGTCCACATCTTTTCTTAGTTGTTGGGGCCGATTGAACGATCAACCACCTAACCCCAACTGGTCGGTCGGTCGGTCGGTCGGTCGGACGGTCGGTGCCCCGCAACAAGCTATGAATATATGCTCTTTTTTTTCTGCGTTTAAACTGAACTTTATTTCAGGGGGAAAACATCCCCACAATATTTTTGCAACATTGCAAACGTATATTTTAGTTAGGGAATATGTGACATAGCAAATAATTATTGTTCTGATTCCAATAGATCATTCATCCCCAATGTTATCACAACATTATGGTAATATTGCGAAATAATGTAGATAAAAAATTCTGTTATTGGTCAAATAATGCCAGAACAAGTATCGCCATGTGTCAGAATAATTTTAACAATCTATATATGTAATGAATGAATGAATGAATGAATGAATGAATGAGTTTGTGGAGACTGAGTTTGCTTTTGATAAAGCTTTATTCGGCAAAGATATAACGCAGGGAGCGAAGCCCCCACGAAGAAGTAATGGCGTATTTACAGAGAAAGGGAAGGGAAGTAACAAAGGGAAGTAATTCACTTCCGGAGCATAGAAGAAGTAAAGAGTTCTATTCATCACAATATAACTAGCTGTACCTATTCGGAGTTGCCCAGGATTCACTAATGTCATTTTAGTTTTTAATAATAATGTGTAAGTCACTCATCATCATCACCACCACCACCACCACCACCACCACCACCACCACCACCACCACCATCATCATCATCATCATCATCATCATCATCATCATCAGTTTAACGTCCGTTTTACATGTTGGCATGTGTTGGACGGCTTTTAAAAGTTAACTTAGAACTAACCTACCTCTAACCAGGTTTTTATGTATCCCTCTTTCTCTCAAGTCCATCTTTATCACCTCCTCCCATGTTTTCCCTAGCCTTCCCCTGCCAACTGACCCTGCTACCTCAACTGTTTTACATCCACCAACTCAAGAACCCTAATCCATTCTTTCAACATTGCCATACCATCGAAGTCTCCTGCTCTGCACACATCTCCCTATACTGTCCAGATTTAATATTCCTTTTAGGTTATCTCATCTAAGCCTGTATCATTCTCATATCATGCAACTTATGTCCTCAACCGTCACTGGCCAGGTTTCACTTCCATGTGTAATCACACTTCGTACATGTAAGAAATTTACACAGAAGAAGGTTACAGTAGCCCAGCACCTGTCCAAATTCACCTTGAATTTATGCGTTTTGGTGCATATATTACCTCTCTTGGGAGACTATTCCCAGGTCTAGGGATCCTGATTGAGAAGGCGACCCTGATCTGGTTCAATCGAAATTGGCGGTGAAATAGTTTTTTGTGGTGTCCACATAGACCGCTTTCTGGTGCAGTAATGAATAATAAGTCCTGAAGTATATCGTAATGCTTGTATCATTAAAGTAAAACAACACTTTAAATAGTTGTTTGAAAATAAAATGTTATGGCCCTGTTTAGGGGCCGGAATGAGAACACGGACACAGGGTTTAAGTAAAACAAATATATTGGAGAAAAGTATATACAACAGAGGAACAAGAAAAGTAGTACATCAGTATTAACTGCCAGTGTAGACTGGCGTTGGCTTCAACGGTATTTAATTCCCTCCCACCGCAGGAATATGTGCCACAAGGTCGGGAAGGTGGGGAAGAGTCAAGCCAGCGCCCCTAAAGAAGAAGCACTCTGGCCTAGCAAAAATAGCCTGGGCAACCCCATCAGCATTTCCTTGTTAGGGCGCCTCAGGTAGCAAGAAATAAACTTACAAAGAGGGGAGGCAAATCCTGGGAGGGTGCACCTCCTAGGACAACCCAGGACAGTATACCTCAGCCCGGTAGATAAAAGGCCACCGAAATGGCCCAGTTCCTGCCGGACTGATTGTCGAGAACGAATCCTCGACTAGTATTACCCCATCCCAACGTCCTCACTAAACCGAAGTTAATGAAAGACTGATCAGGCTGGAGTTGGGCTCAACAAGTGAGAAGCATAATGCTTCCAGTATTTATTGAGAATGGACGAGTCCAAATGTTTGTCATAGGTACGGCATCATAACAGAAAATTTATCTACTTTTATGTTAGTCAAACAATTATTACAAATGAATAGGCTATTATTTAGTGAAAAAATATAATTGTTTATTTAATAACTGAAATAGATATAGCAACAATTACATCTTTTTTTATTAATGATGTAAGTTGATTATTTGTTTTTCGGTCGTAATTGAAAAATATCCCCACTTTACCAATCCTTCAGGCCAGAATAACTATTTTTCTAAATAAACTGAAGCAAAGTATGTTTTTATTGTAACGAATATGGTACAACAATAATAAATAAAATTTGGTTAGGCAGAATCAAATATCGATTTGTGAGATGCATTGCTACTTGGGTCTAACTTGAAAAATCCGACCAACTTAATTTTATATGTAAAATGGAAGATATAAAAACGTCTCACCATATTTAAAAAAAATGAGAATCACTAATTTAGATGATGAATGCACATTCTACAATCTTCCTGGAATTTATTATCCATTTTCTGCAGAGTATCAGGCACCATTTTTATATTCTGTGAATTTTCATGACAACATCTCAGTATTCTGCATTGTCCCATTGATGAAGACTGGAGATGTAGAAACGTCTTGGCTAGGCAATACAATTCTTCCCCCACATTGTGTTAGATAATCAAAAGGGTGATATCTGGCGTAGATCAGCAGAGTTTGACATCCACTGGAGAAGCAAAGGTTTTTATGCAGCAAGCAGAAATAATAACAAACTGAGTTTTCTTAGTAAAACAAAAAAGAAATAATTATTATGCAGTTTTCTGTATATACTACTGTATGGAGTAGTATTTGGATAATTAAATAATATGTGTTAGAGTGATTGCAAGAATTAGGAGTGGGTGGAGTAAGTTCAGGGAACTTCTGCTATTACAAACCTGCAGAGTGTTACGTCTGTCGACCAAGGAAAGGAGGCTATCAGACATGTGTATGCAGTGTGATGATGTATGGAAGTTAAACCTGACCAGTGAGGGTTGAGGACATGGCTTGTATGGAGAGAAATGATATGAGGATGATACGATGGATTTGTAATGTAAGTCTTAAAGACAGGTTTAGATCTGATGACCTAAAAGGAAAATAAATCTGGATAGTATAGAGAGATATGTGCAAGAGAGTAGACTTTGATGGTATGGCCATGTTAAAAGAATGGATGAGAGTTCCTCAGTAAGTAGATGTAGAACAGTTGAAGTAGCAGGTGCAGTTGACATGGAGGAAGTGATAAAAATTGACCTGAGGAAAAGAGGGATAAATAAAGACCCAGGAAGAGATAGGTTACTTTGGAATTCTAATTTCTTAAACGGTGTTCCTTTAACTATATCTCCCTTTTTCGTAAGGGATTCTCTTATCCCCAAGAAATCTCTCCTTTCTTGTATTATCTTTTATGCTCCTACTGTTCTGTAATTTATTTGTAAACTCCTTGTTTCCTGCCTTGTCTCCATTTTTGTATTGACGTGTTTCTGAAACAACGTTTTTGTTTCTTTTCAGTTTTTACCTCTTTCGATACACAATAAACCTGTATAATTTTGGTTATTCAGACTACATTTCTTATCTGGAGTGTTGTCATCACAACGTTTCGGCCGCTGTAACCTCCGGCCTTATTCTTGTTTATTGTATTTTCACTTTAATACGATTCTCTATTTGATATTTCTAGCTTCAAGATTTTACAAGTATGATACTTCTTGTTTAACCTTTTCTGTCCCAACCGTTATTACCACATCATGACATTACTATAACGTCACAACTAACTATTTTTCTGAGCCCAATTGACCACAAGTTTTCATAACGTGATGTAGCTATGAAAAATTCCATACTGGTCAAATACCATCAGTATAATTCAATTAAAATTAATTAAATAAACCTGACAGAACACAGGGGCAAACACTTCAAACTGAGACTGTACACATCTTTCAATTCTTTGTCCGTTTCGTTAAGTTACTTGCATATTCTTATCAGTAAATTTAACAAATTAATTTATTGTGTTAAACTGTAATATCACATACTTTGTAGGACAATTACGAACTACTATGTCCTTTGCAGGGCAAACTCTGTCCTTTTCAGAACAATTTCCATTTCAATCCACCGATCTGTCCTTACAACCCGACCATCATTGTTAGACAAGCCACCCGAACAAACACTCAACATTAACGCTTCTATTTATCTTCCTCCCATAAGGTAAGATGTGACACAAGGTCGGGAAAGTGGGGCTTGAACCAGCGCTCCAGAATTTGAGCACTCTGGTCGTTTAAAAATTGCCTGGGCAGTCCCGTCGGCATTCCCCTGTAGAGGCGCCTCAGGCAGTAAGCAATAAACTTACTCCTCCCCAAAGAGGGGAGGCAAAGCCTGGGAGAGTGCACCTCCTAGAACTGCACAGGACGAACAACCGATAGACCGGCGTAAATCCAGACCTGAAGGCCTGGACAATACCGGTTTATTAGGCGGGATAAAAAACCCTGGCTAACGCTATTTCAACGTCAACAATTTAAAAAAATCATCTACCTGTTATGACCAAATAAATTGGCTATTTTTTTATTATTAAGAAAATTCCTGTGTTGCTATTTTTCTTTGTCCATTGCTATTTTGTTTTTCTGTCTAAAAGTTGTAAAACAAATCTCCAAGAAAAACCTTGGTACATTTTGATCCTAGAGCCTGGCTCATTGCGGAGTCCAACCCTTTTGTAGATTGGTGGTGTTTGTTGAGAGTGTCAAGACAGGAGATAACCATTTTGTAGAGTGAAGGAAGATGTTTTTCTGGAATTTAGAGTTGCCGTCTGTCGGTATCTGACTTGAATAAGAAAAGGGTCACCAGGGTTCAAAGGAAAACACCAGCATCTTCTCTACAATAATATAGATTTGCTTTTTATTTAACTGGAACAAGAATACAGGAATGTATACAAGTAAGTTGAGTTGCTAGGTCAGCAGAAATCATAGCAGAAATATAAAATAGTCCCAGTTGATCTTATTATGAACCTGTATCCTGTCCTCTGCCAATTCCTGGCGAGAGACGAGATAGATAATATGGCGTCCTGTCAGATTCGCATCTCAACTCGAACTGTTGTATTTTGCGCGTATCCAGCTATGTGCAGAAATCAGTATTGCGCATCTGCAGTGATGCACTAATCGCCTGTGTATCAATGTGCGATCCTGGAGGTGCCTGTTTTCGCCAACCAAATTACAACGCACTACTACGCAAGGGGTTTGTGTACATATAAAAGAAAATAGATCTTTCGTCATGTAGCTGCTACATCTTTGTCTGAATGAGATGTAGTTCGCTTTGAACCTAAGACGCCTTCCCCCCAGGCATTGCCTTCTCTTTCAGGAGGGGCTAGTTTGTTTCCAGTCGCCTGGGATGTTTATTTACTCCTCGCGGAGTTAGGCACAAGGCCAGTTTTATCTTACTCCCACAAGTAAGATGTGACCCAAGATCGGGTCGAGCAAGTGGGGTTAAAAGCCAGCGCTCGAGAGGTGAGCATTCTGGCCATTTAAAAATTGCCTGGGCAGCCCCGTCGGCATTCCCCGGTAGGGGCGCCTCAGACAGTAAGCAATAAACTTACTCCTCCCCAAAGAGGGGAGGCGAAGCCTGGGAGGGTGGACCTCCTAGAACTGCACAGGACAGGCGTGCAGTATCTATCGGAACAGATACTACACTTTGATCTTAGCCAAAGTCGCCTGGGATGCCCCTGTCGGGGAATGGTAACAGGTTTGTTTACGACTATTTTTGTACTCTTCAGGTGCTGAAAATGATTCTGCAAATGGTAAAAATGATGCAATTAATTTTTTGCAAATATCTAAAAGATATTTCTTTATTAGTACTTGCCCCAAATCAACAAAAGTCGTGTTCTTTGTTTATATTATTCAAATAGTAGTGATCGTGGAGGGACCACAAATGGTTTCTTTGTTTTCCAAGTTGTTTTTTTTATATACGATATTTCTCAAGAGTTATCTGCCCTTGGATGCTGGCTTGACACCAAAGGTAAATTCAAATTGTGTTTATATTTTGTTTTCATGTTAAACATTTTTTTAATAATTTGACAATCGACATCTGCTTTTATTTCAAATATTCTTTTAGAGGTTTTATTTTACAATTTTTAAAAATTGCCATCCATTTAATAATCATTAACTCGTTCTGATAATTTATTACACAAACTAAACTGTCAACCAGATTGTAAAAAAAAAAAAAAAAGACGAGAAAAGAGAGTAATTTCATATTTGCATTTTATTTACATTTTGTTTAAATAATTTTAAAAATATATAAATTAAATAATTTCAAAATATACAAAACTTTTTCATTCAATTATTTTGGTCACTTTTTAATATAAATCCGATAAAAAAAATCTCAAGATAATGTCTTGTTTTTCTTCTATAAATCAGTTTTGTTTTCTTATGACGAAATAAACCATTGTTTACGAATTTAATAAAATATCAAAAGACAACTTCACATCTGTCTGTGTGCGTTTCACGTCTCTGCGTGTCTTACATATTATTATTTTTATTATTTACTATTAATTGTTGAAAATACAAAATGCAATACCACTAAAACGTACATTTTAAACATCCTATTAAAAAATAATAATTACGAAATGAATTCCAATCAGAATACATTTCGGGAAAACAAGTCAGCCATTTTAATATTTTGTTAATAGTTGAAAAAAGTTATTTACTTCTAATAATTTTATAGAGAAACAACATTATATTAACAACAGTTATAGTTTTATAACAATTTGGTTCAATTAATAATTTAATGACCAAACGATACCGTAATAATTTAATTTAACTTTCAAAATCCTATTTTTAAAAATATATAATATTTTGGTAAATAAACAGAAAAAAAGAAGTAAAATGAAAATAAAAGATTCCCGGACAAAGCCGGGAGTGATTGTATACGAAGTCGGTACCAGACCCTGGTATGATCATGTGATATTATTTTCACCGATATGTTCCGCAATAAAAAAATTCCGGCAATATGAAAAGATTCATTTTTTATTTTCTTATTCACTTGGTTACTTTTATCTTTTTGTCATTTTATTGATGTGAAAATAAACAAAAAAAAAACCCTAATATTATAGAGTATTGATTTACTTCTCTCCAGGAGTTAGGCACAAGGCCACTTTTATCTTACTCCCACAGGTAAGATGTGACCCAAGGTCGGGTTGGGAAAATGGGGTTTGAGAAGCCAGCGCCCGAGAGGTGAGCACTCTGCCCATTAAAAATTGCCTGGGCAGCCCCGTCGGCATTCCCCGGTAGGGGTGCCTCAGGCAGTAAGCAATAAACTTACTCCTCCCCAAAGAGGGAGGGCGAAGCCTGGGAGGGTGGACCTCCTAGAACTGCACAGGACAGACACATAAACCCGTGTAAATCAAACCCCAAAGGCCAAGACAATACCAGTCTATGGGGTGCAGTATCCATCGGAACAGATACTACACTTTGATCTTAGCCAAAAGATTATAGAGTAGAGTAGAGTCTTCAGTCAGGTAGGATGCTTTACATCCAGTTTAGGCCGCTCCTTTGTACCTCTTCTTTAGCCGACACTGTGGGTTTCTGTGGGTGGTCCAGGGCTTTGAAGTTGTATTTTACAAGATGGCTTTCCATAAGGCGGTCAAACCTGGCTTTAAAAGCATTCACCGAAGAAATGCCTTTGACAACCTCTTCTGGCAATCCGGTCCACCAGGGAATCACTCTGTTACTAAAGAATGAACGTCTTTTTCTTGTCTTAGTAGCATTTCTTGTCAGTCGTAGATTATGTCCTCTTGTTTTAAAATCCCCCTGAATTTCTGATATGCATGTCGTAGTGTCATACAGACCATGGACATATTTATACGTGCTGATGAGATCTCCCCTCAGTCTTCTGTACAACAGCAATGGAAGCTTCAGGGCTTTGAGCCTTTCCTCATATGAGAGGTCACGTAGACCGGATACTCTTTCGCTTGCTCTTCTTTGCACATTTTCGATATGTTCAGCGTGTCTCCAGGTGCATGGTGACCATATAGGAGCACCATATTCGAGGAGTGGTCTAACCAGCAATTTAACCAACATGGCAAAGACCTCACTGTCAATGTATTCGAAAGTTCTCCATAGCAGCCCGGCCATTTTGTTTGCCTTGGATACTGATGTAAAAATGTGTTTGTCAAATGTATAACCATTGTCCACGATTATTCCTAGGTCCTTTTCCTGTGTTGTGAATTTCAACTGGACTCTCTTTGCACAGTGGTCCGTCATATGGTATATGAACTCTGAATGACTATTACCAAACCTTATGGTGGTGTATTTGCTTGGGTGAAATTTTAATTGCCAGATGTTGGCCCAGTCTTGTAAGTTGTTGAGGTCATACTGTAGTGCCTGGCAGTCGCTGACCTCACCCACTGTGTGATACAGCTTTGTATCATCAGCGAAGAGTTTCAAGTTACTACTCACTGCCTCGGGCATATCATTGACAAATAACGTAAATAAGACCGGCCCTAGTACACTCCCCTGCGGTACTCTGCTAGTCACTGGTGCCCAGTTTGATCTGGTTCCAGTCAGGCAGACTCTCTATTCGTCCCATGAGGAAGGATTTGATCCACTGTAGAAAGTGTTCTCTGATACCGAAGCTTTCTATCTTTGTTAGCAGACGTTGGATGGGTACAGAGTCAAACGCTTTTTGAAAGTCCAAGTATATGGCGTCGACCGGCATGTCTTTATCCAACCAGCTGGTCCAATCTTCCAGGCATTCTAACAATTGTGTAGTGGCCGATCTGCCAGGTAAAAACCCGTGCTGATGTGACGTGAAGCTTGTTTTTCCTCATGTGGGTCACAATCTCATCCCTAATCATGCCCTCTAGTACTTTGCCTGCAACTGACGTCAAGCTCACTGGTCTATAGTTGTTAGGAACACTTCTTTGGCCCTTTTTGAAAATGGGTGTAATGTCACCCATTTTCCATTCACTTGGCAGACTTTCTTCTTGGACAGATTTACTAAAAAATTTGAGCAATGGTGTAGACAAGGGTACAGCCAGTTCTATTAAGATTTTTGGGTGAATACCGTCTGGGCCCCTGGACTTGTTAGGATTGATGTTCTTGAGCCTATCACAAATATTTTCTGCAGTTAAGTTGATATTTGTCAGTTCCTCAGCATACTGTTGTGCTTTCGGTAAGCAGTCAACTTTTTCCTTTGTGAAAGTACTGATGAAGAATTTATTGAGAGTCTTAGTTGCAATAGTCGAGCCATCATATAAGTCTGGTATTCTTTCACTTGTTTTTGACTTCCTTTTCACATGCTTCCAGAAGAGTTTTGTGTTACCTTTGATATTCCTTGCAGTTCTTAAGTGACTTTCTCACTGCCCCTCGAGCTTGATTTCTCGCCCTCATGTACTTCAGGTAGTCCTCGTGTGACTTAGTTTCTTAGTATTTTTTCCATGTTTTTTGCTTCTAATTCATCTTTTTACAGTTTCTATGCTCTTGCATGGGAGCACATGTTTCTTTTTAATTGACTTCTTGGGTATGTGTTTCTCAGCACTTGCTTTGACAGCTTTGGAGAACAATTGCCAGCTCTCTTCTGTGTTTTTACCAGTAAGCAGCTCTTCCCAGTCAATGTCTAGATCCTCTTCCATTTCCCATACTCACCCTTATTGTACTGGTAACATACGTTTTTCACCTGGGATTTCTCCACATAGCAATTGTAGTCAAACACCAGTACCACATGGTCACTTTTACCAATGAGATGTCTTGTTTCAATGTCCTCGATCATACTGTCCTCATTTGTAAAGACTAGATCAAGTGTGTTGCTCTCCTGTGGTGCCTTGTAGGGAATGAAACGTGTTGGAGCAGATAAGAGTCCCTAATTGCATCTAGGAATTTAGCCTCTCCACTGATGCTGGACCTAGTTGATCCATCTCCATCCTCCATTGTATTTTGGGGTAATTAAAGTCTCCCAAACATAGAAAGTGTGTGTACTTCAATGTAGAGCATTCAGTAATGATTGTGTTCAAGTTCTCGTTCTTCGGAGTAGAATTGGGGCTTCTGTAGATTGCTAGGATCAGGAGTCTGTCTTGTTTTTGGAGTTTGATCTCAACCATTTCAGCTTCCGATGCCGGTTCGACTATGTTTATGTCCGGTATACATGAGTCGAATACGTCCCTCACATAGACAGCCACCCCTCGGGCCCCCTCTGTAACTGTGTTCGTAAACAAACCGAATCCCTCGATCTGCAAGTCTGTCAAAGACGTAATAAACCTAGAGTTCTTGGGTTTGTTTCCGTGGTGACTATTATATCCGGTGCCACCTCTTCTATGACTGTAAGGTACTCGGCCTTTTTGTTTGTCAAACAATCAATATTGGTGTAAATTACCTTGAGACTGGTTTGCTGTTTGTGTGCATTGCTCTTGTTCCCCTCACAGTTTTCCTCAGCTAGGTTTCTTAAGTGTGGAAATGTTGATCCTTTCTCACTTTCCTTATTTGAAGGTTCCATGGAGGGCCTCTCACTCTGATCTTCCAAAGGTCCTTCGTGTCCTGTTTTTTTTTTTTCTAGTTCTCTTGCTTCTGCCACCTTTTGTTTTAGCAACTCTCTCTTCTTCTTTGGTCAAATCGTCGCATATACTGATGTTTTTGAACTCTTCACAGGACAGGCGGGACAGTTATAAAAGTGGGGGGGGGCTCTCCTAAAAAGTGTGGGGGGGGGCGGTTGAACACATGCATATATAATTTCATTATTGATGACCATAAAGTGGAGGGGTTTGAGCCCCCCTCCCCTGCCCTGCCGGTGCCGCCGTCCGTTTCATCTGCATTCTTTAGCCTTTTGAGTCTAATCATGATTTTCCTCTTGTCGTCCCTGTTCTGTAGAATGATTTTGAGTGGTCTAAGTGTCATATCATCCCTTTTCTTTCCCAGTCTTACTGCGGCTTTGATGTCAATCCTCCCAAGTTCTAGTGGTTCAGCAAAGAGACGTTCAGCATACGTTTTGTCCTGGGTAGCTCTCTCTTGTGAGTCAGCTTCTGTAGAAAAAAAAAATTATGTGCTGACAACAATACGGTCGCACAGAGAGCAACATATTTAATCATATGCTACTAGACGTTGCAAACTTTTATCAAGTCAATTAATTACAAATTTCGGTACTCTTATAGCTGACACACCATGTTTTCGTGACTTCGCGTTGTCAACATTCGGGCAGGTCTCGGAATCGCCCGAGAGTTGACGAAACTATTAACCAAGCAGCCGATAACTTTTTGAAGAAATTAATTGCGTTCAATAAAAAAAAATGAATTTCTATAATCTCTGTCAGATCGTTGAATCTCCCAAAGGACGAATTGAGTTTTTGGAAAAAAAAATGGAAAAAAAAAAAACATTGAAAAAAGATTTTAAAAAACAAACATTTGCTTAACAAATCAAACAAAAACATCTTTTGAAACTTTCCGGTGCACAAACAAAAAAAACATTTTATTTAAAAACATTTGGGTGCTTATTTAGAACAGGGTCCCTGTAGAAAATTATTTTCATGTAAAATCAGTATTTTGTACTTACTCAGTCATAGTTTCTCACTCACGGTACGAAAAAGAATTAAAAAATATCAAGTAGAACTTTAATTAGAACGATTTTTCCATTTCCATAAGGGCGATATACAACGTCTATTCGCCGACATTTTGGGTGTGGCCGATTGATGGAATAGCTAACTAAGGGCAGGTAAGTGTCGCGAAATTGTAGAACGGTACCCAGTTACCATGTAAATAATAAAAAAACAAGAAAGCAATAAATGTACATTTTATTAATCTATAAAATTATATCGTGGAAAGTACCCCGGTGAAGAAATCAAAAATAATTATTTAATTTTCATTTTTTTAGTTATTGCCCTTGGCTATTCCATCGATCACTCACACCCAAAATGTCAGCGAATAGACGTTGTACATCGAAATGGAAAAATCGTTCTAATTAAAGTTTTACTTGATATTTTAAAATTCTTTTTCGTACCGTGAGTGAGAAACTATGACTGAGTAAGTACAAAATACTGATTTTACATGAAAATAATTTTCTACAGGGACCCTGTTGTAAATAAGCACCAACATTTGATTAACGATGGTTCCTTTGACAAAAAAAAACAAACAAAAATAGACATCTAATTAATAACAGGTGTTCGTTCTTTATTTTTATATATGTATTTTAGTTTGGTTTTCTTCGTCGTAATTTATCGGCTGTCAGTCTTCAATTTAACGTTTGGCTGTTTTCGCCTCGTCAACTGTCGGGCGCTTCCGTAACCTGGCCGAACGTTGACGACGCGAAGTCACAAAAACATGGTGCGTCAGCTATAAAAGTACCCAAATTCCAAAAGATAAACGGAAAAAAAATCACATTTGTTAAATTGTCCGTTGAAAAAAGATTCTTTTTTTAAAAATAAGTTTATTCATTTCTGAAAATCACTTCTTGTTTGTGTTTCAAATTGCGATTGCCCGGTATTTTTTTTAGTCCGGGTCATTTTACCGGTGAGAATAATATCACGTGATCATGCTAGGATTTGGTACTGATGTCATATACAATCACCAGCCGTGTAAGTGCAACTAGTTTGAAATAAAATAAAAACATTAAAAAAATTTTTTTTTAATTGAATGTTGTATTATTTGTGATAAATGGGATTAAATTTCATTAATTTTTATGATTGAAAAAGCGTAGTTTTGTCACTTTTTCAAATGTTTCTTTTTTATTTTCAGTTGTAAAAGTGTTTTCTTTTTGATAGATTTAGAGTGAAATAAATAGGTTTCGGCATTACCCCCCCCCCCCCAAAAAAAATTATTATTTTGGGGGTACTTATGCAGATTAGGACCCAAGCTAACCCTAACCGACACCAAGTCGATTTTAGCTTGGGAACTTAATTTTTTTTATTTTCTTACCATGTTTAGTAAAATTAATTTTAAAAATAAATAAGATTTAAAAAAATAAGTTATAGCTAATTTCATCGTACACGGGAAAGGAAATGTAGACTAAAAAAAATATAGTCGCCATCTTTATAGAGACAAAGTCTAGCTAAGGAAGAACGATAACTCAAGTTTATCATTTTAAACCTAAAGGGCATGAATAAACCTGTCCTTTAGGCTGAACTTGGATAAATTATGAGATTCTATTTATTTTAAGCGATTAGCTGTGAAAACCTTGAAAAACTTGATGGAAAAAAGAAAAAATATATTTTAGAATTTAGAGATCAGTTTCGTATATAAATTTAAGGTAAAATTATCCTCCATTTCCGGGATATTTTTTTTTTACTACTAACCTTAAGTCCAAGTGGCAAGGTCGTACTCCTCCCCCCCCCCCATTTTACGTTAAATTTATATGCAAAACTGATTCTCCATTCTAAATTATTTTTTGGTATTTTTCTTTCTGTCAGATTTTACAGGGAGTTCACATGTAATCTAAAAAAGTAGAATCTCATTTTGGGGGTTAGAGGAGGGGAGATTTAGCGGTGGGTAATAAAATGACAGATCTCGCACTCGATAAATCTTTCCTATAATCAGACCTGAACACAATGCAGCAATGGATCACAGACTGGCCGCTGCCCACAAGTGTACCACCATGGATTTTAGGAGGAAAAATCCAGCATCCACAAACTCCCAATCACAACACTAATATCAAGAGGTCTTCTTATGAACGTGATTTGGGCATCACTGTCAGCAGCGATTTGCATTGGACAAAGCACATTTGTAAAATTGTCAAGAGGCCAGAAAGTGTCTTATCATTATTTAGCAAGACCTTTTGTTAGCTTTTCTCCAGCCAGTTATTTAAAACTGTATACAGCTATTGTGCGACTGCACTTAGAAATAAATCCCTTTCAGAGTAGTGGGGTTTCCCATGCATCTGGGACAAAAAAAAAAACTCCCTCGTTGACCGGACCCTGCAACATTTTAATATTATATATATATATATATATATATATATATATATATATAATATAAAATGAAGTAATAAAATAAGGTGTCAATCAAATTTTATTAGAATTCAAAGTTCAAGCAAAGTATCTTAAAGTCCTTAGCTCATGAGTTTTCAAAGATAATTCTTCTCTTCAGAGGACCATTACCGCAGTTATATCACTACAGCTAATATATATATATATATATTTTAAAGAAAGGAAGATGAAGATAAAAAATTGCATAAAATTACATAAAGTTACATAAAATTAATACAAATTTTATTACATCGAAATTTCAGATTATAAATACCACATTACCAAATGTTATCCTCTGACGAGAAGAGTTTTATCTTTTAAAAACCATGATTTAAGGATTAATGTAACTCCTTGCATCTGAACTTTCGATGTAATAAAATTTGTATTAATTTTATGTAACTTTATGTAATTTTATGCAATTTTTTATCTTCCTTTCTTTAAAATTGATTGCTCTACTAAACGTATTGAGCTTTACTGTATCGCGATAGATCACCTTACGATACTTCACTTATCGTTAATTCTATTATCATTAGTATATATATATATATATATATATATATATATATATATAAAATATGAAACTAAAAGTATACTTTTAGAGGATATAACCTATAGTGCAATAGTTTAAGCTCAATATACAAGATAGAGCAATTATAAAGATAAATGAAAGAAGAGAGATAAATATGTACGAATGACAAATCTATTTCAACTTCGATTGTTCAATGCAAAGTGTACTCGGTAAAAACATGTTTATTTTTCTTTCCTTAAGCCAAGGTTTTTCAAAGATTAAAATCTTATCATCAGAGGAATTACATAGATGGATAAGTTTTCAGAGGAAAAATTCAAAATTTGAAAAAATATAAAGTAATGGAGAGTAAGAGTGTTCGTGTAAAAATATAGAGTCTGTCCAGTTGGTGAATGTCCGTAAATGGCTTAAGGAAAGAGAAATAAATATGTTTTTACTGAGTACATTTTGCATTGAACAATCGAAGTTGAAATAGATTTGTCATTTGTACATATTTATCTCTCTCCTTTCATTTATCTTTATACATATACATATATTTTTTAAATATACTTATCCATGGACACGTGTTTCGTCGTCTTAGGTTCAATCATGCTGATGAGTTGTAAGATGATAAAACATGTGTCCATAGATAATTATATTTTAAATATATATATATGCACACACATTATGGTCTTTATTATTTCACTTGGGTTAAATCTCAGAAATTCCTGAGACTAACACTTGATTTCTATATGAGATACATAGATATCCTAGTGTTCAATTAAAGTCTTTTACCTCTCAAACGTTTTGTTAGTAAAACAGTGAATAATATTAACTTTCCTCTTATCAATTGATCACTTATATATGTATATATATATATATATATATATATATATATATATATATATATATATATATATATGTGTGTATATATATACAGGACCGGTGGGACAGTTATAAAAGTGGGGGGGGGGCCGGTTAAACACATGCATATATAACTTCATTATTGATGACCGTAAAGGGGGGGGGCAGTCAAAAAGTGTGGGGGGGGGCTTGATCCCCCCCCCCCCCGGTGCCGCCGTCCATGATATATATGATATTTAAATATTGAATTAAATTAAAGATAATTGAATTATCGTTTAATAATAATCTATCGTGATAATATAAAGTTCAATATATTGAATAGAGCAATCAATTCTAGAGATGAAAGATGAGAATAAAAAATTGTAAAGATACAATATTTATTGAAACATCAAATGGATTAAGGATATGAAACTCCTTGCTTTGAACCTTTAATGTTTCAATAAATATTATATCTTTACAATTTTTTATTCTCATCTTTCATCTATAGAATTATATATATATATATATAGTCTCGGAAGTTTCTCAACCATTAAAACTATATAAAAAAAAAAAATTTAAAAAAAAACAAACTTATAGTCTCAAGTCTTCCAGTGGAAAATCACTCATGTAAGTCAATTTATTTTTTACAGTTATTATATTAGTTAGTTTCTAACACTATTTTAAGGGATCATCAGTTGTTTACCATGAAAAACTGTTTCGGGAATTTAAAAACAAGACAGTATTTAATTTCATGGCTTCCCAGCAGAGTTGATCAGACCCCACTTCCCTTAAAAGACAAAAACATAAACGTTCCTTATACTAAATCTACGTTTTTATCCATATAAATGTTTTGCTAACTTATATTAGTTATTTAAGACACAAAAAAAAAAAAGAAATAAAAAAGAAAAGAAAAATAAAAAATAAAAAAAAATTCTTTACCTGTGCTGTTCGTCTGTCTAATAAAATTTATCCGTTACTCACAAAAATGTTGCTGCATTTTAAAGTGTTTATATATATTTATAATTTATTTGTTTATTTTATTTGCGATACTTGAACAAATTTATACGGAAAAGCATTTTATCTAAATGCTAGGTGGGAATAATTTTTCCCTTCACCAATGTGATGCCCCATATGGGGGAGCAACATATATTTTTTAAATATACTCATCCATGGACACGTGTTTCGTCGTCTTAGGTTCAATCATGCTGATGAGTTGTAAGATGATAAAACATGTGTCCATAGATAATTATATTTTAAATATATATATATATATATGCACACACATTATGGTCTTTATTATTTCACTTGGGTTAAATCTCAGAAATTCCTGAGACTAACACTTGATTTCTATATGAGATACATAGATATCCTAGTGTTCAATTAAAGTCTTTTACCTCTCAAACGTTTTGTTAGTAAAACAGTGAATAATATTAACTTTCCTCTTATCAATTGATCACTTAATTATGTTATAGTATATCTTTCTTGTGAACTTTTCTTGATCTTGCCAGATTCTAGGATGAGAATTTTTCTAGTCTGGTGGAGTATCCAGCTTAGTGCTGTAACTTTAGGTAACATTACTCAAAGCCTTTTGGTCGCGATCAAAGTGTAGTATCTGTTCCGATGGATACTGCACCCCATAGACTGGTATTGTCTTGGCCTTCGGGTTGATTTACGCCGGTCTATGGGTCAGTCCTGTGCAGTTCTAGGAGGTCCACCCTCCCAGGCTTTGGGGAGGAGTAAGTTTATTGCTTACTGCCTGAGGCGCCCCTACTGGGGAATGCCGACGGGGTTGCCCAGGCAATTTTTAAATGGCCAGATTGCTCACCTCTCGAGCGCTGGCTTATCTAATCCCACTTTCCCGACCTTGTGTCAAATCTTACCGCTGTGGGAGGTAGATAAATAACAGTACTCAAAGAGAGTGCACCATTCCTCATATGGGCCAGTGTGTATCCATGGGCGCCAAATACGATGTTATTCTGAATATTTGAGGATATTTGAGGATATTTGAGGATAGTGTCTAGTAAGCATTCAAACTCTCTCCCTGTAGACATTTAAACTCTGTTTGTTACTTTTTGTCAATTTTCTTAGAGACTCCAACCAAGAGATTTTCTTAGGATTCTAACCGTCTCTTTAATCGCAATTGTTTGGATCTCTCTTGCACTTGGTTCACCGGTTATATTCTCTAGGTAGTCTTTGAAATTCTTTTTCATGAGCCCGGTAGCTCATATGAAAACCGGAATGATCGAGATCCTCCTAAGATTCCAGTTTCTTTTCATGTAATACATAAGACATTGGGATTTAGTTATCTTCTCTCTCTCAACTCTGTTTAAGCCAGCATCATTAGGGACACTGACTTCAACTAGGCTTGCTACTTTCTACCTCTTCTTCTTATTTTTTTCAATTTTCTTATCTTTTTGTTTTTGCTGAGGTTAGGGCGTTCTACTGGATGCCAGTAATGGAGGATGTTGGGTTTCATTAATCCTGTTTTTACTTTTTGCATTTCACACAAGATTCCAGTTTCTTTTCATGTCATACATAAGACATTGGAATTTAGTTATCTTCTCTCTCGCTCAACTCTGTTTAAGCCAGCATCATTATGGACACTAACTTCAGTAATGGAGGATGTTAGGTTTCATTAATCCTGTTTTTACTTTTTGCATTTCACACACTTTCTTCTCATTTTTATTTGTTATTGTGAATAATGATACATAAAGACACATCCTATCCGTACCACGATTCATGCTACAATTCCATTCAAAGGCAAATCACATTTCAAAATTTTTTTTTAAATTTTTTTTTTACTTTGTAACTACTGTCTGTAGATTCGAACCTGGACCTGAATGTTAATTATTAAATATGATGATAGTTGGTTTGGGTCTGAACTTCAGAATTATTTTTAAGGGGTGGAATTAAATGAACTGGTCCAATTTTTAATTTAAATCGTTTCAAAAAGTATATATATATATATATGCTGATTAAAATAAGTAAAGTAAATGGAAGGTAGTTACACCTGCGAGAAGTTATTTTGGTTTTATGGTAAATGTTTTTGCTTATACTTTTTGGTTTTGATAAAATAAAATTCTTAATTAATCAGTGTTTAAGCTTAGATTATTTAATATTTAAAAGCATTGGAGCAAAAAAAAAGTTTATACCAATTTAGAAGTCAGATATTTAAAAAATATTTTTACTTTTTTATTTTTATTTATTATCGATAAATTTGTAGCACTCACAGTTACCCCCCCCCTCCCAACCATCAAAATGAAATTCTACATTTTTAGTCGATCACGTGTGAAACCCTGAAAAGCTGAGAGAGGGGGGGGAGGGGTACAAAACATTATTTTAGAATTTAGAGTAGAGGATCAGTTTCGCATATAAATTTAATGTAAAATAATTAACCATTTCAGGGCCATAGATTAACCAGATAACGTTTTAAGAGCATACAACCATTTTTTTTTTTTTTTTTTTTTTTTTTTTTTTTTTTTTTTTGTAAAAAAACTCTGTCACTAACAGCCCCCCTAAAAAAAAAAAACAAGAACATGGTTTACATGTTCAAACGTTATCTGGTCGGAAATTAAATAATCATGTAGTTTCCCGACCTATGTAATTTTATCGGAAAGCCAATATGCAGGAGCTTAAAAAAAAAATTTATTTTTAAAGATGATGACATGCTTGGCGCTAAAATCAATTTAGTATTAGAATTGATTGCTCTATTCAATATATTGAGCTTTATGAAATAGGGAAAAAAAACACTTTTTAAATTAATCAATTAGCCGACACACTGGCATATATCAAACATGGACGTCTGTTGGCTAGTTGATATAAAATTTGAAAGTCTGGGCGTTTTTAACAAGAGCCAGCAAAACAAGAACGGGGGGGAAAAAAACAACCAATACACAACAAATAAATGTTACCAAAGCCAAGATAAGTTACTCTTCAAACTACATTGATATTTTTTTGTGTTCTTACTTATTTTAAAGCGTTTTTTGTTTTGTTCAAAACAAATCTGGTGTTCACTCTGTTCAGTTAGAACGAAAAACAAAATGGCTGACATTACACAGTCATGTGCAATCTCTATAATCGCTCGAAAATTAAACAAAATACAGATAGAACATTACATTTTTACATGATTGGTGACATTTATTGGGTGTGTTTCTACCAGTATTTTGTTTACTTTTCGATTTTTGAGCGATTATCAAAGGTCTTCGTGCATGGCTTATGGCCAGCTGTTTTGTTTTTCGTTCTAACTGAACAGAGTGGATACAGGTTTGTTTTAAACAAAAATGCTTTAAAATAAGTTAAGACATGTATTCAGGTAAGTAGAATAGTAACTTATCTTGCCTTTGGTAACATTTATTTGTTGCATATTTGTTTTTTACCCCCTTTTTTTTGCTTTGTTGGCTCTTGTTAAAAATGCCCCAAAGTCTTTTAGTGAGTTTATATAGAAATAATTTATTTAAAACAATAAAAATATTTGTTTGACAAAATAAAAAAAATATTTGTTTCACAACATAAAAAAAAAAATGCCCCAAAGTCTTTTAGTGAGTTTATATAGAAATAATTTATTTAAAACAATAAAAATATTTGTTTGACAAAATAAAAAAAATATTTGTTTCACAACATAAAAAAAAAAAATGCCCCAAAGTCTTTTAGTGAGTTTATATAGAAATAATTTATTTAAAACAATAAAAATATTTGTTTGACAAAATAAAAAAAATATTTGTTTCACAACATAAAAAAAAAAAATGCCCAAAAGTCTTTTAGTGAGTTTATATAGAAATAATTTATTTAAAACAATAAAAATATTTGTTTGACAAAATAAAAAAAATATTTGTTTCACAACATAAAAAAAAAATGCCCAAAAGTCTTTTAGTGAGTTTATATAAAAATAATTTATTTAAAACAATAAAAATATTTGTTTGACAAAATAATTCTTTGAATTTTTTTCGTCAGGAAATATGTATTCATCCATGAACAATTTTCGTTTTGTTTTGTTATCTTCAATTTTGTTTTGAATTGGTGTTGCTTTACAACTGTTTCCGTAATTCGTTTACGAAAATAGTCGAGCCAAGATTGCCGACCATGGATACCAATCTAATAAGTACCACACTCCCTTTTTTCCTCAAAAATATATCTCAAAATGTCAACCAGATTTTTAAATACTTATAAATATTGTTATTTTGTACCTGTTTTGAGGTTGTTTTATTTTTTTTTTTTTACTACAATTTTCGAAGAAATTTGAATTGAGAAAACACTTTCAATTACGGCTCTTCTTAATTAGAGATGAAAAATTTCATGGCCATCGCCACATAAACCCATCACTTCTTAATGAGTCTAGAATGTCGCATCTCAACACCAGATACAGGCCTCCGCACCTGAAATTAGTCTGTGCACTTGTAAGAAGTCTATTAATTTTGCCTTATTACTAGTTAAAAATAAAATGTCTTGTAAGTTTATTGCATTTAGATCAAGGTGATCCATAATACAGGCCTGGCAAACATGCGGCTGAGGTATACAACTGGGGGCTGACATGTGAAGACCAAAATTACTACTGAATAATAATTACAGAGAAAAGTTTTAGTAAGAAATTTCTTAGTAATGTCTAGTAATTAGCAACTATACATATTATTAGGAAGCAGCTTACAATAATTGATTTATTTCCATCAAATCAAATGTAAAAAGTACAAAAATATAAAAACTAAATTCACAAAAAAATCACTTTATTTACCATGTATTAGACACATTTTTTATATTTTAAAAATCATGAGTTTTATGTTAATTTTATATACGAAACCAATCCCCACTCTAAATTTTTAAATAATTGTTTGTTTGTTTGTTTTTCTTCTTTCCACTAGATTTTTCAGGGTGTTTACACGTAATCGCCTAAACAAAGTAGAATCTTATTTTTTCAGATTTAAGTAACAGAACAGAACACAAATATCTCCCATTATTAAATGGTCAAACAAGAGTTAATGTTGCTAAAAAAAACTAAAAAAAACTAAAAAAACAGCTTGTTAAAAACTAAATAAAATATTTTGTCAGGACAACAGTACCATTTTAGACCGAACCAAAAACATTTGGGCGAATACAGAGCGAAATGGGCAATAAAATTCAACAGTTTCTATCGTACAATTGAAGCTTAAAAGTATTTAAACTTGTTAATTTAATTGGACCAAGACTAAATAAACAAATAAAATATTAACATTTTTTCTTTTAAAACATGTTTTTGTGTCACTATTTACTTGCCTCCCCACGAGGGCAGAAATGGGGAGGGGGGTATGAAATATTTATCACCGTACTTAAGTAATCTTTCGTTTTGTAGGGAAAAATCAAGCTTCCCAAAAAGGGGCACTCTGGATCTTACCTCAGTTTAGAAGGATTTTTCCATACTACACATTGCTCCTAGCCTGAGGAGGCAAAACGGATGATTACGCAAGTTATTTTAATAAATAAACGAAATATATACGCTTTTTAAAAAATCGGCTGACTTGTAATCTTTCGTTTTGCCTCCCCACGAGGGCGGAGTTAGACTTCAAAAATCAGTTTCTAAACGTGGGGAGGCAAGTAAATAGTGACACAAAAACATGTTTTAAAAGAAAACATGTTAATATTTTATTTGTTTTATTTATGGACTCTCTGCCTTAAAATAAATATTAACATGTTAAAAGAAAAAAAAATTCCGAAATATACTGCATTTAGTAAAATAAATAAAAGATTTATTTACAAGTGTTTGGTAAATAGAGACCACGTGTATTGCGAGGTCAACCGGTGACTTCCAAAATATGTCCCGCGTCTTGTGTTAATGATCTGGGGTCCCTATTGTTGTCTTGCTCCATTTAATTTTACTTGAGTGATTGACCCCCCCCCCCATCCTCAGATAAAATTTATTATCATGAGTAAAATCTTATGTAAGTTTCTGATATGCATCATTTCAATATGAAAAGAGAGTATGAGTTTATATTATCCAATATGTTTTTAAAATTATTGTTTGTTTGATTCACTTTAGGCAATTCAAGAACCAGCACTAAAAGTTATAAAATTATCTTAAAATATTATTTATAAAATAAAAATGTTTATACAATTCTCATGACAACATAATCCGTATTGATAATGCATAATTTTCTAAGCACTTATAAGATATGTTTTATATTTCCCCCCTTCTTACATATATTGGTTTTATATTCTTGTTAATGTAAGTTTATTTTATTATTAAGACTGTGTATATGTATTATCGTATCATGAAGAAATTAGCATTTTCTTCATCTTCTGTAAAAAACAAATTGTATGTGTAACAAACATAACAAATTTTGTAACAATTATCAAAATTGTTTCTCCAAACATTATTTTGTTCATAAAATATTTGATTTTGTAAAATGTTGAATTTGCTTTCTGATTGGATTATGTCATTATATTTTCTGTAATAAATATAATCAAATTGAATGATGATTTTTTAAATATAAAAAATGTGTCTAATTCATGGTAAGTAAAGTGAATTTTTGTGAAATTAGTTCTTTTATATTTTTGTACTTCTTACATTTGATTTGATGGAAATAAATCAATTATTGTAAGCTGCTTCCTAATAATATGTATAGTTGCTAATTACTAGACATTACTAAGAAATTTCTTACTAAAACTTTTCTCTGTAATTATTATTTAGTAATATTTTTGGTCTTCACATGTTTGCCTCCAGTCGTATACCTCAGCCGCATGTTTGCCAGGCCTGTATTATGGAACGCCTTGGTTTAGATCCATTTTTGGAGAAATTTGGATTATCTCCCCTTTTAACGGCGCTTCTAAATTAGAGATTAAATTTCATTTGTTGCAATGATACAGAAGCATCCAAAATTTAATAAATAAAAATAAGTTAGTCTAAGTATCTACATAAACATAAGTGCGTGTTTTTTTAAAAATTTATTTTTTTATTCATTCAAGGACTAAATTGTTTTGTTTTTGGTAATGTCATGTTATAACGTCACTTATTTACAGTGAAATGGTTTCATTGCAACTAAAAAAAAAAAAATATTTTTAAAAACCATGTAGGAAGGGAGATAACTAATTTTACCATTTTCTTTACAAAAAACAAATAGTAAAACTTGGAGTTATCTCTCTTCTTTATTTATTTATATTGACCATCTTTCTTTTCCTGGTGGACTTGTTTTCTCGTAGACTGTTAAACTTGCTCTAAGTTACTGTTTTTAAAGTCTATTTTTTTTTTTTTTACTAAGCATGTTTTTTATTTTTAATAAGGAGTTTGTCCAATCAGATGCAGATATGATTGCCTTGATAAAATATAGTAGGCTTTCTCTGCCCTCTTATGGTTCATTTATGTATTGTGGTGTTTTTCCTATATTTGGGTGTGATTGTTGATTCTTTGTGTACACCCTGTCGGCTAGGGTTGTAGAATATGCCAACCGCACTTCTGCAGAAGGGTAAGACTCCCTAGGCCGTGGGTGGCGACCAAGTGATGTCTAAGGACAGGATTCTGGTGGCTGAGTAGTCCATGTATTAGTTGGCTAAATGGTCACGTGATTTGCAACAGTCCATTTCGGCTCTTACTTGACCTAGACGTGAGGTCGGAGAGGCTCAATCCGACTAAGCGACTGGTCACAAAATGCTCTAGGTAAAAAAAAGTTAGGTATTCTGTTCAACTTGATCTTTCTTTGATCAGACATCCATCTTCTCTGAAAATGGAAAGCTTAATTACTGAAGTGTTGTTACCTTGGTGAAAACATTGGAGCACAGGTAGGAGATGGTGCTAGTATAATAGCAAGAGTGAAAAGTAGATGGAGTAGGTTCAGGAAGCTTCTGTCATTACTAACTAGCAGAGCATTACCACTGTTGACCAAGGAAAGAGCCTATCAGGCATGTGTTGATATTTAAGGTGCTGTGAGTGTCCTAGACTGTGTGTGCAGTGAAATTTGGCTAGTGAGGCTTGAAGATATGCGTTGTATTGAGAGAAATGATATGAGAATGATACTATAGATATGTAATGTGAGTGTTAAAGACAGGCTTAGTTCTGATGACCTCAGAGGAAGATTAAATCAAAACAGTATAGGGAGATGCGTGCAGAATACGAGACTTTGGTGGTTTTGTTACATTGAAAGAATGGATAAGCTCTGAGAAGCTCCGAGGACTGACTTTCACTCCAGATCTAAAATGGAAAACTTGTGTCCAATCTGTAGCTAAGGTTGTTGGAAAAATAGTTGGATCATTCTACTGCTCCAGAAAGTACCTAACTGCTGATACAATCTTTTACCTACATAAGATTTAGATACATCCTTAAATGGAGTAGTGTTACAACATTTGAAGAGGTGCTGCTATGAACACTCTCGTGCATTGACAGTAAAAAATTGAGTTCGCAATCTAGTGGGGGAGATGATCTCTTCTGTTTTCTACCACCCTTTTCTCAAAGAGACATTGCTAGTCCTTTTCTACTCTATTCTTATTTCCGTGGACGGTGCTTAGCTGAGCTTCCATCTCTGGTTTCTTTTCATGAGACATTCACAGTGAGCACTAGTCTTCCACTACAACTGAAAAATAACTTTCTTTCTCTGTGTGCTTATATCAAGCGGAATTTGCATGGGAGGCACTTCTGCTGAACTATTGTTTTTCCCGCTTTTTCTCTAGCCGGATGTTTTGAAGACGGCTATGTTCCTGTCTAGTATCAAACAAAGACTCGACGTGCGCAAGACAAGTGAGCTCCAGACGCAATACATGATATGGATGTAATTGTATATGCGTCTGCTGACTCAGCATGCTTTTGTATTTTTGGCTACATAACTCTTTCCTGGCTGTTGCTGGTGAAACTGTTTATTTACCTCCTCTCCAGGACGTTAGGTACAAGGCCAGTTTTATCTTATTCCCACAAGGTAAGATGTGACCCAAGGTCGGGTCAGGAAAGTGGGGCTTGAAAAGCCAGCGCCCGAGAAGGTGAGCACTCTGGCCATTAAAAATTGCCTGGGCAGCCCTGTCGGCATTCCCCGGTAGGGGCGCTTCAGGTAGTAAGCAATAAACTTACTCCTCCCCAAAGAGGGGAGGCAAAGCCTGGGAGGGTAGAACTGCACAGGACAAACCTAGAGACCAGTGGAATCAAGCCCTGAAGGACAAGACAACACCGGTCTATAGGGTGCAGTATCAATCGGAACAGATACTACACTTTCTTCCTGCTGGTGAAAATATGTATGAATAAAATTGATTTAAAATGTAAAGAGGAGTTTACCCTTATAATCAAGCTAACGCTAATCTCTTTTTCTTACTAAATGAGGCCTACAGAATGGACATCTACTCAACACCTCTTTCTTATTACATTTGGTGCTCCTCCCTTCCTTACAAATAGCGACATTCTCCTCTCTTCTTACAATCTTTTTACTAATGTCTTAATTTTGCATTTTTAGATGTGGAAAGGATGAGTCAAGAGCTGAGTAATATAGCTCAACTTTTCACAGGGCGAACTGCATGGTTTTCATCAAGTGTCCTCCCCAAGGCGAGAGGTCTTTGGAGTAAGTTATGAATTTTTTTATTCAATGGGCAGAGGATCATGTATCGTTTGTAACAATGTAGCAATGTATGTTTAAACTTTTTCAGATTAATATTATTAACGTTGCATTTCGTCTGTTTCAGATCTCCATCATTTATTGATATGAATAAAGTGTATGTATCTTTAAATGAGTCTATGCTCGTTTAATGGGCTTCTTTACATTAGACTATTAGGGCTTTCTTTCATCGCCCGGTGTCCTAATTTCCATAAATGACATAATTTACATAAATTACATAAATTACAGAAAAAAAAGTAAATAATCTGCTTAATATTGTAATTTGGAATGTTCGAATTCATTTTGGGATAAAATCAGAATAAAAATAATTATGCCCGGAGTAAGGTTTGAACTGACAACCTCTGTTTCTAAGTGTGGTGCGCTAACTAATCGACCCACAGTAGCAAGTAAGAAATCTCCACACTGTTAAATAAATAAATCACACCTACTGTTTTTTTTATTTGTTATTTTTTTGGTTCTATTTCTCAGTCGTTCGTGAGAGATTGAAGAATGGTGTACTAGGATAGGAACAAGAACTCTGAGCACAGCTGGATGGATGTCGTCAGGTCCGTAGGTTTCTATCCTGCTTGAGCTGCAAAAGCACAATCTGCGCGGGAGGTCTGCACAGAACATCTGTCACGCAACCCTCGGCGACTCGGAGGCCCAGGGCATACAGTGGAAATAGACGAGTCTCTATTCTACCGCCGGAAAAACAATGTTGGCCGTGTTCTCCGGTCGCTCCGGGTCTTCGGGGGATATGACCCTGCAGAGAAGGAGGGTTTCCTGGTGACAGTGCCTAACAGGAATGCCGAAACCGTCCTTCCAATAATCAAGCAGTTTGTTGTACCTGGGACCACGGTAGTATCCGATTGTTGGAGGGCGTACAACAGGTTAGGAGAGGAGGGGTATCAGCACCTTACGGTGAATCATAGCGAGAACTTTGTTGACCCAACAACGAGGGCTTGCACCAATCACGTCGAGAGGATGTGGAAGGAAGCTAAACAAAGAAATAAGGAGTGCGGGACGAGCAGAGCATTCGTAGACGGCTATCTGCGCGAATTCATGTGGCGTCAGGGATTCGAAACGACCCCTTCGACGACTTTCTGGTTTGCTTCAGCCTCGTTTTCATCTTGGCAGCTCTCGGGCGCTTCCGCGACCTGCTCGATCGTTGCTGCCGAGCAATCACAGAAATTAGGCGCTTCATCTGGAGTAGTACCTCGTTTTCAAACGTTTAAGTTTTACTTTTATCGAGCTGTTTGCTTCCTCTATGATTGCTTCAAGAGGAAGCTGTAGTTTGTTTGTATTGTCGCTTTTCACTTAAGAATCTGCCTGTTTTAACACTTAATTCGACCATTGTACAATTAAGGACATAAATTATTATCCTCTGTAAAAGCCAAGCATAAAAAATGTAATTATTTTCAAAGTAATTTGGTCTCTGAAAAATATTTTTTTCCGTTGTTAAAAGGAACAAAACAATTTATATTATTTTTTTTTACAAAACATAAAAATAGATTGTTTCAATTTGATAAAGTTAGCTTAAACAAAACATAAATAGCTGTTTTAACACAAACTTATTGAAATGAGATTTAATTTTTTTAAATTTCATACTAAAGATACTATTTTAAAAGCAAATAAAACCTGATTAGTACATAACTACCTGAAGTAAATTCATCAAATGTAAGTTGCAGTATTTTGTTTATTTGCTGATCATGCACTTGGTCCATTGTAAGATGTGATATTTATCTAACTGTATTTAAATAATCTTCACAATTCTGGGGCAACATCTTGATAAAAGTATTCATCCAGATGTTGTCCAAGAATTGTCAGAGTTATCTCCCTGGGACTTATTCTGGCCAATGTTAGGAAGAGCGCTTGCCTGTAGAAAAGTTAAGAAAACTTGTTCTACAAATATCTGGAAATTCAAAACGAGGCTCTCTCTTTTCTGATTGGTCTTTTAAGACTACCATCTTTGCATGACCTTCACGAACCCTGACACTGTGTCTTTTCAAGTAGCAGTTGAATGGACTCTCAAAACACCACAACGAAGTAAGTGACATTTACTTATCTATTACTTATGTATAATTTCTCTATCTACAACCCTGGCAACTCATGTGCTTTTCTAATTGTATTGGGACGTTAAAATATTCTCTCCTTAATGATAATGTTTGTGGTTTTTACATCTTTTTATATATATATATATTTTTTTAATTGTATTAAATAAAATTTTATTCCAGGACAAGAAATACAATTTCAAACCAACAATAAATAAACAATCATGGCTGCCATTGTGAAGACAAACCAAAACAAGTCAAATTATTTATAAAACAATAATGTGAGAGAAAGAGAAGCAAAGAGACAGATACAGACATAGGTAGATAGAGAGGGGGAGAGAAAGAAAGAGAGTCAACAGATGACGATTAGAACGGAAGTGACGCCACCGTTACTGACATAGCGTTGCCACGAACGATAGCCAGGGAGATGCGTTGGAACAACCATGCTGACTCACGGGGCTCGTGTCTAGACGTTGAAATCCTCTGCCCAATGTCCTGAAAAAATTTAACAGTCTCGGGGCCAAGTATTAAGTACCACCTTACATGTTTCTTATTCCTCTTTTAGGTCTCCCTTCAATAAACTTCATGTGATAATAAATGTGTCTGTTTCTTCGCCATTCTCCTTTTCTCTTTCTTCTGACACCCATGTGTTATCCACAATAACACAACACACAAAATGTGTTCGGAGAAAGATGTGCACAAACACGTGGTCACTAAAAATGTAGAAGCTAGGATATCAAATATTTGTTGGCTCTACAGAGATCAGCATCTGCCAGCATCCTGACCTCTGCCGTTGGCGGACTTTGGGCAGCAACTAAGGTTCGCGAGACACATTGCATTCACCACCCTTCCTTCCATGACACTAGACAGATCAAACATAGAAATGTGATTTCTTTTATGGTTTTGCCTTCAGCTTATGCACAAATCAACGAAGATAGATTAAAGGACAGGCTACCAGTGTATTTTCTAAATGCTGAGTTTTAATGATTCTTCTGCCTTGCGCTTATTTACTTTTAATTACCTTTTAATACAGTAATTGTAAATTTCTATTTAATTCTTAATGGTTGCATCATTTTTTTCATTATTTCTTTTCAGTTGCGCTCGGAGGAACTGAATGTTCTATTGAAACAGCAGATTTTGTTTTCAGTGAAGATGTCAACACTCCAGACACAGCCAGGTAGGAAATAACATTTTTACAGAAAAAAAATTCTAATTGCATCTATGTAATATATTCTTTCCCTGCTCGTATGTGTGTCTCTCACCCCGATGTGGCTAGTCGTATGTGTGGCTCACTCCGACGTGCCTCCTTGTATGTGTGGTTCACCCCGACGTGCCTGCTTGTATGTGTGGCTTACCCGATATGCCTAGTTGCACGTGCATCTCACCCCATCCTGTCATAGTTGTTTGCATGTGCATCTCACACCGTCCTGTCATAGTCGTTTGCATGTGCATCTCACCACGTCCTGTCATAGTCGTTTGCATGTGCATCTCACCACGTCCTGTCATAGTCGTTTGCATGTGCATCTCACCCCGTCCTGTCATAGTCGTTTGCATGTGCATCTCACCACGTCCTGTCATAGTCGTTTGCATGTGCATCTCACCACGTCCTGTCATAGTCGTTTGCATGTGCATCTCACCCCGTCCTGTCATAGTCGTTTGCATGTGCATCTCACCCCGTCCTGTCATAGTCGTTTGCATGTGCATCTCACCCCGTCCTGTCATAGTCGTTTGCATGTGCATCTCATCCCGTCCTGTCATAGCCATTCGCACCTCACCCCGTCTTGTCATAGCCGTTTGCACCTCACCCCGTTCTGTCATAGCTGTTCGCACGCGCACCTCACCCTGTCTTGTCATAGCCGTTCGCACGCGCACATCACCCCATCTTGTAATAGCCGTTCACACGCGCACATCACCCCGTCTTGTCATAGCTGTTCGCACGCGCACATCACCCCGTCTTTTCATAGCCGTTCGCACGCGCACCTCACCTCTTTTTGTCATAGCCGTTTGCACGCACACCTACCCCGTCTTGTCATAGCCGTTCGCACGCGCACGCGCACCTCACCCGGTCTTGTCATAGTTGTTCGCACGCGCACCTCACCCGGTCTTGTCATAGCCGTTCGCACGCGCACCTCACCCCATCTTATAGCTGTTCGCACGCGCACCTCACCCCGTCTTATAGCCGTTCGCACGCGCACCTCACCCCGTCTTATAGCCTTTCGCACGCGCACCTCACCCCGTCTTATAGCCGTTCGCACGCGCACCTCACCCCGTCTTATAGCCGTTCGCACGCGCACCTCACCCCGTCTTATAGCCGTTCGCACGCGCACCTCACCCCGTCTTGTCATAGCCGTTCGCACGCGCACCTCACCATGTCTTGTCATAGCCGTTCGCACGCGCACCTCACCCCGTCTTGTCATAGCCGTTCGCACGCGCACCTCACCCCGTCTTGTCATAGCCGTTCGCACGCGCACCTCACCCCGTCTTGTCATAGCCGTTCGCACGCGCACCTCACCCCGTCTTGTCATAGCCGTTCGCACGCGCACCTCACCCCGTCTTATAGCGTTCGCACGCGCACCTCACCTCGTCCTGTCATAGCCGTTCACACGCGCACTTCACCCCGTCTTGTCATAGCCGTTCGCACGCGCACCTCACCCTGTCTTATAGCCGTTCGCACGCGCACCTCACCCCGTCTTATAGCCGTTCGCACGCGCACCTCACCCTGTCTTATAGCCGTTCGCACGCGCACCTCACCCCGTCTTATAGCCGTTCGCACGCGCACCTCACCCCGTCTTATAGCGCACCTCACCTCGTCCTGTCATAGCCGTTCACACACGCACTTAACCCCGTCCTGTCATAGCCGTTCACACGCGCACTTCACCCCGTCCTGTCATAGCCGTTCACACGCGCACTTCACCCCGTCCTGTCATAGCCGTTCACACACGCACTTCACCCCGTCTTGTCATAGCCGTTCACATGCGCATCTCACCTCGTCTTGTCATAGCCGTTCACATGCGCATCTCACCCCGTCTTGTCATTGCCAGTCACATGCACATCTCACCCCGTCTTGTCATTGCCAGTCACATGCACATCTCACCCCGTCTTGTCATTGCCAGTCACATGCACATCCCACCCCGTCTTGTCATAGCCAGTCACATGCACATCTCTCCCCGTCTTGTCATAGCCAGTCACATGCACATCTCACTCCGTCATGTCTATCTGGTCACACGTGCACATTCCTCTTTTTATACGAATATGCAAATTAATTAACATTTTTTTAGGCAAATGACATAAATATTTAAAAGAAAGAAAATAATTTTAAATTGAAATCTATTGAAACAAAATGTTATAAGTTATTTTAGTTGGTTATTTTCTAGAATAGTAATAGAATAGAAATACCATTTATTTGTTTTGTTTTACATGCACGAAGACAGAAATATCTTTCAGCTGTGCATTTTTAAGACTTAAAAGCAACGCAACACCATTTGCATTCCCAGCAGTTTACAAACATTAGAGTAAAACAGCACTGTAAACAAGTCATATAAATGAAAAATAATTACTCATTAGTATGAGAAGCAAGTAATGTTAAGAAAGCAGTATATTACTATTTCTGTTAGAAAAGAATTGTAATTGTTTATCTGATAGCGAAAATAGATTGGAAAATGGTGAAATATGTTTTTTTATTAATGATGTAAGCTATTTTTGTTTTAAGTTGTTGATTTAAAAATGTGTTAATATTATTAATATTCCATCCAGGAACAATTTTAGAAATTGTAACTAAGTATTTTATTATATTGCCAATAACACAGTAAAAAAAAAAAAAAAAATTGGCTAGTCAGAAGCAAAGTTTGATTTGTCAGCTTAAATGCTATTTGGGTCTGACTTTAAAAAATCCGACTGACTTAATTTTATAGATTAGATAATATATGTAATGGGTCACAGGTGATATAGTTAAAGATATTTGTTTGATTGCTAGTAAGAAACCTTACTGTTTCTTTCTCTTTAGCTTTAATGTAATTGTGAATATGGGTTTTGCTTATATTTTCAGTATATTTATGAGCCCATTGTACTCTAAAAATGGGATTGTTGTCATCCAACCTACCTACATCTATAACTGTATTGTGGCTGAAGATATAATGGACGTTGCTGTTGGAGACTACATACTCTACCCAGAAAGCATTCAGCTTTGTAAGTAAAAACAAAACAAAAAAAAAAACTGCTCCAATTAAGACGGTTCTTAATCCATTAAGAACTAAAATACCTGTCTGCTTTGGGGTTTTCAAATATTCCTCTTTGACTTAATTACATGAAGGTTCAAAAGAAACAAAATATTGATGTTGATGATTCTAAGTATAGAATTAAAATAAAATAGGTTGTCATATTTTATTGACTAGTTTAATCTGTTTTCGTAGTGGTGACAAGTCGAATTAGTCCACAGTATAAAAGTCCATCATATAAAGACAATTTCTCTGGCAATATTCTATATTATGATGTTTAATTTCTAATATATTTTAATTTAATTTTTAATAAGACCAGATCCAGAACATTAGGTCAAACACTCTACTTGAGAAATTGGCCATTCCAAAACTTGATGTCCTAATAAGGGCAAACCGTCTTCGCTGGTTTGGGCATGTTGAAAGAAGCAAGGGGTATATCAGCACATGCAGAAACTTAAGGCTAGACAGTAAAAAAACCGGATGACATGGAAAGAAACCATCAGGCAAGACCGTAAAGTGGCAAATGGACACAGTCAATCTTCACAATTGTGATCAAGTGTTGCATACCTTTTAATTTCTCATACCTTCTCTTCCTAGTCGCGTGGAGGGGTGTCGTCTCGATGTCGAGTTCTCTCTTCGTTTCTGTACTGCCGTGAACATCGCCGTCTGCTGTGTCTGCAACAAAAACCGTAATACCACTTTTCAGGAGGCAAACAATCTTTTAAATTTTGATTTGTTTATTTCAGGCGTCAGTCTACCGTTGATCTTGGAGATGTTTCACCAACGTTAAGGGAGAGATCAAATTACTACTCTATTGTAGTTAATTCCTAGCTTACGTCCTTAGCCATTCGAGGAGGGGGGAAGAAGTAATCTCATGCCTGTATTCTCGTAGGGAATTTAATTCCCCAAATCATTTGAAGACTACATAGAGAAATCGTCTGTTCGGCTTGCTTCCAAAACCCAGACTGACAAAACTCCGTTTCCCACACAAAAGCCCGTGACATAACAGAATCCCTATGCGCAGGTGCACCTTGACCCTTGACCTGAGCTCTCGTCAACATGGTGGCCCCGTCAACGTTTGTGAGCTCCAACTGTGAGAACCAGTTTATTTTGCACTCGACTGTACGGGTCCACCCACACTAAATTGCGCAAACCAAACCAAACGATTCTCCACACATACGTCCACTTCAACATGCGCCCGGCCTCACAGGGCCATCATCCAACAGGACAGCCAGACAGCGAATTTTTAAAGGAAAGATAGACGATAAACCTGGATAAACATTGTTTGATTTGATTAATTATTACTAAATTACAAAACTATGATAATCGCAACACCCCCTCCCCAGACTGATCAAATATAGAATACCCCCCCCCCCCCCCATGCATTCACCTCACTGGGTTGACATTAGAAAGAGCATAAAAATTTTGCCCCCATTAATCTCTTCCAAAGTAAATTTGTTGAACTTCAGGTTGTGCAGTGCAGTTTGAATGTTGGCAGCTTGCGCAGAAGGTCAGGAGAATGTTACATGCAGAGAGAGTTTGACATTTAAATGTGGATTTCAAACAAAAAATATCATTAATTTGGGTTTTTAAATTGAAATCAAAACGCAAATCTCGCTGAAAAAAAGAACGCACACGCGTGAGTATTGTGTATGTGTGTACATATAACGTAAAAAGAAAAAAATCCAAACAAAGCGATCTGCGGGAAAATATAAACAAACGCGTGCATGCGAGTGTCACCAAGCTCAATGACAGCATGCTAAGCTGTCTGTCTTTTTCTCTCCACCATATTTGACGTCACCAAGCAAGAAGAGAGGGAAGGGTCAGCGAGTAGGCGCGAGTGAAGAAAGAAGGAAAGAAAATCCATCAGCTGATATGATTTGAATCATATCAGCTGATGGATTTTCTTTCCTTCTTTCTTCACTCGCGCCCATAGGGACTTAACGGGAGTAAGAGTAGGAGAGAGATAGGCTCTAATGTTAAAGAAAGAAAAAAGAAAAGGAGATTAGAAGATTAGCAGACAACATTTTTATTTCAAGCACGATAAGTTTTTCATTTTGAACGGACAGTCGAGCTTTGGAATCGCAAGGAGTCAGATCAGAGATGTTGAATGTGGGAAAATGAGGAACAATGAAAGAAAGAAATGATAGAATCAACAAAAGAGGTGTCCCGTTGTAAAAAGGTAAAAAAAATGCATTCAGTAAGTGGATTTTAAAAACTATTGAAATATGAAGATGTTTGAAGTTTTTCGGAGGAACTCGATTTATATGAGAAGAGAAAATATTCAGTATTGTTGTTTGTTTTGATTTTTAATCGTATTCATTATGATATGAAATCTGGGTGTTTCTTTTTTAATCATTACCTTGTGTTAGTTTCTTTTTCCAATTACTCCATCTTGTATATTCCACTGTCAACCATATTGCAGAACTCAGGAAATTCCTTTCAAGCCAAACTTTCCAGTAAAATGTAAATATTAGTTTGGGATGTCCAGATATTAATGCGAACATAACATTATTTGATGGCAACAAAATGGCGACAAACAAAATTCCTTTCCTTATTTCTAGAGGAGTGAATCGAAAGGGGAGATAATTCGAATTATTTTTTTAGGCGGACTCATAACGAAACGATCATATTCGATTTTTTTTTTTTTCGTTACGGGGAAATCGTAACACGGATAGAGAAACATGATAATTTGTCAGAAGAAAAATTTAAAAACAGTATTTTTGCAATAAAATTAAGAAACGGTATTAAAACGGAAATAAAATAGGTCTATTTGAGTAACTTTGTTAAACCATCAGTTTTTATGGGTATGTCGCATAATACCTCCAGACGCATATCTCTGCACCAGAAATTAGTCTGCGCTTGCAAAAAATCGATAACTTCACCTTATCTCTAGTTAAATATACAATGTCTTCAAGATTTAACGCATTGACGTCCATTTTTAGGAAAATTAAGAACAGAATTAAGACACTTAAAATAATTCGAATTATCTCCCCTTTCAATTCACTTCTCTAGAAATAAGGAAGGGAATTTTGTTTGTTGCCACAATGCACAAGCAACCATTATTTTTATCAGGGTCATAACAAGAGTAAGTTGAGTTTATTGAGAGAAGACGTATTGACCTATTTTGCATCCAAGAAACTTGATGAAGAAGTAAATCTGTTAGGATTGTGGAAAAGAATGCAAGATATAAGTTGTTTTGGATTGGAAATGAAAAAGGAACAGGTGGTGTTGGTATTTGTATTGAAAAGAAATGGATAGATAAAGCGATTGATGTTAATCATTTAAGTGATCGCATCATACTGTTGAAGTTGATGGTTGGTGAGAAAATGTTCACAGCAATATCTGTTCATGTAGCGCAACGTGGTTTTAATGAAGATGCTTGTTACAATAACTAGTAAAGTTGGTGAGAAGGAAGCACTTGCTGTGAATGTGATATTTATATTTTACTGGAAAGTTTGGCTCGAAAGAAATTTCCTGAGTTCTGCAATATGGTTGACAGTGGAATATACAAGATGGAGTAATTGGAAAAAGAAACTAACACAAGGTAATGATTAAAAAAGGAACAGCCAGATTTCATATCATAATGAATACGATTAAAAATCAAAAAAAACAACAATACTGAATATTTTCTCTTCTCATATAAATCGAGTTCCTCCGAAAAACTTCAAACATCTTCATATTTCAATAGTTTTTAAAATCCACTTACTGAATGCATTTTTTTTACCTTTTTACAACGGGACACCTCTTTTGTTGATTCTATCATTTCTTTCTTTCATTGTTCCTCATGTTGGAAAGACTCCTGGTGGTTTTGAGGGAGTTCATGGAGGAAATGGATATGGTTATAATTATATAGGCAGAGAAAGAATCTTAAAATTTGGTTGTAAATACTGTTTTTAAGTAAAGGGAAATTGGAAAAGCAAAGATTAAAGCAGATTTTGTGTGGGTAAGGAAAATGGACAGAAAGTTATTGAGTGATGTGAAAGTAATACCTAGTGAAGAAATTGTAAAAGCCTATGGGGTAAAGAGAAAGTTTATCCTCCGGTAGAAAAGTGTGGAGGTTAAATGAAGAACACGTGACCAAGTGAATAAGCATTTGGTTACCAGATCCATTTTAAGAAGTGTGGAAGAACACTGAAAGTCTGCAATCAACTGTGGTGCTTAGCAATAAGCCCTCTACTGTTATATAACAGATCTCACTCTATCCGGAACTAATGTTGGACAGCGACATGCTGAGCGTTCACCGTTTCCGGAGAGCTACAAAAAGGAAAACAAGAAAAGGGGCTTGGCGCTAGTTGGAGGTAGCCGCCATCTTTTCCCCAGCTAGCGACCAACGAGTGAACACGTAGAAAAAAGGTCACTCCGTCGCCGTCGCCGTCGCCGCCGTCATCAAGAATTAAGATAAACAACTTAACCGTCGCCGTCGTCATCAAGGAATTAAGAATAAAAAGAACGATCTTTGCTTTGGGGTAAATAAATATATTTGATTAATCCTATTCAAGTTGTCCGTGTTTCCTTGCAACCATACGCTTGTCTATCACACTGGTGTCAGAAGCGTACAGCAAGTTAAATATGGAGAAGTACACGAACTTCACACGGGACGAACTTTTCACCCTCATTAGAGAGCAGAGAACACTATTGTTCAATTTGAAGACAGGGGCGGAACAGCCATCCGAACGTGTAATTCAAGAGGTTCAAACTGACTTAGACGACATGCTGGCGGCTTTAAGGCTGACTCCTTCGACAGCAACCCGTACGAATCAGAAGGAGAACGAGTATAGCGTAGTTATACGTCAACAGGCTATCCGGGACGTTCTCAAACAGCAGAAATTATTCCGCCCGGGAAATGACGTGAACCAATTCATCACGGCGCTGAACAAAGCTTATACCATCCACGTCGCACCGGAATTGGAGAGATATCCCAGCCTAGAAGGCGAGTTCGTCAAATCCGCGAAAGATTTACTTGACCAGGGTATCTTTCAGCAGATGGTGGATTCAAAGTCAGACTCGTCCACTTTTGAGGAACTAAAGGAGTACTTGCAAGCGGCCTACGGCAGCCAGATGACGAGCTTCCAGCACCTTAGCCGAGCCTGGGACTTGGAGCGAATAGACGGCGAAAAATTACCAGACTTCGCATCTCGCCTGGAGAACACTTTGAGAGATGCTGCCGTCCACATAAAGACGAAATTCAAAAAGGATAAAAAGACAGACCTGACAGTGGACGGTCTGGTTTCCATAATAGGCGCGATGCTGATGAGTGAAAAGGTGAAAACCTGGACTCCAAATATTTACACTCACCTAGTAAAGACGATGGACAATCATTACAACGCGATCGGCATAGCTTGCGAGGCCCAGCGATACATCGATCGTGGTGTAAAATCTGACGTCTCCTCGCCACAAGAAGCCTACTATACACAGAAATCACAGCAGTCTTACCAGGATGAGGCGTCACTCAGAACGACCCTGTCACCCCAACTCAGTAGGCAGCCACACCAGAGAGGCCCCGTCAACCAACATCCGAAGCAAGACCGTCCGCGAGGTTGCAAAGGTCGCCAGCACAATTCACAGACCCCGTTATGCCGGAATTACCTCGGGGGTCGACCCTGCTTTCGCGGGCACAATTGCCCATTCCGCCACCCGCCTCGCACCCAAGCACAGGCTCATATCGCTGCAATGGATGATGACCAGACATTCATAACACAGGATTTTCCGTTCGGGCAGGACGAGATGTGATGCTTCGTTCGCCCGACCCTCACATCAGCCATCACGTCTTCAATTTTCAAGGACCTAACCACCATTCGCCGCTCGTCCAATCCTCATTCAATATTGACGGTGTGTACTTCTCCGGCATCGCGATGTTAGACTCAGGATGCTCCACGTGCATCATACCGCTGTCCCAGCTTCCCAAGGAAGCTGAAAAATATATGACCCGCACTGATATTCGGGTGAAGGGTATCAATGGGAGCATAGCCGCCCTGGGTGAACTGACATGTGACGTCACGATTGGCAACCACAATTCCCCCACGTTCAAAAAAGTGAACGTGCTTGTTACAACCCAAAACACACCAATCCTGATCGGCCAGAATATCCTGCGTCACAGCATGCTCAGCTCATATATAATTGACAACCAAAATTCCACGGTAAAATTCAGGTGCACATTTCCCTCAGGTTCCTTATCACACGCCGCGACCATCGCACCGCCGACATCGTCGACCCACGGTCCTGCATGTGAACCCCAAACTGCTGTATTCCAGAGTCTCAAGTCGGAACCTCAACCCAACGCCCAGACACTGGAAGATAAATTAACTTGGCTGAAGCAGAACACTGGGCTATCGCTGCCGAATCACCCAAACCGGGACGAATTGGAGAATACGGCGAACCTTCTTATCAAATTCGCTGACATCATCGGCTCGAATGACAACAAACTAGGGACGTTCATCCGACCCATCCGGATACCGACCAACGGCCAATCCCGCAGTCAGAAGCAACACCCGATCCCCAGGCCTTGGAAGCCGATGTCGATAACGAAATCAGACGCATGGCGAATGAAGGCGTTATCGAAAAATGCAGTGACCCCAGGGGCTTTAACAGCCCAGTGTTCGCTGTGCGCAAGAAAAACGGTTCAGTTCGCGTAGTGGCTAATTTCAAGAGAACACTGAACAAGGTCTTAGTCGATCTGGACCCTTACCCAATACCGAGGATAGACCATCTATTTAACAAGATCGGCAGGGGCAACACCTACTTTGCTTCTCTGGATCTTCGCAGCGGCTACTGGCAAATCGAAATCGACCAGCAGGACCGTCACAAAACCGCGTTTACATGGAAGGACCAGTGCTACCAGTACACTCGCCTGGCCTTCGGTCTTACCTCTGCCGGACAGATCTTTTCACGTTGCGTAGCGGAAGCTTTAGCCACAGTCAGTTCACGCGATAACATCTCGTCGTACATCGACGACAACTTGGTACATGCAAGAACATTCAATGAATACATATTCGCTCTGGAACAGCTTTTTACCGCCTTCCGGAATTTTGGTCTCAAGCTAAACCCTAAAAAATGCTCATTTCTTGCACCTGAGGCAAAATTCCTCGGACGCATTATAACCAGTGACGGTTTCAAGCCTGATCCTGAATACGTTCGGGCTATCCGAGAAATGAAGCCCCCAACTTCGAAAAAGGAACTACAAAGCCTTATCGGGCGGTTGGTATGGATTAGGCAATTCCTTGAAACGCGCTTGCAGGAACAAATCCGATTGGACACATTTTCAAAACTCATGTCTCCCATTCATGACCTCAACAGGGCCAATAAACCTTTTCTCTGGACTGAGAGTGCCGACAAAGCCTTCAGAAGAATCAAAGAACGGCTTGCCTCTCCACCAATCATTTCATTCCCGGATTTTTCAAAGCTGTTCACACTCACCACCGACGCTAGCGATGTCGCATGTGGTGCGATCCTAATGCAAGAAGCTGACAACGGGAAGAAGAATATCATAGCTGTTGCTTCACATGCATTCAACCCCACGGAACAGAACTGGTCCACGACGGAACGGGAGGCCTACGCTATCAAGTGGGCGATAATAAAGTTTGATTATTTTCTCCGAAACCGCCCCTTTGTTCTTTTCACCGACCACAGGTCATTGACGTATCTGGATCAGCGGGTATTTAATAATGCCAAAATACGGAGATGGCAAGAAGAAATTTCGTGCTACGATTTTGTTCTCGAATACATCGAGGGCGAATCGAACATTTGGGCTGACATGCTCAGTAGGGGTTGCGGGCAGAAGAAGGCCAAAACTCTGTATGACCCGACCCCAGCAGGCCAGACTTTCGAGCTAAGTGGGTCAGTTTTACGCATGTATATACCGTCTTGGTGCCTCAGCGAACTTAACGGTTTACGGTTGATTCCTAAGACTCACTCACCACAAGGCACCCGTGCACAAGAACACATCAGCAATGCGTTCTTTGCATATCATTCGTCATCCTCCATCCCTACAGAGAGAATCTGCAATCACTTGGGCATTGCAGAAGAACAACAGAAGGATGAAACATTAGCGAAGATCATCAGTGCCCTCCAGTCACCCTCACCGGATAAACCACATATTGATCCCGACGATCACCATGCTACGCTCTTCAATAGACACTTCCAACAATTTTTTCTGGAGCCAGGCACCTCCGTTTTGATGATCCGGGACAGCAACAACTCCCCCAAACTGGTTGTGCCGTATAAACTTTGTGCCAGATACCTCTCGCAAGCACATGAAGGCACCAATCACTCGGGCATCACGCGCATGCAAGAACTCATGTCCAGTTATTGGTGGGAGTTCAAGAACCGCGACAAGGCCTACGTTGACTCTTGCGTAACATGCGCAAAATGCAAAGGGAACTATGGCAAACGCACCCACTGGCCCATGGGTCACTGCAAACACGGAAAGAAACCATTTGAGTTGGTCTTCATAGACTTTGTGACAATGCCAAACTCGAAAGGAAAACGTTACATCCTGACAATTTTGGACAGCTTTAGTCGGTACTTCACGGCCATACCATGCGCAAGGGACCGTGCCATTGACGCAGCCCGTGGGTTGTATCAATTCTTCCTTCGACACAGGGAGATTCCACGGATTGTTTCATCTGACCGTGGCACACACTTCACGGGAGAAGTGTACAGACGATTCTGCGACCAGTTGGCTATCACGCAGGAACTCCACTGTCCGTGGAAACCACAGAGCTCAGGCAACATCGAGCGACAACATCAAACGATGAAAAACGCGCTATATATGCTATGCGAGGACAGAAATTGCGAGTGGACTGACGTCCTGGGATCTGTGGTCTCGTCCATGAACGCCACGGTCAATAGCGCTACCGATGTCTCCCCCCATTACGCAATCACTGGTCGTCATCCCAACATTGGTTTGCCTATGCTTCACAATAAACAAATCAGAAGCGACGATCCGGGGGCATATGGCATGGAGATCAATGCCCTGCTGAGGCAGGTTCACCACCATGTCACTCTGGCCAACGACGAGGCTGACCACAAACTTGAGAGGAATGCGCATAATCCTACTTGCAAAGACTCAATACAAGTGGGTGACAGGGTCTTACTTCATCGGCCACAATCAGGACCGGCCCGAGCATCTCATCTACCTTGGGTGGGGAATTTCACGGTCACAAAGTCAAATGATGTGATGTGCCAGGTGCAAGATGAAAAGGGTGATACAGCCTGGATCCACCGCGCACATATCAGACAACTGGCCCCTCGACCACCACACCTATGCAACACACCCTTACCCCTCTCACCATGTACCAACCACAAAGATCACGTCGAACCGCAGTCACCAAGGGACCAGATCCAACTCACGACATACACCCTACAACATTACAAGAGGGCAATACAGACAGTACTCCGCTACCAGCGAGAATGACGAGAGGACGACTACCTGCACGCTTCAAGGACTTTGTCATGAACTGAGGATATCCCACGGACTAGTTCACAAACCTGATTGAGATCTGAGGGGGCATTTGTTATATAACAGATCTCACTCTATCCGGAACTAATGTTGGACAGCGACATGCTGAGCGTTCACCGTTTCCGGAGAGCTACAAAAAGGAAAACAAGAAAAGGGGCTTGGCGCTAGTTGGAGGTAGCCGCCATCTTTTCCCCAGCTAGCGACCAACGAGTGAACACGTAGAAAAAAGGTCACTCCGTCGCCGTCGCCGTCGTCATCAAGAATTAAGATAAACAACTTAACCGTCGCCGTCGCCGTCGTCATCAAGGAATTAAGAATAAAAAGAACGATCTTTGCTTTGGGTAAATAAATATATTTGATTAATCCTATTCAAGTTGTCCGTGTTTCCTTGCAACCATACGCTTGTCTATCACACTACTAACATTCGTTATGTTGATGACATCACACTCGTTGGAAGCTCTCTACTTCTGAGCTTGAAGCGTCTTGCAAGAAATGAGGGATGAAAGATGAAAGTGAACCCATACAACTACAAAATCATTTCCTCTTCAAGAGATTATATCTCAATAAATAATAAAACGATTAAAAAATACCTAAAGATTTTGTGTTTCTTGCTTCGGTGGTTCCAGGATCATCATCTGACCGTAGTAAAAGAATAGGAATAGCAATTTCTGCATTTGGAGGTCTAAAAGAAAAAAAATATGGAGCAGAAAGGACATATCAACGCCTCTGAAGTTCAGACTTTACAATTGATAGTTCCTGTTCTTGTATATGCAAGTGAAACATGGACTATACTGGCAGAGCATGAGAGGAAACTCAATGTCTTTAAAATGAAATGTTTAAGAACAATCCTTGGAGTAACTTTGCACGATAGACCGAAGCAATGCAGATATCAGAAAAGGGCTTAATATTAACAGATTCATCATTATTCGAAAAGAGATTAACATGGTTTGGACATGTTTCCCGGCTACCAGACTCCAGCTATGTAAATAAATCATATAAAGAAGATGGGCCGACCAGATAAGGGTTGAGACTGGCATGCCGCTTCTGACAGCTGGAAGACTGGCCCAAGACCGTGATAAGTGATGGAATTTTGTTATCAAGCATGTAGTGAAGCTCGCTGGAGTATGCACATAAGTCAAGAATGACCTTCCAGTCTGCTCCTTTAACTTTAACAATTATTATTCTTGTTATAATAAAGAAACTTTTTTTCTTTTCTTTTTTTCAGCCATCAATCAGCAGAATGTGAAAAATAAATGTCCAATGAAGACTCGGTTGAATACTTCAGCCATTGAAAACCAAGCAAGAAATAAATTGCTTGATTCCAATCCGAAAACAGAAACCAAGGTGAAACTTTTTGTTGCATTCAGCAATTACATTTTGACTCTGACATTATCTATTATATAAAGGGCAGTCTGTTTGTCTGTGTGTTTGTATGTCCAGCTAAAACTTGAAAAATACTGAACAAACACCCACAAAGTTGATATTTTCTTGACCAGCGATATAAGAACAATTAGATTGACTTTGAGCAAATTTCTGTGTTAAACATTTAAAAGATTAATTAATAAATTAACTTCAGTCTTTTTAGTTAAATTCTAGTTTAATGTGCAAGATTAAAAAATTAAACTGGAAATAAAGAAACATTGCATAGGTTAATTCATCATAATGATTCATCATATTCGGTTTAACGGCTATTTTAGATGCTTGCATGCTTTAACGGCTTTAAGAAATTGAGTTCTAAACTAACCTATCTTTGCCCAGGTCTTTATTTATCCCTCTTTTTCTCAAGTCCTTTTTTATCCTTCCATGTTTTTCTTAGCTTTTCCCTGTGAACTAGACGACCTGCTACCTTAACTGTTCTACATCTACTACTCAAGAACTCTCATCCATTCTTTCAATGTGGCCATACCATCAAAGTTTCCTGTTCTGTACACATCTTCCTATACTGTCCAGATTTAATCTTCCTCTGAGGTCATCAGAACTAAGCCTGTCTTTAAGACTCACATTATACATCCATCATATCATTCTCATATCATTTCTCTCCATGTAATGCATGTCTTCAATCCTAACTGACCAGGTTTCACTTCCATACATCATCACACTGCATATACATGCCTGACAGACTCTTCCCTTAGTCGACAGTGGTAACGTTCTACTGGTTAGTAATGACAAAAGTTCCTTGAACTTATTCCATCTATTCCTAAAATTCTATTATCGAAGTCTCCTGTTCTGCACACATCTACCTACACTGTCAAGATTTAATCTTCCTCTGAGGTCATCAGAACTAAGCCTGTCTAAGAAAAAACTAAAGGAAATGACTAATTATTAAAGAAAAGAAACACCAATTTAAAATTCAGATGAATTCTTTGGTGATTTAAAAAAAAAAAATGGAAATTTTATTTTCATATTTGAGGTCATTGACTGCAAGGATATTTTATGTACCTAGTAAATATCATCTTAATATAATTTTCAGGAAAAAATGTGACTTTTTAAAATTACTACAACTGATATATAATATTGTTTCTAATATATTTGTGATGATACTTGGTTATATTTTCACTTACCAATGCGTGTATAAACCGTTACACACCCATGTCGTCGTTGTGAACCCAAAAGAAAACATTAGCGAGACAGGTTACTTTGGTACGCATTAGAGAGAGAAAGAGAAAGGCAGCCATATAGACAGATAGCTCGTCTCACTACAACCGGTCATACTGTGTGCACTGTCTTCCATTGGAGACCGCACCTTAGACATGTCTTTCTTGCTTGAAATCTCATCAGCTAAGAGACAGAAAATCTTAGCACGGAAATCACGAGATTTTGCGACTTCCGTCACGGGTCACTTCTGACCCTTTAAAGCAAGGGCGGGCAACCTCCAGCGTCTGGCCCGCCACGCTGCTATGCTTTATTATTGCAATTCGGCCCGCGGACCTCCCAGTAAAACTCATATCATTTTGTGACATAGACGTAAAAGTAGGTTTCAATTAAGATTTACAGTGGGATAAAAATGTATAAATATCAGCAAGCGATGATGCATGTATATTTCATTTTTCTTTAACTATTAATTTCAAATCCTTGGCCTGAGAAAAAGGGGGAGGCAAAGAGGAAACGTGAGACGAGGAAAGGGCATGAAACATAGAACTTATGTGAGGTGTGTCAAAACGAATGCTGGATCAACTTGCTACTTCCCCCATCATTATTTTTTAGATAAGATTTTCAAGTTAAATTCATTTTACGGTATCTTTTGTTTATTAAATTGTTAGGTAAAAGTACAGAATTGTTAACAAAGCCTCCTCCCCATGTTAAGAATGGGTTTCTAAATAATAACGTTATTATTTCAGCACGGTCCGTAAACTGCAGAAGTGCCCAATTCTAGTTTTCTTATCTAAAGACTTGCCTGTTTAGTTGCTTCATAGTTCTAGAACTTTACTAAATGTGTTGAGAAAATTGCCTGTTTAGTTGCTTCATAATTCTAGAACTTTACTAAATGTGTTGAGAAAATTGCCTGTTTAGTTGCTTCATAGTTCTAGAACTTTACTAAATGTGTTGAGCAAACTGCCTGTTTAGTTGCTTCATAGTTCTAGAACTTTACTAAATGTGTTGAGAAAATTGCCTGTTTAGTTGCTTCATAGTTCTAGAACTTTACTAAATGTGTTGAGCAAATTGCCTGTTTAGTTGCTGCATAGTTCTAGAACTTTACTAAATGTGTTGAGCAAACTGCCTGTTTAGTTGCTTCATAGTTCTAGAACTTTACTAAATGTGTTGAGAAAATTGCCTGTTTAGTTGCTTCATAGTTCTAGAACTTTACTAAATGTGTTGAGCAAATTGCCTGTTTAGTTGCTTCATAGTTCTAGAACTTTACTAAATGTGTTGAGCAAATTGCCTGTTTAGTTGCTTCATAGTTCTAGAACTTTACTAAATGTGTTGAGCAAATTGCCTGTTTAGTTGCTTCATAGTTCTAGAACTTTACTAAATGTGTTGAGCAAATTGCCTGTTTAGTTGCTTCATAGTTCTAGAACTTTACTAAATGTGTTGAGCAAATTGCCTGTTTAGTTGCTTCATAGTTCTAGAACTTTACTAAATGTGTTGAGCAAATTGCCTGTTTAGTTGCTTCATAGTTCTAGAACTTTACTAAATGTGTTGAGCAAATTGCCTGTTTAGTTGCTTCATAGTTCTAGAACTTTACTAAATGTGTTGAGCAAATTGCCTGTTTAGTTGCTTCATAGTTCTAGAACTTTACTTAATGTGTTGAGCAAATTGCCTGTTTAGTTGCTTCATAGTTCTAGAACTTTACTAAATGTGTTGAGCAAATTGCCTGTTTAGTTGCTTCATAGTTCTAGAACTTTACTAAATGTGTTGAGCAAATTGCCTGTTTAGTTGCTTCATAGTTCTAGAACTTTACTAAATGTGTTGAGCAAATTGCCTGTTTAGTTGCTTCATAGTTCTAGAACTTTACTAAATGTGTTGAGCAAATTGCCTGTTTAGTTGCTTCATAGTTCTAGAACTTTACTAAATGTGTTGAGAAAATTGCCTGTTTAGTTGCTTCATAGTTCTAGAACTTTACTTAATGTGTTGAGCAAATTGCCTGTTTAGTTGCTTCATAGTTCTAGAACTTTACTAAATGTGTTGAGCAAATTGCCTGTTTAGTTGCTTCATAGTTCTAGAACTTTACTAAATGTGTTGAGCAAATTGCCTGTTTAGTTGCTTCATAGTTCTAGAACTTTACTAAATGTGTTGAGAAAATTGCCTGTTTAGTTGCTTCATAGTTCTAGAACTTTACTAAATGTGTTGAGCAAATTGCCTGTTTAGTTGCTTCATAATTCTAGAACTTTACTAAATGTGTTGAGCAAATTGCCTGTTTAGTTGCTTCATAGTTCTAGAACTTTACTAAATGTGTTGAGCAAATTGCCTGTTTAGTTGCTTCATAATTCTAGAACTTTACTAAATGTGTTGAGCAAATTGCCTGTTTAGTTGCTTCATAGTTCTAGAACTTTACTAAATGTGTTGAGCAAATTGCCTGTTTAGTTGCTTCATAGTTCTAGAACTTTACTAAATGTGTTGAGAAAATTGCCTGTTTAGTTGCTTCATAGTTCTAGAACTTTACTAAATGTGTTGAGCAAATTGCCTGTTTAGTTGCTTCATAGTTCTAGAACTTTACTTAATGTGTTGAGCAAATTGCCTGTTTAGTTGCTTCATAGTTCTAGAACTTTACTAAATGTGTTGAGCAAATTGCCTGTTTAGTTGCTTCATAGTTCTAGAACTTTACTAAATGTGTTGAGCAAACTGCCTGTTTAGTTGCTTCATAGTTCTAGAACTTTACTAAATGTGTTGAGAAAATTGCCTGTTTAGTTGCTTCATAGTTCTAGAACTTTACTAAATGTGTTGAGCAAATTGCCTGTTTAGTTGCTTCATAGTTCTAGAACTTTACTAAATGTGTTGAGCAAATTGCCTGTTTAGTTGCTTCATAATTCTAGAACTTTACTAAATGTGTTGAGCAAATTGCCTGTTTAGTTGCTTCATAGTTCTAGAACTTTACTAAATGTGTTGAGCAAATTGCCTGTTTAGTTGCTTCATAGTTCTAGAACTTTACTAAATGTGTTGAGCAAATTGCCTGTTTAGTTGCTTCATAGTTCTAGAACTTTACTAAATGTGTTGAGCAAATTGCCTGTTTAGTTGCTTCATAGTTCTAGAACTTTACTAAATGTGTTGAGCAAATTGCCTGTTTAGTTGCTTCATAGTTCTAGAACTTTACTAAATGTGTTGAGCAAATTGCCTGTTTAGTTGCTTCATAGTTCTAGAACTTTACTAAATGTGTTGAGCAAATTGCCTGTTTAGTTGCTTCATAGTTCTAGAACTTTACTTAATGTGTTGAGCAAATTGCCTGTTTAGTTGCTTCATAGTTCTAGAACTTTACTAAATGTGTTGAGCAAATTGCCTGTTTAGTTGCTTCATAATTCTAGAACTTTACTAAATGTGTTGAGCAAATTGCCTGTTTAGTTGCTTCATAGTTCTAGAACTTTACTAAATGTGTTGAGAAAATTGCCTGTTTAGTTGCTTCATAGTTCTAGAACTTTACTAAATGTGTTGAGCAAATTGCCTGTTTAGTTGCTTCATAATTCTAGAACTTTACTAAATGTGTTGAGCAAATTGCCTGTTTAGTTGCTTCATAGTTCTAGAACTTTACTAAATGTGTTGAGCAAATTGCCTGTTTAGTTGCTTCATAGTTCTAGAACTTTACTAAATGTGTTGAGCAAATTGCCTGTTTAGTTGCTTCATAGTTCTAGAACTTTACTAAATGTGTTGATCAAATTGCCTGTTTAGTTGCTTCATAGTTCTAGAACTTTACTAAATGTGTTGAGCAAATTGCCTGTTTAGTTGCTTCATAATTCTAGAACTTTACTAAATGTGTTGAGCAAATTGCCTGTTTAGTTGCTTCATAGTTCTAGAACTTTACTAAATGTGTTGAGCAAATTGCCTGTTTAGTTGCTTCATAATTCTAGAACTTTACTAAATGTGTTGAGCAAATTGCCTGTTTAGTTGCTTCATAGTTCTAGAACTTTACTAAATGTGTTGAGAAAATTGCCTGTTTAGTTGCTTCATAGTTCTAGAACTTTACTTAATGTGTTGAGCAAATTGCCTGTTTAGTTGCTTCATAGTTCTAGAACTTTACTAAATATGTTGAGAAAATTGCCTGTTTAGTTGCTTCATAGTTCTAGAACTTTACTAAATGTGTTGAGCAAATTGCCTGTTTAGTTGCTTCATAGTTCTAGAACTTTACTAAATGTGTTGAGAAAATTGCCTGTTTAGTTGCTTCATAGTTCTAGAACTTTACTAAATGTGTTGAGCAAATTGCCTGTTTAGTTGCTTCATAATTCTAGAACTTTACTAAATGTGTTGAGCAAATTGCCTGTTTAGTTGCTTCATAGTTCTAGAACTTTACTAAATGTGTTGAGAAAATTGCCTGTTTAGTTGCTTCATAGTTCTAGAACTTTACTAAATGTGTTGAGCAAATTGCCTGTTTAGTTGCTTCATAGTTCTAGAACTTTACTAAATGTGTTGAGCAAATTGCCTGTTTAGTTGCTTCATAATTCTAGAACTTTACTAAATGTGTTGAGCAAATTGCCTGTTTAGTTGCTTCATAGTTCTAGAACTTTACTAAATGTGTTGAGAAAATTGCCTGTTTAGTTGCTTCATAGTTCTAGAACTTTACTAAATGTGTTGAGCAAATTGCCTGTTTAGTTGCTTCATAGTTCTAGAACTTTACTAAATGTGTTGAGCAAATTGCCTGTTTAGTTGCTTCATAATTCTAGAACTTTACTAAATGTGTTGAGCAAATTGCCTGTTTAGTTGCTTCATAGTTCTAGAACTTTACTAAATGTGTTGAGCAAATTGCCTGTTTAGTTGCTTCATAGTTCTAGAACTTTACTAAATGTGTTGAGCAAATTGCCTGTTTAGTTGCTTCATAATTCTAGAACTTTACTAAATGTGTTGAGCAAATTGCCTGTTTAGTTGCTTCATAGTTCTAGAACTTTACTAAATGTGTTGAGCAAATTGCCTGTTTAGTTGCTTCATAATTCTAGAACTTTACTAAATGTGTTGAGCAAATTGCCTGTTTAGTTGCTTCATAGTTCTAGAACTTTACTAAATGTGTTGAGCAAATTGCCTGTTTAGTTGCTTCATAGTTCTAGAACTTTACTAAATGTGTTGAGCAAATTGCCTGTTTAGTTGCTTCATAGTTCTAGAACTTTACTAAATGTGTTGAGCAAATTGCCTGTTTAGTTGCTTCATAGTTCTAGAACTTTACTAAATGTGTTGAGCAAATTGCCTGTTTAGTTGCTTCATAGTTCTAGAACTTTACTAAATGTGTTGAGCAAATTGCCTGTTTAGTTGCTTCATAGTTCTAGAACTTTACTAAATGTGTTGAGCAAATTGCCTGTTTAGTTGCTTCATAGTTCTAGAACTTTACTAAATGTGTTGAGCAAATTGCCTGTTTAGTTGCTTCATAGTTCTAGAACTTTACTAAATGTGTTGAGAAAATTGCCTGTTTAGTTGCTTCATAGTTCTAGAACTTTACTAAATGTGTTGAGCAAATTGCCTGTTTAGTTGCTTCATAGTTCTAGAACTTTACTAAATGTGTTGATCAAATTGCCTGTTTAGTTGCTTTATAGTTCTAGAACTTTACTAAATGTGTTGAGCAAATTGCCTGTTTAGTTGCTTCATAATTCTAGAACTTTACTAAATGTGTTGAGCAAATTGCCTGTTTAGTTGCTTCATAGTTCTAGAACTTTACTAAATGTGTTGAGCAAATTGCCTGTTTAGTTGCTTCATAATTCTAGAACTTTACTAAATGTGTTGAGCAAATTGCCTGTTTAGTTGCTTCATAGTTCTAGAACTTTACTAAATGTGTTGAGAAAATTGCCTGTTTAGTTGCTTCATAGTTCTAGAACTTTACTTAATGTGTTGAGCAAATTGCCTGTTTAGTTGCTTCATAGTTCTAGAACTTTACTAAATATGTTGAGAAAATTGCCTGTTTAGTTGCTTCATAGTTCTAGAACTTTACTAAATGTGTTGAGCAAATTGCCTGTTTAGTTGCTTCATAGTTCTAGAACTTTACTAAATGTGTTGAGAAAATTGCCTGTTTAGTTGCTTCATAGTTCTAGAACTTTACTAAATGTGTTGAGCAAATTGCCTGTTTAGTTGCTTCATAATTCTAGAACTTTACTAAATGTGTTGAGCAAATTGCCTGTTTAGTTGCTTCATAGTTCTAGAACTTTACTAAATGTGTTGAGAAAATTGCCTGTTTAGTTGCTTCATAGTTCTAGAACTTTACTAAATGTGTTGAGCAAATTGCCTGTTTAGTTGCTTCATAGTTCTAGAACTTTACTAAATGTGTTGAGCAAATTGCCTGTTTAGTTGCTTCATAATTCTAGAACTTTACTAAATGTGTTGAGCAAATTGCCTGTTTAGTTGCTTCATAGTTCTAGAACTTTACTAAATGTGTTGAGAAAATTGCCTGTTTAGTTGCTTCATAGTTCTAGAACTTTACTAAATGTGTTGAGCAAATTGCCTGTTTAGTTGCTTCATAGTTCTAGAACTTTACTAAATGTGTTGAGCAAATTGCCTGTTTAGTTGCTTCATAATTCTAGAACTTTACTAAATGTGTTGAGCAAATTGCCTGTTTAGTTGCTTCATAGTTCTAGAACTTTACTAAATGTGTTGAGCAAATTGCCTGTTTAGTTGCTTCATAGTTCTAGAACTTTACTAAATGTGTTGAGCAAATTGCCTGTTTAGTTGCTTCATAATTCTAGAACTTTACTAAATGTGTTGAGCAAATTGCCTGTTTAGTTGCTTCATAGTTCTAGAACTTTACTAAATGTGTTGAGCAAATTGCCTGTTTAGTTGCTTCATAATTCTAGAACTTTACTAAATGTGTTGAGCAAATTGCCTGTTTAGTTGCTTCATAGTTCTAGAACTTTACTAAATGTGTTGAGCAAATTGCCTGTTTAGTTGCTTCATAGTTCTAGAACTTTACTAAATGTGTTGAGCAAATTGCCTGTTTAGTTGCTTCATAGTTCTAGAACTTTACTAAATGTGTTGAGCAAATTGCCTGTTTAGTTGCTTCATAGTTCTAGAACTTTACTAAATGTGTTGAGCAAATTGCCTGTTTAGTTGCTTCATAGTTCTAGAACTTTACTAAATGTGTTGAGCAAATTGCCTGTTTAGTTGCTTCATAGTTCTAGAACTTTACTAAATGTGTTGAGCAAATTGCCTGTTTAGTTGCTTCATAGTTCTAGAACTTTACTAAATGTGTTGAGCAAATTGCCTGTTTAGTTGCTTCATAGTTCTAGAACTTTACTAAATGTGTTGAGAAAATTGCCTGTTTAGTTGCTTCATAGTTCTAGAACTTTACTAAATGTGTTGAGCAAATTGCCTGTTTAGTTGCTTCATAGTTCTAGAACTTTACTAAATGTGTTGAGCAAATTCATTTAAACATTTTTGTGTCTGCTTTTTTTATACATATTTTTAGTGTTTTGTTTTTAGATTTTAATTTCTTTCGTTGGTTTTACTTTTTTTGTTGTTGCCATACATAATTAATGTTAATTAGTATTTTTTACCGAGACTTTTTATTATTTTGTTAGTACTAATTCTCATGCAGTACAAAGTTAACCAACAAGTAACTTTTATTTGTTTTATTTTTTTGAATATTGTTGTTTTTAGATTAATTTATGCAACATAAATACGGTGAGCACTCTCAAGAGACTGCAGCACAACGAAAGAGCCATGATTAGATGGATCTTCCATGTCAAGCTTGGTATAAAAGAAATATCTGATGTCCTTAAGCTGTGCAGGATGAGATGGCTTGGCCATGTCGAGCGAAGCTCCAGCTGGATCTCCCGGGTCAGAGGCATGTCCATTGAATCAAGTCTGCAGGCCGGAAGACCAAAGCTCTCTCGGGATGAGCGTTGTAAATGCGACTGTGCAGCCCTGGAGATTGCAAACTTTGATCCTCGTGACTGCCGAGCCTTGAGAGGAAGACTTCGATCAAGACTGGCAGACAGACCCCATCCTCTTATAGAGGACTAATCAAAAGCCTGTTAAAAATAAATCTGATGATGAAAACTACCTTATTCACGTAACCGCGTGCTACACACAAAGCCATATCAACATCGGTCGTTGATAACATCAAGACGAATTTCAACTTGACTGCGATAGATATATCTCAATCAGGGAGAAAAAAGAAGAGAAAAAATATGCTTATACTTCTGACAAGGGTATTTATTACCGAAAGTACTCAAGTTTAAAAAAAAAAAATAGAAGAGTTTTTAAAGTAAATAAATAATTTATGTTAAAAAACAAATAATCTGCGTTGTCCGGGTTTTAAAAATATTTTTAAAATATATTCTCCTTATTATTGCCATTTCAGCAACGTTTCCAATGTGTGACTTTTCAAACTACCTTATTTATTTTTGTTTTGTTTTTGTTTTTTTGTAGAGAAAAGCTGATATTGCGAAGATGGAAGTAATCCCTTCACAACAACAGGAAAAAGAAGAAGGTAGATAAATTGGTGCTTGTTCAGATGAGCGGCCGTACGAAAAAAAAATTTTTTTATAAAAACAATATCATATACTTATTCAGCGTTTTATTCTTACTCGCTGTACAAAAAAGTAGAAAGAATTATCCACTAGAACTTTAATTACAAGTATTTTTCCATTCTTCATGTCATAAAAGCGATTCGTTCTGTAAGCGTCCATCTTTTTTCTTAAAAATAATTCAAGGGCAGATAATTCGCAAGGGAGATAATCATGCAATTTAAAAAAAAAAACAACTACATATACAGGGTGGGCCAAAATAAGGGGCCTATCTTTAAATTTGAATAACTTGAATTTGAATAACTTCCACAAAATAAAAGTTAAACTCACCAAACTTTATGTGTGTGTAGACTGACCCTTCCGAGATTTTTTGAAATAAACAAAACAAATTTTAGCCGAAAAACACTTCTTAAAACTTACAAAAACTAAAGTATTGTTTTTTACACTGTTTTGAGTTTTTTAAGCAAAAATAATGTTTTCTAAATGAGGGTACGTTCCTTAGGGCTAATACGGCTCATGCTTGCTTCGGAAGGGGTCCTTTACTTATTCTAAAAAAAAAAAAATCAATAAATAAAAAAGTTATGAATTTTTAAAAATAGGACCCTTATTTTTGCCCACCCTGTATAAAAATTAAATTTATTCCAATAAAACATTTCGTTATAATGCAATAAATTAATTTAATTTCGTTTATTTACTTTCATATTGTTTTGATATGCAGAATAGAAAAATACTTGTAATTAAAGTTCTAGTGGATAATTTTTTCTACTTTTTTGTACAGCGAGTAAGAATAAAACGCTGAATAAGTATAGGATATTGTTTTATAAAAAAATATTTTTTTCGTACAGCCGCTCATCAGCACAAGCACCGATAAATTTATAAACATACTAACTGCAATACCCATCCAACGACAGGGTCATAATACTGTGGCAATCATTTTTCTTTTATTCATTTAACGTCACTTTTCCCTTGTTCAGGGGTCAGACGTTTTCTGATATTTTGCAAGCGCATTCTACAGTTCTCATGGTTCAGTTGGTCAACTGTCTCCAAATTCCACTCCGTGCAGTTTTGTTTAATCACTTGCTTTCAAGTTTTCTTTGGCCGTTCAACCTTGCTACAGTTCAAGACATCCATGCTTCTACAGAGGTTTATCCAGGAGGATGAAAGTACCAGCATAACTGATTTGTCCTTGGATAACCTCTATGCTGAGCAAATGTAGTACTTTCAACAAATCCACTGTTGGGTTTGGTCAGTTATCGCATTGCAGAACAGGGCATCTTTTACGAGACTTTGAAAAAAAACATGGCCGATTTGGGGGGGGGGGGTTACTAACAAATGCACTAGGAGCGGCCATATTGTTTTTGTGAAAACGGTGGGAAAAAAAAACAAGAATTTTTTTTTTTTACATCTAATGAAAACCCATTTATAATAGGTAAAAATAAAAACAAATTACATAGGTAAGTAGAAAAATATCTCTTCTCGTCGTAGGTCAACTTCACTTGTTGCAAATTTAGGTTTTTAAACCCTTTCTCGTTCTTTTTTTGGACCCCGTTCGCGCCTCTGCTGAGCGTCGTAACATATACCCGCAGAACATCTAATCATAGATCTATCGTTGCACTGCTGTCAGCGAAAGAGGACTCGGTGAGGGCCCAGCATTCACTGCCATATAACATAACATGACACTCCTGACACAGCTGCGATACAACTTAGACAAAGATTTACTCCCTAGTGCAAGCGATTGAACCCTCAAATACTTGAAAGAAATCAACAAAATACTGTGTTAGTGAAAATTGTTGGGAATAGTTTACACAACTGAAGTTATGGGTTAAAAACTTTTTTTTTTAATATTATTGAGTCACACCCCCAAAGTTTATGAATATCTATAATTTTGTGGCATTTTCTTATGTTATAAATCTCTTTAAAACAAGAGGTAACTTTCTAAAAAAAAAAAAAAAAAAAAAGAAGAAAAATATCTATCTGAGGATGGGTAAAATGAATTCCTTGAACAGAACACTCGACCAACCCGACAATCAGCTAAATCCCATCCATTCACTGTGGAGGTCCCCAGATGCGGGAGAGCCTTCTAATCCAATAGCTTCTTTCCTCGAGCTGCCGGCCTTTGGAACTCCCTCCCTGCTCCCTGTTTCCCCGACTGTACCGACATGCAGAAATTTAAAACAAATGTGAACAAGCATCTTGCTGCACAGCTCCCAATTTACGATGACCCCCAAAACTTTCACCCTAATTCTCAGTAGCCCCTTACGTCTACAGTGGCAACTTGCCTTGTTTCGGTTGAACTAAGTTAAGAAAAAAATGTTTTGCACTATTTTTATGTCCCCTTACTAAGATTAAAATCAAGATGTAATGATACTAAATCTGAAATATTTGAATTTATAAATGCGAGTTAGTGCTCATATAATGCCCCTAAAAACCCTTTAAAATATTACCCAAAAAATTAAAATTTCACAAGAATCGTAGGTATCTGAATCTGCATGAAGGCCTTCCACCCCCTTTTTACTCCCTTTGCATGAAACTAAATTAAACTGTTCCAAAGTTTATAATTATTAATTTATTAGTTTAGGAGTGAATCCCGTACATGCAAATATATAAACATATACACATACCTAACTTATATATATATATATATATATATATATATATATAAAATATTTGTTGTTGTTTATTATCTATGTACGTATACGTTTCGTCCCTTTTCAATCAGGACTCATCAGCATAGAGATATGACTATTCACTACCGGTCGTACGATTCGAAACCCTGGATAAACAAGTATTTTTCAACTTGCATCCAACGTCGTTAACCGCGCGCCCACTATTTGAATAGCCGATAAACAATGATAATTTAACACATTTAAAGCGGCACGATATCCAGGCATTCTACTTCTATTAAAGAAGGAATGATGCATTATAAAGCAAGTGACGTCATGCTGTGTTTGTACTACCATTAAGAGTGCTCTACTTATTTTACGAAGAGCGACAAATATAAAATATTTGTTGTTGTTTATTATCTATGTACGTATACGTTTCGTCCCTTTTCAATCAGGACTCATCAGCATAGAGATATGACTATTCACTACCGGTCGTACGATTCGAAACCCTGGATAAACATGTATTTTTCAACTTGCATCCAACGTCTTTAACCGCGCGCCCACCATTTGAATAGCCGATAAACAATGATAATTTTAACACATTTAAAGCGGCACGATATCCAGGCATTCTACTTCTATTAAAGAAGGAATGATGCATTATAAAGCAAGTGACGTCATGCTGTGTTTGTACTACCATTAAGAGTGCTCTACTTATTTTACGAGGAGCGACAAATATAAAATATTTGTTGTTGTTTATTATCTATGTACGTATACGTTTCGTCCCTTTTCAATCAGGACTCATCAGCATAGAGATATGACTATTCACTACCGGTCGTATGATTCGAAACCCTGGATAAACATATATATATATATATATATATATATATATATATATTATATAATGTTAATTATTTTTTATTATTCTACTTTATTTATTTTATATTTAAAACACTATATACTATATATTATTATCGTTATTGATATCAAGGGAATGGCCTACGAATGGCCTATGCTGGAAATCTCATTTCTTTGATCAATCATAACTCATAAACCAAATTAGTTAAAACTTTGCACAACATTTTTATTTGATAGGTTCTATAAGTGTGTAGAATTTCAGCATCATTAGTCAAGGCAACCCAGAGATCCAGAAAGTTCAATCATGAAATCATGTTATCTGTGTGTACGTACGTACGTATGTGCCCCCCTGTATCTCATCAACTATTTGATGGATTCAGCTGATTTTTGGCAGAGATAGAGGTTCTAGTGTCTAGTTGATGGCATTTTAATTTCAGTTTACCATATACCTTGATTAGTCAAACTACCAACTATATCAGTTATGAGAAGGCATTGTATTGAGACATAACCTTTACAAAAGTAGTGACATTCCATGAAAAATTGCCAGTATACTGAAATCATATGCCCTTAATAGGGTTAAGATGAAAATTCATATACACTAAATGTACAAAAGCAAGGAAATTCCCAAATTTTTACACTTTTATGGTCATTAAGGATATGACTCTACATATCAACCAAACCATTTCATTATCACATCACTACAGTATAAATCTCTATGCATGAGTGGATGAAGTGTGAGAGGTGCTCTGAAGAAAAATTCCTACTAGTAAAATACATAGCCCTGTTGTGCTCGCATACCCTTAATGACAATAAAAGTGTAAAAATTTGGGAATTTCCTTGCTTTTGTACATTTAGTGTATATGAATTTTCATCTTAACCCTATTAAGGGCATATGAGTTCAGTATACTGGCATTTATCATGGAATAGTATAAATAGAGTGGTCTAAAATTATAGAAGAAGTTCTATTTTCCTTTCATAACTGAATATATGTATTCTTAAATAATACTAAATTGTGATGTTTTTTTTTTTTGCTTGAATTCTGTTTGTGATGTTATGAGAGGTGCTAAAGAAGAGACTTTTTTGAATCCTCTAAAGTATAATACAAAATAAAATATTCCAAATCATTTTAGAAACGATCGTACACCATATTTTATTGTTTGAATTCTTGGCACTGATATAAATAATGTGCTAATTTTATTTATCTCAACCTACCTTTATATATATATATATATATATATATATATATATATATATATATCTTCTCTGATGAGAAGAATTATCTTTGAAAACTCATGGGTTAAGGACTTTAAGATACTTTGCCTGAATTTTGAATTCTAATAAAATTTGATTCGCACCTTATTTTATTTCATTTTATATTATGCTATATATATATATATATATATATATATAAGCGTACACCCTACATCCAAAATAATTTTTTAAAATAATGCTTCGCCAGTGTTTGCACTCACTTATTTAGATATATTACTAAAATATTCATATAAAATCATAGAATTACACCAGTAATTTAATTTTTCATTTATAAATTATCATTTCTGATGACCTAAAGAAAACACCTACCGTTGACATTTTATTGTAGAGTGGAGGATTTCTTTTGCTATTCATTTGTGACGGTGGGGAAGTCTGAGGTGGTTGTCTGATTTACTATATTTTTTCTTGCTTACCCTCACCACTTGAGATGGCTTCTTCCAGGAGCTAGAAAAAAGCATGTGTTATACTCGCTAACTTTTGTGTGACAAGCTGGAAATAAATATATTTATTTATATACAAATAAATACACATTGGTCTTTATCATAGAGTGGAGGTCCTATCGTTTTTGAAATTATATATCTTATATATAAAGTATAGTCAGAATTTCTCCTATTTCTTTGACCAGTATAACTCTGTAAATAAAAGCTATATATAGACGTCTGTTTTATATGCATTGGTATGTGCTTCCAGAAAAAGAATTATATTATTTACAAAATATATTTAATCATATAAATTGTATTTTCCTTCCAGTGTTTATTCATTTTTTTTTACATTGAATTTCTATTTATTTTCCGTTTTAATTTACATTTTATTTAAATATCAATTATTATTCAAATCAAGAGTCATCTTTTGCACAAAATATTCGCTTACTTTTTTAATTAAATATTGATCTTCTTACAAAGAATATTTAGAAAAATTACTTCATTTACAAATACACTTATTCATATGAAATAGTACCTTCTTTCCAATGTTTGTGTATACAAACGATTATTTAACCCCCTCTACGTTGCTGCGAAGATGCTCCTTCGTAGCTATGAAGTAATACGAACATTTACATGTTCATTATTATTTATAAAGTTAATACCTATAGAACACTACAATTAATACTTATAGATGATTAAAAAAGAATTGAGTAAGAATACTTATATGGGGTTCAGAGGTGGGAGCATGAGTTTCTTGGGTTCTTCAATTTTCTTAGGCTATGTCCATACGTGAATCGCCATTGGTGTATGTATATATATATATATATATATATATATATATAAATATATATATATATATATATATATATATATATATATATAAATATATATATATATATATATATACAGGGTGTCTCAAAAAAATGTACTCACTCGTAGAATGACGAGAAAACTTTTATTTATGAACATAGAGTGAAATGAAATAGCATCGAATACATGAGACAGATGTAATTGAAGAATCATGTTCGCAAATGTTCAAACTGATGACCATTATTGTTCAAACAAAGCTGATAACGCGCACCAAGGTAAATAAAGGTTTTCTCGTCATTCTAAGAGTGAGTACATTTTTTTGAGACACTCTGTATATATATATATATATATATATATATACATATCTTATAAGCTAAAGACTATTTTTCCCCTATTTCATCCACTATAATAGCTTTTTTAACTGTCAGTCATTTATACAAAATATTGGTCCGTGTTGTTAAAAACAAAAATGTTATTTTCAATCAATTTCATCCTATCTAATATTTATTCATGATCAGTATTTTATTTTTTATTAGTCATATTTAGAGTCGGGCGACAGAGTTTTTACTCTATAACTCAAATTTACTACCACTCTTCTCATGATCACCGGATAAAGAAAGACATTTTGTATTTATCATCAGTAAAAAGAAACATATGCTTTTTTTGGGGGGGGGGGGGACTATTATTTAACCTCCCCCTTCAAATACTTATAATCAATATTTACATATAATAATAGCTCCCCCCCCCCCCCCCCCCAAAAAAAAAAATTTGGTATGCAAGTTTTTTGGGGAGGAACTTAAATAATATATTTCACCATTTCACCCAGATTGATTGAAGACATCATGACCGCCAACGATTAAAACATTGGTTTTAAGTTACTGTGTTAGGTAAATTATTGCAATCACATTATTTTTTTTGTTCACTATCTGCATTGTTTTTAATCTACTTTATACACTAATGCACGAGATTTAAGATTAATATCATGCTATTAGCACTTTTGATTTTTTTCTTTAGTTTTTTTGTCTACTTTAAAAAAATATTACAATTATTGAGTCACTTTTTTAAAAAGTGCATTAGTTTTTTTTTTATTAGTTATCCCAAAATAAAATCTGGGCTGGTGCACCAACCTCTTGGACAGGGTGTAAAAAAGAGTCTTTAACTTAATAGGTCTCGCATCGTCTACAAAGCTCCAGCCTCTGTCCCAATGTTGCATCTCTGTGCTTGTTTTACAAGTACTTCAACGGAATGTGCTTTGACGAATTTACTGCACGTGTACGTCCTCAACGTAAATACTCCCAACCAACACGATAAACAGCAAAATCCTACCCCTTCACTGTAGAGGTCCGCAGATACTGGAAAACTTTCTACTCTAATATCTTTATTTGGACCATTTGCTTTTGGAATTCCCTCCCTGCCCTGTTTTCCCGACTGTGCCAACATGCAAAAATTTTGAACAAACGTCTTGCAACACAACTCCCCACTAAACATAGCCCCTATAAATCTGGCCCCTAATTTACAGTAGCCCTTTACGTGTCGATGGCAATATGCTTTGTTTGGGATCGATAAAAGTAAAAAAATAAATTAAAAAGCGTTGTGGACTGATCCGGATTAACCCGTAGTGACAGGATGGATTGGTCAGATCACTATAAAGTCGACACCTTTTCCCTTACCAAGGAGAACTGGTTAGCGAACCGCTTAGCATGTCTGCCTAGAGCCAGTAATGACTACCAACTTATTGTAATTAAGTATTCTTAATACAATTCCTATTCCTTTCAATTCCTGTCTTGGGTTTCTTATTTTCCATTCAACTACATAGTATTTGTTCTGGTGATAGTTACTTAGTCATTAGCCTCGTACTTACTGGCAATTAAATTAAAAAAATTATTTCACTGTAACAATTCTAGTCTTCCTCTTATTTCTCCTTTCTTTAATAACTAGCTGGCTCCATCCACTCGCGATTGTTTCAAAATTTAACTCATATTCACTACTTGAAATCATTGAAATGAAACTAATCAGTAAGAAAAAGACAAAACTCTCTCTCTCTCATTTCCTTCTGTTTTACTCTTTGTTCTTTTTACTTTCTTATTCGTTCTCTCTCCTCCTACCTCATCATGCCTAACACACGTATATTCACTTTTATCATTTAGGATAAAATGTATAGGTAATATTTATTATTATTAGTAGTAGTGGCAGCAGCAGCAGTCTGTAACAAAAAACAATAATATATGGGACCATTAAAAGGTAATTTTGCCCTAAAACGGTATGTAATTACTTTGTTTATAACATGTTTTTTATTGTTGATTGACATTTGAGTGCACGTTTTGCAGCGTTTCTTTCCTCTGTTTTACTTTTTGGTTTTGTTATCTTATTTGTTCTTTCTCCTCCTACCTCCTATTCATCGTACCATGAAGCATGTCGGACTTTCACTTTTATCATATTTAATTTTTTTTTTTCCAGATGCTGTTCATATTTCGGACATGCAATTAGTGTCTGGTGACTTAGAAGATTTTATACCTGGAGAAAATGGATGCCTGGTGTATCGTTTATGATACTTTCAGACTAACTGATCAAAGACTGTTCCATTAACACCAAACTCCCACACACTCGGTTCGGGCGTCAAGTTACCCCCTCCCTTCCCCCCTCTGTTTTGTTGCAAGAAATGTTATGATCTTGTCCAATTTTGTGTTCTGCATTTTTTTCTTTTTGTTAATGCATATCTTAACAAATTTTTGCATATTAAAATAAAATGACTGCAATTTTCTTGATATTTTTTTTCGTCTTTTTTTATTTTCAGCTTTTTGAAAAGATCTCATCTTTTTTCATTAGTCTATTGGAAAAACCGAAAGGTAAATTACGGCAAAAAGTCTTGTAAAATCTCTGCTCTGTGTGGGGTAATGTGATACTGTATAATTAAGGTTTAATATGTTGAGAGTCTATATAACTTGATGTATCTTTTTATATCATGCAGAACAAGGAGCTATACAAGGTGATGGAAGTATATACGCAGAAAAGGGGCTGTACAAGGTGATGGGAGTATATACGCAGAAAAGGGGCTGTACAAGGTGATGGGAGTATATACGCAGAAAAGGGGCTATACAAGGTGATGGGAGTATATACGCAGAAAAGGGGCTGTACAAGGTGATGGGAGTATATACGCAGAAAAGGGGCTGTACAAGGTGATGGGAGTATATACGCAGAAAAGGGGCTATACAAGGTGATGGGAGTATATACGCAGAAAAGGGGCTGTACAAGGTGATGGGAGTATATACGCAGAAAAGGGGCTGTACAAGGTGATGGGAGTATATACGCAGAAAAGGGGCTGTACAAGGTGATGGGAGTGCATACATAGAACAAGGGGCTATACAAGGTGAGGGAGTATATACGCAGAAAAGGGGCTGTACAAGGTGATGGGAGTGCATACGCAGAACAAGGGGCTGTACAAGGTGATAAGAGTGCATACGCAGAACAAGGGGCTATACAAGGTGAGGGAGTATATATGCAGAAAATGGGCTGTACAAGGTGAAGGAGTATATACGCAGAAAAGGGGCTGTACAAGGTGATGGGAGTGCATACGCAGAACAAGAGGCTGTACAAGGTGATAAGAGTGCATACGCAGAACAAGGGGCTATACAAGGTGATGGGAGTATATACGCAGAACAAGGGGCTGTACAAGGTGATGGGAGTGCATACGCAGAACAAGGGGCTGTACAAGGTGATAAGAGTGCATACACAGAACAAGGGGCTATACAAGGTGAGGGAGTATATACGCAGAACAAGGGGCTGTACAAGGTGATGGGAGTGCATACGCAGAACAAGGGGCTGTACAAGGTGATAAGAGTGCATACACAGAACAAGGGGCTATACAAGGTGAGGGAGTATATACGCAGAAAAGGGGCTGTACAAGGTGATGGGAGTGCATACGCAGAACAAGGGGCTGTACAAGTTGATAAGAGTGCATACACAGAACAAGGGGCTATACAAGGTGAGGGAGTATATACGCAGAAAAGGGGCTGTACAAGGTGATGGGAGTATATACGCAGAACAAGGGGCTGTACAAGGTGATGGGAGTGCATACATAGAACAAGGGGCTATACAAGGTGAGGGAGTATATACGCAGAAAAGGGGCTGTACAAGGTGATGGGAGTGCATACGCAGAACAAGGGGCTGTACAAGGTGATGGGAGTGCATACGCAGAACAAGGGGCTGTACAAGGTGATGGGAGTGCATACGCAGAACAAGGGGCTGTACAAGGTGATGGGAGTGCATACGCAGAACAAGGGGCTGTACAAGGTGATGGGAGTGCATACGCAGAACAAGCGGCTGTACAAGGTGATGGGAGTGCATACGCAGAACAAGGGGCTGTACAAGGTGATAAGAGTGCATACGCAGAACAAGGGGCTATACAAGGTGAGGGAGTATATACGCAGAACAAGGGGCTGTACAAGGTGATGGGAGTGCATACGCAGAACAAGGGGCTGTACAAGGTGATAAGAGTGCATACACAGAACAAGGGGCTGTACAAGGTGATGGGAGTGCATACGCAGAACAAGGGGCTGTACAAGGTGATAAGAGTGCATACACAGAACAAGGGGCTATACAAGGTGAGGGAGTATATACGCAGAACAAGGGGCTGTACAAGGTGATGGGAGTGCATACGCAGAACAAGGGGCTGTACAAGTTGATAAGAGTGCATACACAGAACAAGGGGCTATACAAGGTGAGGGAGTATATACGCAGAAAAGGGGCTGTACAAGGTGATGGGAGTATATACGCAGAACAAGGGGCTGTACAAGGTGATAAGAGTGCATACACAGAACAAGGGGCTATACAAGGTGAGGGAGTATATACGCAGAAAAGGGGCTGTACAAGGTGATGGGAGTGCATACGCAGAACAAGGGGCTGTACAAGGTGATGGGAGTGCATACGCAGAACAAGGGGCTGTACAAGGTGATGGGAGTATATACGCAGAACAAGGGGCTGTACAAGGTGATGGGAGTGCATACGCAGAAAAAGGGGCTACACAAGGTGATATAAAAATATAGAGCTTACAGTGTTCCAGATAAAATTGATAATGTTTATATTCTTTCATTTCAGAACCATTTTAAGTACTTAATAGCAGCAAAATGCAACGGATAGAAAAATACACATGTTAAGAGTTTATATAATGTGATAAAAAAGATAAACTTATTTATAGAGAACCACTATAATGTAAAATGAAAAGAAAAATAGATATGTACAGATGTTATATGAAACAATATAAAAAAAAAACAACAAAAATCATTGATATGAATATTTTTTATGACTTGATTGAAAAAAAAAAAGAAAGCATTTTTTTTCATTTTTTTTTTTTTTTTTTTTTTTTTTTTTAACAATTTTACAGTTCATTTTTATATTTTTTTTCTCTTTTCGGTATTAGTTTCACTCCTCCCCCAAAACGTCCTGTTAGCATATTTAGATCATTATAAACATCATCATCATCATTTTTATTATTATTAATAATATACTTCTTTTTTTTTTTCTATCGTAGAAGGCAAAGTCAACAGTTTTTACAAAAAGAAACAATTAAAAATTTTCTTTTTATTTTGTACAATAAATGCTTGTGGCCAAAAGTGTTCAAAATGTTGGTTCTTGCTTGAAAACAAAAGTTAAGCAACATTGAACCTGTCCAGCATTTGGATGGGTAGGGATAAAATAAGAACAACCATTTTTTTTTTTTTTTTTTTTTTAATAAATACCAGGTGCTTGTTAGAAAAAAAGTAATAAAAATTAAAATTAAAAATTTTTCTTTTGAACAAGTTCTTCGAGAACAGCAGGTAACAAGCCTGGAAAAAAAATGAAAATGAAATGAAAAAAAGTATATACAGATTTGGAAAAAATTGCTTTGTTGTGTGTGAATACGTGTTTCACCTTTCATATTCAGCAAACGATAACGAGAAAGGATAAAGGCAGAAAGAAACCAACATGGAATTGGTTCACAGAAAAACTGGTTCATTTCATTTTTGCACACCTTTGAATATATACATATACACACATACTTTTTAATGCTCATATATAAATGTAGCTCTCTCATTGGTTGATTGTGTGACAATCGAACCGTTAAAAAAGGAGACTGCGAACAATTAAAATTTAAAAAATGCCAGATGTGAGCTTCTGTCTGATCAACTTAAGCTGGGGTATCTTGCAGAAAGTGTATGATGTTTAGAAATCCGAAACACTTAGAACATATAGCAGGAAACTCTTACGAAGAGGATAAAAATGATGACTAAACAAATCTTCTTGTCTGAAATAGTTTTTATTCCGTTCATATGATGTCTCCGTATAATGTATACCATCTTCACATCTAAGAGAAAAAAAGATGTTATAAATTTCTTTATCATCACTTTTCTCTTCCTCTCTAAACTCTTACTGATCTCTTTAACCCCCCCCCCCTTCTTTGCGGCTTCGTCATTTAGCTTCTCTCTCATTTGTTGTTTTTACTTTGCAAGTTACCAAATATTTTGTTAGACAACAAGAAAATAATTGTTGTCTATCAGATTTTTGGTCACTAGTTACTTGTTCTTTTCATTGGAATGTTGAAACAATTTTTATTATGATGTTTATTCATTACTTAAGATAATGTTGTATGCATGTGTTTACCAAATATTTTGTTAGACAACAATTATTTTCTTGTTGTCTATCCGATTTTTGGTCACTAATTACTTGTTCTTTTCTTTTACATTGGAATGTTGAAACAATTGTTATTATGATGTTTATTCATTACTTAAGATAATGTTGATGAACATTATCTTAAGTTGTATGCATGTGTTTAGCGATAATGCATGTGTGTAATATGAAAGTTAGCAAACCCAATGTCAAAGGAAAATATAAAAAAGAATTATTATTTATTAAAAACTGTGTTCTGTGGCTACGATAGTCAAATGACATCCCGTAGCTGCAATCAGTCCTCCATGCTAGTCCCAGACCATCTGGCCTTGTCATGTGCAAGTTGTCGTAGGCAATGAAGTTGTTTCGCTGTACGTAGTGGTCATAGGCCCGCCTGCTTGAGGTCAGCATGTAGTGTGCCCAGCAGATTTGTGCAGTGCCGTCCTAGTCGTGGTTGGTAGGCTTGCGAGCTAGTAACGGCAAAGTCTAGTGCCCTCTGTGCGGGAGTGTCAGGGTCCATTCGTAGGACATGGCCTAACAAAGACCATCTTTTGTTCAGCAACCTTTGTGGAGAGGGGTTTTTCGTTGCACAGCTCGTATAGTGCCTTGTTGCTGATAAGTTTTTTCGGCCAGCAGTGACCTGTGATGAAACGGAGGTGTCTGCGGTGGCACGCATCCAGCTTGTCAAGCATGGCTTTTGTTGTTTAAAAGAATTAATTAATATGAAATTAAATATTTACGAATTTTTGTTACTTTGGTTATTCAAATACCAAATTATAATAAGAGCAACTGTCTTATCTACAACGGAAACGTTTGTTATGGTTTGCAGTCGCGATTTGACGCCACGATCCACTTTGGAAGCACTATTTTCTGTTGAATCTGTATAATGTTTTTATTTTACTAAATGTATTTGTTTTCAAAAAGGATTTTGAAAAGTCATTAAACAAAACAAAAAATCAGATTTGTTCGAAATAATTTAACCTAAAGTCTGTGGAGTGATCCATGTTAATCGAGTGAACTCACTATTTTCCAGTGCATATCAAATTATGTATCTTAATTTTTCCCCTGGTGAATTTGAGTGACGTGGGAGGACTTACCAGATAGTACTTCTCCAACTTCCTCTGAATCTGACTAAACCAAAGCGAATATTGATCAGGACTAAATATAAAATTCAAACAAATTGATTGGAAGTAAAATCTTTCTTTCTAACAGTACGGCGCACTATCTAACTAATGAAAACGATTTTTATATCTAGGTTTTTTTAATAAAGCTATTGAGTACCGTACTGGCTGTACTTATACGACATTGCCGGGAAGTATTTTTTCTTTCATTTGTTTTGCTTTTTCTTTTGTTTTTCTTCTTTTTTTTTAATCAAATTAAAAAAAATTTAAATATGATTTTGAAAGTTAAATTTAATTATTATCGTTTGGTCATTTACATGTTATGTACATTAATAATACACTATATTATATTTGTTAGAGTTTTAGACACAACTTTCCTAAAATCTAAGAACATGTATTATATATATATATATATATATATATATATATGAAAACTCTACTATCTACTTAGCCATTTTAATTAAAATGTTTCTGACACATGTGACTCTTTTGAATTTCGAATGGTCACAATAGAAAACACCTGTCAACCATTTTTGAGTCCGTTAATAATAGATTAAAAAAATGGCTGACTTGTGATTAGTGTTGATAAACTACAAAATCCGAAAGAAATGCTGAAGAATTTAAACTGTTGAATATCTTCATTTTTGGCTTGACTAAAAGTTTACAGACAAAAATCAAGTATTTATGATTCTTTTAATAATAATAATTAAATCGTTATGTGCAGTGCTCAGATGCACTACAACTCATGAAAAGTGCATATAGGATAATATGCAATTGTCAGGGAAATGAACAGTGCATGAGTCATGATAAACATGTGTGCATATGTATGGAGGGGTGTCATCAGGTGTAGTGTCGGCGAATTTTGGAAAGCATGAGGGTTATAAAGGATGCACTGTCTCGTCAGCTAGCAACTGATGAAGGCAGTTTGTGTCATGCTTCAGCAATTTTAGGCGTGAATAAATGTTTTCAAAAGTTATGGGAGCGGTGCATGTTTTCTGACTTTGTAGACATGTCCACATAGAGATATATAAAAAGGTCTTCCATGTTGTTGTTAGCGAGATGGTTAATAATTTTGTGGGTGTTTACCAAGTCAGTTGCTAGACGTCGGAGCTTCAATCAATCCAAGCCCAGGGAAACAATATTTGTACTCTCGAAGCAAAGGAAAACATCAACTATCCCCACTGCCACCGAATAAGAAAAAATCAAAAAAAAATCCAGTATTTTTAGGATAATAGATTTTTGCAGTTCGGTTTAAGCACATAAAAAAAACTGAACAAAAGTGCCAAAAAGGCCAAATGTTTTCTCTCGCAAAAGCGTAAACCAAGAAATTGTCCTTTTTTGAGCTGAAACTTAATCAGCGTTTTTTTTTTGTTTTTTTTTTTCTGTTTTTACAAAAGGCAAAAAATTGAAGACATTAGCTATCACAGTTGTGTAGAAATTTTAAAAAGAATGTGAGAACAGGCACTGGCTATATAAATGTATACACATGAATATATAGAGTGGTGTAAAAGTCTGGACCTACAGGTAAGCTACTATAGAAATTATTTTTATTTTTACTTACTTAACAAGACTAAATATAAAAAATCAAACAAATCGATCACAAGTATAATTTTTACCTCTAACAACAGAGAGCAGTATCGTGACCATTTCGAAGACATCAAAATTACTTTAAAATTAGAGTAACTAAACGAATTGCATAACCTTCAACGGATCTTTGCACACTTTCTGGATACACACTTCTTTGATATTGTTTAGAGCTTTGCTAATCTGTCCACTATTAGCAAAGAAAGCTGTGGATCTGGTCAGTCCAACGCTTTGGAGGCTTACCTTTTAATGAGAAAATTCTTCCTTGTATGTTCGGTAATCATTGCTTTCAAGGCCTCTTTTGACAACGTGGCCAAACCAGTTCATTCTTCTTTTGTTGATGATATAATTTTGAAACCCAAGAGTTTCGATAATTTGGGTTATCTTACAACGATCCAGACGTTTTTTTTTTTTCAACCATGGTTCTCAAAAAAATCATTTTCGAAAACAAAGAGCCTGCATTCATTCTCTGCTTTTAATGTCCAAGTCTCAGAAGCATATTGCAACCACAAGTGCATTTTTATTTTTAACATAATTTTAATCATGTATCATTTATAATTTTATTTATTAAATGTTTCTAACAGTCATGACATGCCATTAGCAATTCTGCGAGATATGTGGTTTCAGCAGGATTGGAGGTCCATCACGTTTTGTGGATAATCTGTGAAGGTATTTGGATAACATTTCCAGATACATCAATTCGACAGCAAAGACTGGCCACCCAAAACTTTGAATTTGAGTACTTTCGATTTTTTTTTTTATAGGGACATCAGTGATGCTAGCAAATCAAGAACTTTATAAACACTAGAAGCTAGTATAATGCAATAAATTAAAATGTTTTGGATTTATTTTTAAGATGAGGATTGATAATTTGAATTACAAACAGAACCCTTTATTTAATCCACAGGGGTAGTTTATTCTTGTTCCGTCAGCCATGACCGGATAGAAGTCTTAAGTAATTCGTAATTGTATTCTTAGTAACGTCAACACTGAGGATTGAACCTTGAACCTCCAGATTTATAACTGATTATAACTTAGCACTTATATCCGTTATGCCGCAAGGACCCGTGGCGTAACGTTCGAATTTCCGTACAGATTCCCGAGTTCGACAAGATGCACCTGTTGGAGGTTACATTAGCCAAAACGTTGTGAAAATATCATCTATAATGAGAACAGTCGTCAAATTAATACAAGAAATTAAGTCTTCCAAATTTAAAAAAAAAAAAAAAATTATGAGAAATGAAAACTCTATGCTCGAAAATGTGCAAACATCATGTAAGAAAATGTTTGGAGGAGGTTGCATATCAATTTGAACACTGATTGTAAATTTTACATCGTAAATTGTTTAGAGGTCCAGACTTTTGCACCACTCGATATATGTAAGTGTGGGCAGTGGACAGATGTGCATTAATCGCTTGTGCTTAAGCTATAAGCACTGATGACCAATGGTCAGTGAGCAAGGTTCTCAAGGCGGTGGTTGTGGTGGAAGAAAAGGGTGATCTGGATTTCTTTTGAATTATGGTAAATCTTTTCAAATAAGATTTTCTTTGTTTCCAAATAAATGAATTATTTTTACAATTTTATTTTATTATTTGGAACATCTTCAGAATTATTCGGAACATCTCCAGAATGAATTTATTTTTGTTGAAAAACCTTCCTACACGAGATGAGAGATGATGATTATAATCTTTAAAATTACATTCCTCACACCATCATCTATCTCTGCCTCTCTCATATATATATATATATATATATATATATATATATATATATAATAAAAACATTTTAATTCATGCAATTGTTTCTGTCAATTTTAAAACATATCTTCTCTTGATAACAAAATCAACATGCTTTCAAACGGTTTCTTCAGTGAATTTTTACTATCAAATTAAGGCCCCCCCCCAAAAAAAACCGTTAACATTTAAAATTTATCTTTTAAAATAGGGAGAAACAATTGTATGAATTAAAATGTTTTTTGAAACAAATTCGGACATTTATTAAATTCTATTATATTTTGAGCTCTAGTAATGTATACACTATTGAGCAATAACCCAAACTTTGTGTGAATTTAAAGAAATTTATCATATATATATATATATATATATATATATATAGTAGGCATACAAGAAGATAGAACTAACAAAAAGTTTCAGATTAAGTAATAAAATAAAGAAATTGAAATAAATAAATAAAAATAATTGTAGATTAAAAAATAATTGTCTAAATTATTAACATTCAATGTTGTATATAAAACAGAAAATAATTTCACATTAGTGAATAAACATTTAACAATTATTATATAAAACAAAAGCTATTCCCCTTTATTCAGTAAAAATAAGAAACAAATGAAAAGAAAAATAATCCAACAGAAATATTGATGTCAAGCTGTTGTTATAGATGTCAAGTGAAGTCAAACTTTTATTATAGATGTCAAGTGGAGTCAAACTGTTATTGTAGATGTCAAAGGTAGTCAAACAGTTTTTATAGATGTCAAACTGTTATTGTAGATGTCAAAGGTAGTCAAACAGTTTTTATAGATGTCAAACTGTTATTGTAGATGTCAAAGGTAGTCAAACAGTTGTTATAGATGTCAAACTGTTATTGTAGATGTCAAAGGTAGTCAAACAGTTGTTATAGATGTCAAACTGTTATTGTAGATGTCAAAGGTAGTCAAACAGTTTTTATAGATGCCAAACTGTTATTGTAGATGTCAAAGGTAGTCAAACAGTTGTTATAGATGTCAAACTGTTATTGTAGATGTCAAAGGTAGTCAAACAGTTGTTATAGATGTCAAACTGTTATTGTAGATGTCAAAGGTAGTCAAACAGTTTTTATAGATGCCAAACTGTTATTGTAGATGTCAAAGGTAGTCAAACAGTTTTTATAGATGTCAAACTGTTATTGTAGATGTCAAAGGTAGTCAAACAGTTTTTATAGATGTCAAATGGAGTCAAACTGTTAATATAGATGTCAAGTGAAGTCAAACCGTTAATATAGATGTCAAAGATAAACAAAAAAAAACCAACATTTAAGGGATTTCAATTTTTATTTAAAAACAAATTGATGGAAGTTAAATTTTTGAATTGAAGAACTAAATCAATGACATCAGAATGAATCCCAGATCTTTTGGTTCTTTCAATTTGCTTGACTAAAGTGAAAGGTAAAGAATTCTAAAAGGCAATGCTTGTTAAATGGAAGGTTTGGTTGATTCTGGAGGATAAAAGAAAAGTATAACGGTCAGCAGTTTGAAAGGAAGTGGACAAACCAGCAAAAAGTTTGGTTTACAAAAGAAAATTAAAAAACAAAAAACAAAAACAAAACATTTCAGTTTATGATTCAGTTTGGTTAGCATTTTGGGTCTAAAGAAATTTTCTGAAATTTTTTTAGGCGTGCAAGCATCTCTATAAGAGGCGCTGTCCGTCCATTTGTTGGTGAGATTTAAGTTTAAAATAGCATTTTTAGGTACATCCATCTATAAGAGAAATAGTTTTAATAGTTTTTTTTTTCTTATTCTTTGGTTCATAAATCTTTTTCTGTTTATTTCGCTTCACCATTAATAAATATGCTTTCTCTTTTTTTTTTTTACACAAACGCATGTTTATTTTGATTAAAAAAAGCCCACCATCATCATCGTCGTCACATGCTTTTTTTTAAAACTTATATAGTTACTGAATGAACCGCTGATGGTGAAATTAAACTTTAAAAACACATTGAAATTCTAACTTAAATGCTGACACTTTTTAACATTAATTTGATAAATATACATTGATTTTTTATTTTTTTCAATAAGATAGGATTATTATTCTGTTCTATTTCGAGTTTCATTTAAATATTAATGTATCGTTTGGTCATTATATGGAATTCAAATCAAACGTATTGTTCAAACATTTCAGTTTATGATTTAGTTTTGTTAGCATTTTGGTCCAAACGTATTTTCTTAGATTTTTTTTTTTAGGCATCCAAGCATTTCTATAAGAGGTGCTGTCCGTCAATTTGTTGGTCAGATTTAAGCTTAAAATAGCATTTTTAGATGCACCCATACATTTCGATAAGAGGTGCTGTCCGTCAATTTGTTGGTCAGATTTAAGCTTAAAATAGCATTTTTAGATGCACCCATACATTTCGATAAGAGGTGCTGTCCGTCAATTTGTTGGTCAGATTTAAGCTTAAAATAGCATTCTTAGATGCACCCATACATTTCGATAAGAGGTGCTGTCCGTCAATTTGTTGGTCAGATTTAAGCTTAAAATAGCATTTTTAGATGCACCCATACATTTCGATAAGAGGTGCTGTCCGTCAATTTGTTGGTCAGATTTAAGCTTAAAATAGCATTTTTAGATGCACCCATACATTTCGATAAGAGGTGCTGTCCGTCAATTTGTTGGTCAGATTTAAGCTTAAAATAGCATTTTTAGATGCATCCATACATTTCGATAAGACGTGCTGTCCGTCAATTTGTTGGTCAGATTTAAGCTTAAAATAGCATTTTTAGATGCATCCATACATTTCGATAAGAGGCTCTGTCCGTCAGTCATGCTTCAGTTTGAAATAGCGTTATCATTTTCGTCACTAAACGCACAGATTAAATGGATGCATCTCAAGAATATTTTTTCCTGTTATTTTAGTTTTTATCTTTGTTAATTTTGATAGTTTTGCTTTTGCCAAAAACTGATGAGAACGTAAATTGGTCGAAACGTTTGTTGAATGATAAAGAAAAAAAATATTTTTGGTTGTTCTCAAATAAGGAATAAAAATGCAAGGTTGTGGAATGTTTAAATTTGAATTCTTCAGAATTAGGGATTGACTTTAAAGTGAGGGGGGGGGGGGTGATAATGTTTAGGGTGCTACTTTGGTTTGATATCTACAAGGAGAAAATATCTACATTTTCTTTTTCAATATATGAATCGTTGCATCAAGCCATTATCTTTCAATTTCTTGTGTTTGTGCTCATGTGTTGGGATCGACGAAATTTTGCTGATTTTATTCATCTTCCTCCCACAAGGTAAGATGTGACACAAGGTCGGGAAAGTGGGAAAGAACCAGCGCTCGAGAATTTTGAGCATTCTGGCTTTTTAAAAAATTGCCTGGGCAGCCCCGTCGGCATTTCCCGATAGGGGCGCCTCAGGCAGTAATCAATAAACTTACTCCTCCCCAAAGAGGGGAGGCAAAGCCTGGGAGGGTGCACCTCCTAGAACTGCACAGGACCAGACAACCAATAGACTGGCGTAAATCCAGACCCGAAGGCCCAGACGATACCGGTTTATTAGGCGGGGTAAAAAACCCTTTTTTGCTGATGATTTACAGAAAACTGACTTGGTTTAAATTAGCATAAACTCTCTATTCGTCGGAATAGTTTAATGAGCTTTCAGCTTTATTGAATAATTGGCTGAAGTGTTGAACGGTCGTTTCTTTGAACATTAAGGTTAGGGGTTAGGAATCGGGTTCCAGGCTCGGTAACCACACATTCTTTCGAAACTAATTAGGAGAAGTGTATTCTTTGCTCTTGTACCATGTTGATTGCAATATGAGATATAGATCGCACAACAAAGTGTAGATATCCAACCAAAGTAGATTCATGATACGTAGATAACAAGCCAAAGTGACACCGATGTTTAGTAGGAAAAGAACAGGGTGATGAAAAGGGAGAATGGAAAAAAATTACAAGTTGTACAGAAAAAGAAAAGAAACCAAATTATAAAGAGAGAGAGAGAGAGAGAGAGAGAGAGAGAGAGAGAGAGAGAGATGAAAAAAGAATACACATATAAAGAGAGATAGATAGAGAGGGGGTGTATAACGAACAGAAAGCGACTAATTTGGGATATTGTCTTTTTATTTTTTTTTATATTTAACAGGCTTTGCAGACTCCCTTTTTCTTTATTCAACCAAACTCGAGCTCAATGGATAACCAAAGTTATACTTGTCTGTAGTATATTTTTAAACACATATATAAACACACAGACGTATATATATATATATATATATATATATATATATATATATACGTCTATATAAATATTTATATGGCAGTGCACAAAGAGGAGATACATTTTAACACTATTCAGGAAACTTTTGTATGCCATCTTTGTGGGCAAATAAACTGGTATTACGAGACACTTGCATTCTCATGGACACTTAGCACCAAATTGGATAAGGTAGCCTTTTCTGTCATCATCGTATATAAATCAACTTCTGACAAAACGGCCATTCAGATATGAATTCCGAAATTGAACCGAATCAAGACTGAAGATTTTGTACACATAGAGGACTCACTATCCTTTCAGATAGAGTTTTATAACAATAATAAAGTTGGTTTATGTTGTAAGCCAAATTTATTATTTATTCATCATCATCATCATCATAGTCTTTTTTTTTTTATTTCACTCCTGGTGGAGGAACTTACCCCTGGTTTCTTTCCACTTTGTTTTATCCCTGGCTAGGCATGGTCAAGTAGGACCTAGTTTACTATCAAGGTCATCTCCCCATCGGTTTTTTTTCGCCTTCCTCTAGGTCTTTTCCATTGCCTCAAGGTCCATTCTGTCCCTCGATATGTCCACCTGTTGTCTGTACATCTCGAAAGGTGACCTGCCCATCTATGTTTTGCCATTCATATGGCAGAACATAGATTAGTATTTATTATTATATATATATATTTACATACACACGAGAAGCTAGAAAATGTGGCAACTGTACGATCGCTGGAACAGATTGGCCTCATGGACATTGATATCATTAATAGAGAAAACATTCTTTGTTGGTATTATTGGAACTATTATTAAGCGCAGTGAATTCTAAGTGCCCTGTGATTGGATGAAAATCAGCCAATCACAGACCACTGCTTCAATCTCCGCAGAAAACCCAGGAGAGCGCCTTTTTTCCAAAATATCGGTCTTTTCTCTCCAGCCTCGCAGCCATCAACATCGTTCTTCTCTGCTGTGGCAAGTGCGAGCGTGCACATGCTTTTTTAGCATATATAATACGCACGAAGCTCTCTTGATGTTCTCAACTACTCTTCACAGCATCCTGTTACAAGACAACTGGCATTTACAGTGAGTCCACAAAGGCACTTCTTTTGTAAGCAACATTCTATTTCTTTCTTCTCTTTTTTCATCTATATAAATACCCTTTCTTCATCTACCCATGTTGTTTGTTATCTCTGTTCTTGTCTAGTCACGTTTTTATGCCACCAACTTTTCTTCCATCGGACTACAGTCTTCGTCCTTCATTTTAACGGGAAAAATCCCAACAGTATGGACACGTGGAATGCACGAGTGGTGCCATCAAGTTAGCTCGAGATTTGTAAGTCTTTAGTAATAGGGGGAGAAGTCGGCTTAAGTTACCTTGGAAAGAACTGCTGCAGAGAGATTGGATAGCATGGAAGCTCTCTGCAGCAGTTCTTTCCAAGTTGATCATTGGAGGTACGGAGTAAGATTTACCGTCCATGCAGCTAGCAAGCTACCTGGATGGGGGCTCACCAGTGTGGATGATACCCCTCAACCTGCACGTTAATAAAAAATAATTAATGATGATGATGATGATGATGATATGTATATTATATATTTGGTCCCCCGATTTTATAAATCGGGGGACTTATGTTTTGAGGCATGTCCATCCGTCTGTCCGTCCGGATTTTTCTCCGCAACCATTCATTGAATTTCTCTGAAATTTTGCATGAAGTTGTAACTTTGGTCAGGTTAGAAAGTGACATTCTTTGATTTTTGAAAAAAATCTGGTTAGCCCCCCAGGGGGTCAAAAGGCCCCGAAATGGCAAAAAATTACATTTTTTGCCCCATAACTTTTTATCCATCCATTCAATTTCTCTGAAACTTGGCCAAAATGTGGAGGCAATTGTTCCTAATAGAAAATAAAAAAATGGAAAAAATCTGGTTCGCGCCTCCCAGGGGGTCAAAAGCCTCCAAAATGGCAAAAAATAACCCTTTTCTCCCATAACGTTTGATCCATCAATTCAATTTTTCTGAAACTTGGCCAAAATGTAGAGGCAATTGTTCTGGATTTAAAATGAGCATCCTTGACCTCAGAAAAATTCTGGTTCGCGCCCCCAGGAGGTCAAAGGGGGGTCAAAAATGCCCTAAATTTATTGCATTTTACACTCGCCACATTGAGTCACATACAGAGGGGGGCCACGCATGCACGGCTTGTTAACTATATATATATATATATATATATATATATATACACGTATCTATGTATACAAGGTGTGAATGATATTTGTTTGCAATTTTAAACTGATAATTTTATGCATATTTGTTTTATGTTCGTTGTTATGTAAACATGCGCTAGGCTGTTGCATGTTTAGTGGGTTGCATGTTTGCAATGCATGCAAATAACAGACTTGCTGCAAGTGAGAAATACTTAACTAAGAAAAGAGAAATCACCCAAGATATGGGAAATATCCCTGATTTTGGATTTGGCCACCCAGAATTCGATTTGTCCACTTAAGAAAATAATGTTCCTTCAGACACGAGGTTCCCTGCTGTGGTTATAACCCACTTGAGTTTTGCCAAAAATGATGGCCGGCAAGATACGGGACCCCCTAGGCATTAGATTTTATTATGTTCATAGATAAGGCTGGGCATTATCTCAAGTGGTCTTTCTGGAGTGGTCCCGGTGATATTTACATATATTCCAGCAGATGGGCAGGAGAGGTCAGTTTTGGTTTTCTGGGGTTTGACAGTCAGTTGGTTTTCGGTGGCCCTTGGAAACAGATAGTCTGCTCATGTTCGGTTGGACTTGGGTTTTGAATTGGTCAAGCTGAGAATTCTCATTTGCAATCTGTTATTCAGTAGAAGAAACTAGTATCCGTGTAACCTCCAAAGAAAATAAACCTTTGTTACTTGGTTTAAACTTGAGTCATGATTTTATTTGCAGGGAGAATACTTCTGTTACAGCACTGACTGAGACCATGCAATTGACACTGCAAACAGTGTCGGAAACGAGCCACGATTTTGAACCAGCGCAACAAGCAGACGATCACGGTCTGTGCACTGAATGCACACAAACGCACTTTCATAGTCATGAAAAAAGTGACTATATTTCCATTCTTTTTTTTTGCACAATAATTGATTACGGACAGTTTTAAACCTCAATATTTGGGGAAGAGACACAGAGTTCTCCTTGTAATCCATGCCGGAAGGACAAATAAAGAGATTTCAGACTTTCTCAGCATCAGCAATAGGATGTTAGAAAAAGTCAGAGATGAATTGAAAGAATCAGGATTTAGCTAAGAGGTGACATCAGAAAGAGAAACGCATGACCTAAGAGGTGACATCAGAAAGAGAAACGCATGACCTAAGAGGTGACATCAGAAAGAGAAACGCGTGACCTAAGAGGTGACACCAGAAAGAGAAACGCATGACCTAAGAGGTGACATCAGAATGAGAAACGCATGACCTAAGAGGTGACATCAGAAAGAGAAACGCGTGACCTATGAGGTGACATCAGAAAGAGAAACACATGACCTAAGAGGTGACATCAGAATGAGAAATGCATGACCTAAGAGGTGACACCAGAAAGAGAAACGCATGACCTAAGAGGTGACATCAGAATGAGAAACGCATGGCCTAAGAGATGACATCAGAAAGATAAACACATGACCTAAGAGGTGACACCAGAAAGAGAAACGCATGACCTAAGAGGTGACACCAGAAAGAGAAACGCATGACCTAAGAGGTGACACCAGAAAGAGAAACGCATGACCTAAGAGGTGACACCAGAAAGAGAAACGCATGACCTAAGAGGTGACATCAGAAAGAGAAACACATGACCTACGGTCTGACACTGTCAGAATGCTGGAGTTCATCGCTCAAGTTTAATAGATTATTAAAAACTTCTGGGCCAATACTAATTAATTCACCATCCAATAATGTAGTTTGATTTGTACACTTCACTCACTATGTGGTAGAGTTTTTAAACTCTACCACATGTTTTTAAAACATGTGAAATCATACCTTTTACCAGACATCTTAATTACCTCTTTATTTTGTTTATGTTGTCAAAACAGGTAAAAACAGTGAAATTTTCATAAAATTTAACTTACTCAGCTATTTTTTAGGTTTCTATGAAATTAGTATGTAAAAAAAACATATTTCCTATTTCTAATGATATCATTTTTTTCTTGTATGATGATTAGTTTTTTTGTAAGTATTTTAATAACAAATGTATTTATTTCTGCTTTTTTTGTAAGTATTTTAATGACAAATGTGTTTATTTCTCCTTTTTTTTGTAAGTATTTTAATCACAAATGTGTTTATTTCTCCTTTTTTTCAACAAATTTTTAGTCCTGTTTTAATGTCTGTGCCGTTCAAAGTTAATTAATCCACTTTGAAAATATTGTAAAATATTCGAAATAGTAGTCTAAGATTTTCAGAAAGATTAGTCAAAGCAGCAGATACTGTATTTAATATTGTGTAATGGCAGAACTGTCAGAGTTATCTCCCTTGGATGATTACAGTTATCTCCCCTGAATTATTCTTGCTAATGTAAGAGAGAATGCGCTCTCTTATGTGGAAATCAAAAAATCTCATTCACTCCGATGTGAGAATTTAAAGCAGGAGGATGGTAAAAAAGGTTAGAAATTAAATGCTTAAACACTCAGGATTATAAGGTGAGGATTAAGGGTAAGCGGAGTAATCCTGGGAAAGGTCTAGCAGCTAATTGAAAGGGGAGCCTTCAGGTCGCCCTCGACTATGGTCAACCACTTTACGTTTTTTTTTAAACTTTTTATACACACACGCAAACATTCATTTGGGAAGCAAACATTCATTTAAACTAATATTGTTGAAATAAACAAACAGCTCATAACTGCTACGTTTTTTTTTTAATCAACTTTTCTTAGAATCTATTTGAGAGAGAAAGAGCAAGCAAGCATAAAAAAACCCAGACGCAACAACCACTCTTTTATCAGTGATTCCAGACAGATCACCAAGAATTATCTTTCCTTAAAACTAAACAAAAAACAAAAACAAAAACAAAACAGATAATTGATATTAATTTGAAACCAAGAGAGAGATACTGGGATTGGAAAAGTACTGATAAACAGACAGAGAAGTTTAGACTCGGTGACACAGGCCCGCCCCCCCCCCCCTCCTTCCACTCTTCGTTCAAAGAAAATGTGATTAATTGTACTTCAAATTGGAAAGGAAATTAAGCCAAGAAAAAAAGGTAGACAAATAAATAATCACGCCTGTTAATAGTAAATCTGAATTGATTAAAATAAGTTTAATCAAGGTTATTATAACGAAGTGATATTGATCAAAATTGATTAAAATAAGTTATTATAACCAAGTGATATTGATCAAAATTGATTAAAATAAGTTATTATAACGAAGTGATATTGATCAAAATTGATTAAAATAAGTTATTATAACGAAGTGATATTGATCAAAATTGATTAAAATAAGTTATTATAACCAAGTGATATTGATCAAAATTGATTAAAATAAGTTATTATAACCAAGTGATATTGATTAAAATTGATTAAAATAAGTTATTATAACCAAGTGATATTGATTAAAATTGATTAAAATAAGTTATAACCAAGTGATATTGATTAAAATCGATAAAAATAAGTTATTATAACCAAGTGATATTGATTAAAATCGATTAAAATAAGTTATTATAACCAAGTGATATTGATTAAAATAAGTTATCATAACCAAGTGATATCGATTAAAATAAGTTATCATAACCAAGTGATATTGATTAAAATCGATTAAAATAAGTTATTATAACCAAGTGATATTGATTAAAATCGATTAAAATAAGTTATTATAACCAAGTGATATTGATTAAAATAAGTTATTATAACCAAGTGATATTGATTAAAATAAGTTATTATAACCAAGTGAAATTGATTAAAATAAGTTATTATAACCAAGTGATATTGATTAAAATCGATTAAAATAAGTTATTATAACCAAGTGATATTGATGTGTAGCAGTTTCAGCAAAAGTTTTCACTTTTCAGCAAAAGAACATTTTTCACTTTGCATCAAAATAAAAATATTTTTCACCAAACTGAACGATTATTTACCCTCTTATTACGATTTGCATTTTTATTTGATTCATATTCTCAACTGATAAAAAATCTTTTGTTTTTTATTGGCTAAAGGTTAAGCAGGGGGTAATGTAGCAGTTACATGACAAAGATCTATTTCTTCTGAATTTATATGCAATCTCATGTAATATTTAGTTGCAGTTCGGTTGGCGAAAACAGACATGTTAACACTCACATAGAAATGCACTGGGTAATTTGAACACTTCTGCATATGTGCGAGACTTTCAACAAACATCTGTGTCCGCCCACATTGTTGGCAGAAGGGACAAACCAGTTCTTGAGCGAGACACCATGAAGATAAGACGCTAAGAACATGTTTCTGTTCTTGGCCAGAAAACGGCAAGACAAAATGGAACTTAAGAACTCAATATTCTGTTTTTATGGTAAGCCTGCCGGACGAGCAAACTTACCTTATATTCTTATGTTCTTGTTAAATAAGGTTGATTTTATTATAGTGAAAATGTTGGTATATTTTTTATGAAAGTCACAACTCTCTCCTCCCCACGAACAGGATTTCTCTCACATAAATTCAAAAGAAAGCTCCTCGCTATAGATGCATTTCAAATAATTAATTTGTTTGTTGAAAAACTGAAACACAAGAAACTTTGAATTTTTGTAACTTTTCTAATTGAAAAAAGATAAGTGTATCTTTTTATATACATACCTCTTGATATAAAGTTAGGTATGTGTATATATTTATATGTACAGAATAAACTCCTAAACTAATAAACGGATCATTATGAATTTTGGAATATATATTCTCGGTAACATGGGCACATCATTTTCTTTTGTAAATTTTAACATTTAGGGTGTGCATGTATATAAAGTTAAGTATGTGTATATGCTTATACATTTCTATGTATAGGATTGAATCCTAAACTAATTAACCGATCATTATGAATTTTGGAACACGGCTTCTAGGCATACAAGTGGCTAATGTGGGTTATATTTAGTTTAATTTAGTTTAATGCAAAAGGAGCAAAGGGAGTATGGAAATCCTTTGTGAAAATTCAGATACCTCTGATTTTTGTGAAATTTTAACAGTAGGCAGTAGACATCAATTAATAAATACTTACAAAATTTCGGTTTCTTTGGTGTATTTTAAATGGATTTTAAGATGCATAATATGGACACAACCTATTTGAAAATTCAAATATTTCAGATTTGCATTGAATTTGATCCATAGTCATTAGACACCAACTAAGCAAAATTCCCTTAATTTTAATTTCTTCTTATGTCCCCTAAAGCTTAAGCAACACACTTAAGATATTTTCTAGAATCAAAATCATGTGATGGATTTTAATCAAAATTGGAATAAGGATTATAGGCATAAAGTTTAGTATCATTATATCTTGATTTTAATCTTCATAAGGGGATATAAAACTGGTGTAAAACTGTTCTGGGAATTAATGGTACCCATTCTGGGACTAATATTCATATATATATATATATATATATAAGGTGACTTCATCAGCTCGCTATCGATTCACAAAGTTCTCTACTTAAAATGCTTGAAACAAAACTTTTAAATGATATTATTTTTGACAATTCTGTTACAAATTTTGAATTTAGTATAGTAAATAATTTTTTTTTTTGGGGGGGGGGCTGTATTATTTTTTTGACAATTTTTGAATTTAGTATAGTAAATAATTTTTTTTTTTGGGGGGGGGGCTGTATTATTGTTGACAAATTTTGAATTTAGTATAGTAAATAATAAGTTAAAAAATTTTGTGATTATTAATGGATTTAGTGTATCCATATTGCTCCCTTAAGGGGTGAGCACTCTGATGAAAAGGAGAAACGTTTCTGTCATGCTATAATGCAAAGTTCTTTCTCTTGAAAGTAAACCCTCTTAGAAGCTTAATGGCACGTATTGATATATACAGTATATCAAAGGGTGACTTAGAACTGAGGTTCAGTTCAAACGGTCAGCTGTTTATAGCCACACTGATGAGTCTTAATGAGGACGAAACAAGCTGGTCTGTGAATATAAATATTAATGAAAAATAATTATACATATATATATATATATATATATATATATATATACATTGACATACATACATATTAGCTGTGCCAACACAGCGTTGTCCATTTCTTTATTTAAAGTAATATTTTAGAAAATGGTTTAAGATTTTGTTTTTAAATTTAATTTTGAAAGTTAAATTTAATTAGTATAGTATCGTTTATTAAATTATTAACGAAATCAAATTGTTTGAAAACTATAAATATTTGTTGTTACCCCCCCCCCCAAAAAAAAATGCAGATACTGACACCAAGGATTGAAAACAGGTCCTTTAAATCTCCAGTCTAAGACCCCCCCCCCATTATCTGACCTATTTTGCTTGGCTATATATAACTCGTAATTCTAAATATGCGTTTGTCAGTAGTGTCCAATAAGTCAAGTAATGCTGTTTTAATCCACTCCCTTTCTTGTGAAAAGCAGACTTGCAAAAAACACAAGGGATGCTTTTTTGTGGGCTTTATATTATGGCATCTATATAAATGATATTATTATATTATATTTATTAAAAATAAATAATAATGAATGCATTAAGATTTCAAAGAACGTAGTCGAAATAAAATCAGATCATTTTATCAAAACATATTTAAGTATCTCGTTTGTGAGAATAAAGGTATCGATGACCCAAATCGGCAAACAGACTGCCCGAACTTTATAATATAGATCATCGTTTTATCAGTTGGTAAATAGACACCAAAATCATGCAGACAATTAAAAGAAATCGCAAAGACATTCCGATCACAACAGATGGATGATAACACTTGGCAGAAAATCGAAGTACCTGAAGATTGATGATTCGTAGTAGATCAATCTATTCTTAAAGACAGGTTAATTGATTAAATATAGTTGTATTAGTCATTATTTTTATAAAGAGAGAGTGCTCAATATTGAACTCCTAAATAAAGTGTGGGAGGGGGGAAGGGGATATATTCTAGTTTGAAAGGTTTTATTTTTTATTTTATCAATCCTTCTTGGGTTATAAAATGCTGAAATATAATATTTTTAAAGATGTTATACGTTTAAATGAACAAAATTTGCTATTTTTACCCATTGTTAGTTAGTTAAGAAGATATTAAAATTAATAAAACAACTCAAAAAGAAAAAGTTTAAATGTTTATTTAAAAAAAAAAAAATTGATTTTGATACATTATATATATATATATATATATAAAGAAATGAATTTATGCACTTAAATGCGCCACAATGCATTTTGATTATTGGGTATGCAATATTCAGGTTAGGGTTGTTTATTTTATGTATGGTATATCGACACTTTTGTGGGTCATTTAGAGGTGCAAACTTTCACGTGGTCCCTTCTGTGAGCAGTTGATTCTAAAAATAAAAAAGAATCGTTGGAAGTGACCAATTTAAAAAAACAAAACAGAATCACAAGTTAATAAACCATTATTTGTTGAGTTATACGAATGGCGTTTGTGGGTGATTAAATGCCAATAGATATGAAGCTTTCATTGGAGGCCAACGGCTATTTTATTCAGAGCTTATGGCGAGGAGGGGAGGGGATCAAAGAGAAAGAGGGGGAAGGGGGAATTCATAGTAAATAAGGATCTGTATTAAATGTGAGAGAATTTGAATTTGGCTTATCAATTCCATAGTCCTCGTCGTTAACTATTACAAGACTCATATCCCTAACCCTAACCCTTTTTCACCATTATAACACTCACACTTCTTGTTCACCATTGAAATAATTCCATACGTTCGGTATAAACTTTTAAAAAAGGCATACGCATATATTGTCGAGTCGAATCAAACAAATATTTACTTTTGTTTAACAATTGGAATGTTGACTTTCATTTTATTTTTGTCTTCATAAAAAAAAAAAAATTATTTGCAACAACGGAAGAAGGATATCACAAATTCAATTTTTGCTTTGTGGTTTTATTTGCCATTTTTATGGCATATCAACCCTTTTTGATTATTTAATGCGAAAACAAAATACCTATTATTTCAAACAACACCACTTGCTTTTTACCCATAGGGAAAAGAAATATTTGGGCTTCTTACTTAATCCAGTTATACAATGCATTCTTCTTCTAAGTGGTGAAGTAGATACAGACATGGGCTACCGGCCGAGTTCGAATCCTGTCGGTTGCATCGCGCTATTTTCACTTATCGAGATTGACAACTGTCAAGTGGTCTTCCTCTGTGAGAACCTGATTCTAGAAAGAATTGGGGAAACCAATGCCAACAAGAGGATCAAACCGATCAAAAAAGGTCGTATCATGCCAATTTGTACGAAAAGAAGAACTACTGCATTTGATCTTGGTATGACGGTTCAATACTACCTATGTTGCTGACCATTATGTCATTATTTTTTTTTTCTGGATCAGCGAAACAATATCTACAAGAAATATATATTATCTTTCAGAAATTTTAAGATGAGGATTGATAATTTTTATTACTCGGACTATTATTCTCATCTTGGTTTGTTATTTTCACAACGTTTCGGTCGACGTAACCTCCAAACTTCTTCAGGTACATCTTTCCGCACTTGGAACTAAGAAATCTATATAAAATTCTGAACTGAACCCTTAATTTAATGCACAGGGGTAGATTGTTCTTATTCTATCAGCCCCTCTCCCTTTCTCCCTCCCCTTTTTTATTTTATTTTTCCTACCCTACTCCCGGTCCTGGATATGACCTTAAACTACATCCGATGGTGAGATCCGGCTTACGGACTTTGGGGAATGCGGAGCCTCCTCTTAATTACCATTGCTCCCAGGTCCACCCTGACCCGGAGTGGTAGTACCTGTTAGGGTCCCAACTATGGGTTAAATAGAAACAGATATTAAAAGGGGAAAGAAACAAAAAAGAGAAGAAAACAAATATACTTTAACAACCAAACCAAACACCATCAATAAATATTTGAACGTGTGAGGAACTTGAAGCATAAAAACTTTCACCAGGATGACTGCATTCGGCATTGAGGGGCCTGAAAGGGGTTGATGTGCCGTAAAGCGGGACAACCAAACTAGGCACCATGAATAAATATTTGAAGATATAAACAACTTGAAGCATAAAAACTTTCACCAAAATGACTGCATTCGGCATTAAATAACCTGAAAAGGGTTGATATGCCGTAAAACAAAACAACCAAACCAAACCTAAGAAATTTTGATTTTATTCTTATTATAACCTGTAGTGAAGATTGAATCTTCAACCTTCAGAAAAGTGTCACTTAGAGCAGATTGTACTCAACACCTTTATCCGTTGTGCCACGGATTCATGTGGATAATTCTAGTATAAATTTGGGAGCTTTAAACCTAATTTTTTTTTACATATGTAGTATTATTATTTATTATAGAATTTTGAAAAAAAAAAACAAGAAACGTTATATAAATTTTTTTAATATATTTATTAAATGAATAAAATCATTTTTCATAAATATGTCTCTACTAGAGACATATTTATGAAAAATGATTTTATTCATTTAATAAATGTATATATATATACATATATATATATGTCTTCCTTCCCTTCCTCTCCCACTTCTGTCTAAATGATCTTATTTTATCTCTACCTATCTATCTATCTATCTATCTCTTTATTCATCTATCTACCTTGTTTTATTATTTCTCTTTCTTTTCACTTTATTTTATATATTATATTTTATATATATTTTTTTTTACATTATTATTTATTTTTTCATTTTTATTTTTTCATTTTGATTCTTAACGGTCCCAACCACGTGACTTTCCAAAATTTAAACAACTAAATTTCTTTTCTTTTTTCTCCATTTCATTCTTTCCAAATATGATCTAAGGTTAAGATCGGATTCTAACTCTGCCTGATGAGATCTCAGTTATAATAGCTGTTGATCGATAACATCGACATGCCAGTGTCACAGATTTTGTACATGTCTGTGTAAATAAAAATAATCATATATATATATATATATGGGAAAATGAAAAAGGAAAACCAAAAAATGTATGTTTTTTATGTGTACATCAACGTTTCGTCTTTATTTATAAGACTTCATCAGGATGATAAAATAGAGAAAAAATGTCATGCAAGTACAGATACATGTAGGGTAGAACATATTGGGAGGAAAAATAGAATGAAATAATGGCCACTGCTGGGTGGACGTCCGTATTTGTTGGAGAAATAGAAATGAATGAATGTTCCTCCACTCCCTCTCTGCCATCCACTTTACCCCTGCTCATCCCCCACCTCTTTCTCTTACCACCAGCCACAGTAGGCCTTGCTCACCCCATCCTTTCCATTTTTTCCCCACTCATTTTCTTCAACATTGGCCATTATTTCATTCTATTTTTCCTCCCAATATGTTCTACCCTACATGTATCTGTACTTGCATGACATTTTTTCTCTATTTTATCATCCTGATGAAGTCTTATAAACAAAGACGAAACGTTGATGTACACATAAAAAACATCCATTTTTTGGTTTTCCTTTTTCATTTTCCCATCACGTCGGATTACCTTCATTCTTCTCTTCCCATATATATATATATATATATATATATGTAGTTACAAAAGATGCACCTGAAGCAGGATCAGGACAGAGGTTATTTAGGTTGAAACGTTGTGAAAATAACATCTAAGATGAGAATAGTAGTCCAAATAATCCAAGAAATAATTTTCCATTTTGTTACAAAGCCAATAATTTTAGGAAAGGAAATAATAAATGAAAAAAACGAGTGAAACCCCTAAATTTTCCATTTTATGAAGAGATTGCAATCGGAATTAAAAAAAAAAAATCTTAAACAATTTGTTAGTTTCTCATATATACACGCTCAATAGAAATTTTTAAAAATGTATGTACAGTTTTATGAACACAGTAAACATTTGGATATAAAATAAAAAATAAAAGATGATTTGTAATAATTACAGCATATGTTACATTTTTTTAAACAGTGGAAAGAGAAAATTTAATTGATTAAATATGCGAACAACTAAATTAAAAAGAATTGCATATACTAAACTGAATCATAGAAACATGGACAAATGAAGAGTCGTACTTATCCAGATTAGGAAAATACAGTTTGTGTGAATCTTTGGCGAATGTCATCGGATATTTCCAAAAATTCAATAATAGACACCATGAGCAATACCAAGAAGCGTGGATTTTATTATAATATCTTATTAGTTGTTCGATAATATGATAAAAACAAAGAATAGTTATGCTAGAAACATAGAGGAAGTCATCTCAACTTGAAGCCACGTAATGAAAAATTTTTTTAAAACTTCAAAAGATTATTTTAAAACACAATTGAGACATTGGAAGTCATAACATTTCTTTGACCTAACGTTAATAAAGTGAGCAATTAACAATAACTATAGTTCATGAAAATGTTTTAAAAGGAATTCGATTTGGAATTCTAACTAAAATTAGATAACTTCTAGGATTGACCAGACGAACAATGAGACAATAAGAATCTGGGGACAATTGGGCAAAAAGATTTGACGTCATATGATGTAGAACAAGTATTGTATAAACTTGGGGAAAACAACAAAAGAATGATTAGAACTTGGAGACGGAGTCTGACAGACGGAGTCACGATTCACGAGGTCAGAGTTTATGTAAAAGACTGGCTTTTGTCAGCTGTCCTATTTGTGAAATAAATTTAAAAAAAAAAAAAAGAAAGAAAGATCATAATTTTTATACAACTTGTGTTATTTCTTCAGGGATACTATTAAAATCTCAACCCTGTCGTGTAACATTTGTTAACTATTGATGACAGAATAAAATCTGGTTAAAAAATAATATGTATATATTTTGGCCAAAAGTATTGTATCTGCAAAAAATGATAATCCTACAGTTCTACCTAAATTTCAAATGTTGCAATCAATTTTTAAAAAATTAGCCTTAAAACTAAACAATCCTGGAATTGCAACAAATAAGTTAAAAAACCTGTTTTAATTAAATCAAATTTTTAGTTTTACTTTTAAACTCTGCAATTTAAATAAAACTGTAAAAATTAATAAATGTAATGCCAACCCTAATAAAAAAAAATTGATATTAAAGAAAAAATTAAATTCAAGAACATTTGTTTGGATAGTTTTTTTAAATAAAAAAAAATTAAAAAGAAACAAACACTAAACCTAATTCTCATGCTAATAAAAATAACATTTTTTATTAAAAAAAAGATTTGTTCTTCAAATATTTATAACCTAAACGTTGAAAAAAAAAAAATCACTAAATCTAATTCCCATGCTAAAAAAAATGGAAAAAAAAAATTTATTTAAAAAAAAAAAATCGTTCTTCAAGTATTTTTTAACATTTATACTAACCCTAAAATTTAAAAAGAAAACAACAAAAATAAAACACTAAACCTAATGGCAAACGAAAAAAACCCTCCAAACTAGCGGTAAAATCCCACCTCTTCATTATAGAGGTCTCTAAATGCTTGAAGATTTTCAACTCTGAAGCTTTTGTCTTCGGACTGCTTGCTTTTGGAATTCCCTTCCTACTTCCTCGACCGTACCAATGTACAAAAATTTAAATTGCAATGCAAACAAATATCTGCCCCCCCCCCCCCCCATCCGGGCCCTATAACAGTAGCCCCTTACACCTCAGTAGGAATATAATACCTTATTTGGGGTGAATAAAAGTATTTTTAAAAATAGTAAATAAAACAAAATACAAATTTAAGTATTTCTGATGAAATAACGTTATTATTTAGAAACCCATTCTTAACATGGGGAGGAGGAGGAGGGGCTTCCTGTACTTTCACCTAACCATTTAATAAATAAAAGATACCGTAAAAATTGAATTTAACTTGAAAATCCTATTTAAAAAATAGTAGTGTTCATAAACTGCAAAAGTACCCAAATTTAAAATTAAGTGAATGGATTTTTTTTCAAATTGTATTTTCTGTAATTTCCGTAAATCATCATTCGCTAGAGATTCACGCCAAAAGCATGTTCCCATGATGGATAAAGCACCGAAGAGTGTTTACAAGATTTTTAGTCGCTTTCACAAACAAGCATAAATATCAAAATCAAATGGTCCAGAACCAATAAACATGTACAAGTGAACTAGACCACACACACACACACACACACACACACACACACACAAAACGAAGCTAGCAGGATTTGCAAATGCAGTGCTCAATATCAATGTAATAGACCTTTATAAAAATAATAATGTAGAAAAGAATTTACTTTTCTTTTTACTCTACTGTAGTTTTATGCCATAACAACATGAAACTGCAGTAGGGTAATAAATAGATTGTTATATATAATTGGAAAACATGGGAAAATATATGTGCATTGGTAAGTATTATATTCATATGGTTGAAATATGATGTACATACACATATCTATATTTACAAAGTGGTTTGCACATCTATATTGCCTGTAGATACATACAGAGTATGTATGTAAGCTTTTGAGAAATACATAACAAAAAACAATCAGATACGTAAATAATAAAGCAACTCACAGCCTTGTCTATTTCTACGACTCGTGATTGGACATTTAAGAAGTATTATTTTAAGATATTGTTTCCTTTTTTGTTTTGTTTAAATATTTTTGTTTTCTTTTTTGTTTTGTTTAAATATTTTTTTTCCCCTTTCAGGATTGATAATTTTTTGGATGAGCTTTTTTTACCAGTCTTCAGTCCGTTGACACACCACAAATTCACCCACCACCCCGCAAAAAAAAAACAAAAAAAAAAAACAGGATTGAAACTTGATTTCTTTTTTTAACATGTGCACAAGTTTAGTTTAAACTATTTTATGAGTATGGAACAAACAGATTGGATTCTAACAGGATTTCACATTTTGACTGGCTGAAAAAAGACGAAGGCTCATCTGAAAATCATCAATCCCAAAAGGAAAAATTTATAAAAAAAACAACCAAAACATTCGAAAATGCTTCTTAAATGTCCAACCATGTGCCATAGAGAATAATAAACAGTAATTTGCACTATTATGTCTAATTGTTTTAAAAATTTTTTCAAAAGCTTATATTCACACACGTCTACATGTGGAAAATTCGATATATAATATATATATATATATATATATATATGAGAAAGGAAGGATGAGAGTAATCCGACGTAATGGGAAATGAAAAAGGAAAAAAACAAGAGATATTTTTTTATATATTCATCAACGTTTCGTCTTTATTGTAAGACTTCCTCAGGATGATAATTTGAAGAAAAATGTCATGCAAGTACATCAAGATTTTGGGTTGACATGATGGAAAAATATCTCTTGGTTTTTTCCATTTTCATTTCCCATATATATATATATATATATATATAGACACAAATTATTTTTTTAAAACTATACGTTACATATTCCTAAATGTATAGTTTTTACATAAATAATTTGTATTTTAGCTCTCACATTCTTGCAATCGAGCACTTTATTGATTACTTTTCAACATACCCCGACACACTATATATATATATATATATATATATATATGTATATTATTTTTTAACACTGTTGAGGTTTGTTTGTAATACATGAAACAGCCAGTTAGAAGAAAGTTGTTTTGAGTAAGTACTTCCTAATTTTCATTCAAATGAGATGCTAGTAATATTTAGTCCTCAGGCAATGGGATAGATATCAGGGAAACGTGAGTTCGTGCCTTTCACAATTACATTTGTGGAATGTTAGTGTTAAAAAAAAAAGATTCAGCCAGTGTCAGAACTTTCAATATCAAACGGAATGTCTCACTCGGTTATAATAGAAATGTACACAGATAAAAATAATTATATATATATATATATATAATTTTAATTCTCAATTAATCGAGCACTCTACTTGGATTTTTCCTACTATATTACAAAAGAAGTTTATATATACATATATATATATATGGAATGTTCTAACACTTATTTTTTCATTGTATATATGAAGGTGAACTAAGGCATATGTAATTCAATTTGTATGCATACAAACAACTACATTTAAACACTGCATGTAATATATATATATATATATATATATATATATATATATATATGACAGAAAGGAAAATAATTCAACACAGGAAGAAATAAAAATCAAACGAGAGATTTGACCGGTTTCGTGCAGATAAACGGACAGACGTCTTCAGAAAAGGTTGAATGATCCAAACGAAACTGGTCAAATCTCTCATTTGATTTCTTCCTGTGTTTAATTGTTTTTCCTTTCTGCATTTCATACATTCTGTCTCCACGACTTTTCATTGTATAATATAATATCATGTATTTTATCCTCAAATATATTTATATATATATATATATTTATATATATATATATATATAAATAATTACTGGAAAATCTTATGGGATGTAACCTTGCATGCACACGCACTCATGTTTTGGGCCATAAACCACTAATTCCTAACTACTTTTGTCATTCACTCAAAAAAATCTTCGCCGAGGGATTCAAATAAATTTCCAATTTTGATCCTAGAAGTTTGAAACAGTTGCGCGAAAGCTTTTTTTCTTTCTGACCCTGTTTCATTTATGGCGTGAGAGAAAAAAAAATAATTCCTCTTTTTTTTTTTCTAGCTCTCAGTTTACAATGTTCTCTCTGCTGTAATGACATCTTTTTTTCTGTTGGCTTTTGTATAATATGCGAAGAAGGCATTAATTATATCGAAACCTCATAGGAACTGAATAAACCTATTTCACAGAAAGATTACCCAGTTATCATTTAGAGCATACAGTCGGATACTTCTCACGTTTTTTTTTTGTATAGCCGAGAAATATTTGTAAATAATAATAAAATAAATGTTTGGATGTTAAATCGCTTTTCCCTATTAATATTCTTTATATTGCCCAATGCCATTATCTTTCATCAAACATATGTAAATATACTATATGCACGTGAATATATATTTATAGATATAGATAGTACTTAAAAGAATTGCATTTATTTTTGTCGGACACAGCCATGCTCGCTGCGATCTTCAGATAGCCCGAAACACAAATCTGCGTTTGTTTTTTTCCTTTTTCATTCACTTCTGGAAGTGGATGAAAAAGAATGTGGTTATGGCCTACAAGCAACCAGATAATTTTTTAAAATACTATAAAGCTCTGTCTGAGAAGGCATTGAGCACTGTATACAAAGGCAAATAAAAAAACTGAGCCAGTCCCCCCAAGAACGATACTCACATCTTTCACTATATATACATACACACATATATATATATACACATATTACTATTTCTTGTATATAGACATACATTATAAAAATAACATTATGTATATATATATTTTTTTTTTTTTTTCAGTATTTACTTAATAGTGCTCAATACGTGATTAAACCTTAGTAGTAGTAGTATGAAAATATAGTTCTGGCAAGTAAGCTACACAGAAACGCTTATGTTTCATTCCCGGGGGAAATCATCAGGCTCATTGCCTGATGATGACGATTTCTTTTGGAAATGAAAGATAAACGTTTGTGTGTAGCTTACTTGCCATAAGTATATATTCATACAATATATATATATATATATATATATATATATATATATATATATATATATATATATATATATGTTATTGATACTCAGACTCTCAAGATTTAAGCTCAATAGATGTTAATTTTTTTTAAACTTCAGAGCATGATATACAGAAAACTGCAACTTGCTGCATTGTCCACTATTTTTTTAAAACATTTTTGAAGCCTGTTTTAATATATTGTTTTTTTTTTTACCCCCTTCCACCCATTGGGAAATTTTATATTCACTAACAATACATTAAAACGTGCCCCTAAAATAGCCCCCCAAAATTCCAGACAAACATCAATGAATAAAGCAGTGAGTTGCAGTTTTCTGTAATTAATTTGTTTTTGTGTTCTCAAAAGCCAATGCTTGTCTAATAACGTCATTATAAAATATATATAATCTTTATTATACTGCATATGTAAATGCATATTCAGACAAACTATATGCATACACACACACATATATATATATATATATATATATATATATATATATATATATACATACATATATATATACACATACACACACAGAGAGAAATACACATATGAATATACATGCATTATGTGAGTTGACATTGGGCTTCAGAAAAAGTGAAAATGCGATATAGAAAAGTCAAGTTGTTATAATCAATCTCATTAGGATAATTCACCAAAGTAAATGGCTTTGTGATCGGGATATAATAACACATTATATATCTATCTTCTAATATATAAAAGTAAGTCAGTCGGATTCTCAAAGTTAGGCAGAAATAGCTTTGAGTCTTTTATTTATAACTTGCATATAATCATTAAAAATTAAGAATAGAACTGCTATTAAGGGTTCCACGTTTTAATAATAAAAAATGAAAGTTAAAACCAATATGTTATAGCAGTTCCATCCTTACGATAACCGGTGAATATTTACTTTAGTAATTAAAATTAAAAATTAACCTATTTTCATGATGTTTATTCATTTACATTATGTATACAAACTAAAAATGACCCAATACTTATGCATACTAACAGTAGACTCTCTCTCTCTTTATTAATTTCAAGATGGCGTCTTGATTAGAATTCTGTCACAATACTATTGGGGAGAGGGTCAAACGTGAGTGCTGTCTGCTTTCTGTCTTTTCCATTAACTTTATGCATGATATGTTATCTTTATAAATGCTTTTTATTGTGGTTTCTGAAGAGCAGCGTGTAATTGCATTTAATTGTAGCATATTGCACATTGTGAAACAATTGTAAGACCATCGTCATTTCTGCCATTGCAAAAAATAAATGATATGAGAAAAGACTGAATTTTGGTAATTGGAATTTAAATAATCATATATATATATATATATATATATATATATATATATATATATATATATATATATTTGGATTTTTCATTTAGAAAAAAGATTATTCAGTGAAGACCGGGATTAGTCCAATAAAAAGAAGCTCGATGATACTCGATTACAGGGTACAGAGCATTTATATGTGATTTTTTGAAGGAATGCTTTGGTAAGCCTTAAAAAAATCACATATATATATATATATATATATATATATATATAAGCAAACACTGTTAAACATAACAATTTTTCTGATTGATTATACCTTTTTTTTATTTTTTCAATTTTTTAAAGTATTTTTTTTTGTGTCAAAATCAAAAACAAAATTAATGAATGTTTCATAAGTATCGCTAGCATTTTCGATACTTCATCGAATCATCTTCAGGCGACAAAAGAAAAATTAACAAAACGCTGGAGAAAAGAAGAGAATTTCAAAAATTTACAAAAACAGCCGAGAACGCTGTATGTGAAATCGTTAGATGTCAAAAAAACAAATCAGTGTAGTTTGAGAAGAACATTTACAATTTAATGCTGTTTTTTTGAAATTCTATTCTTTTCTCCAGCTTTTTGTTCATTTGTTTTTTGTCACCTGAAGATGATTCGATGAAGTATCGAAAATGTTAGCGATACTTCTGGAACATTCATGAACTTTTTTGATTTTGACACAAAAAAGATTTTTAAGAATAAAAGAAATAAAAAAGGTATAATCAAGCATCAGAATTCTGTTATGTTTAACAATGTTTGATATATATATATATATATATATATATATATATATATATATATATATATATATCTGCAATTATTAATTTATTAGAAGTTCTATTATTATTATTAGTTTTAAGTAATTATAATAAGCTTAAGTATGATGTAGCATAATATTTTTCTTTTTCTGGAATATTTAAATGACTTTTTTTTAGAACTGTTCTGACGAAAAACGTAATATTATTTGAACGATATATATATATATATATATATATATATATATATATATATATATATGAATGACCGTTCACTTTGAAATGTTTGTTAATGAGGATATAACTATAGAGGTTATTTTTATTTATTTTGGAATTGATTTAAATGTAATTTAAGTTTAAAAATATACATTTACTAAGCTCTATTTGACCATATGATAGAATATTGAGCTTCAAATGGTTTTACATGTTGATAATAAAATTTATTTAGATAGCTCTAAAAAGAAGAATTTCTAATTGATTGTAAACTATAATAATTATATATATATATATATATATATATAATTATTATATATTAGATATAAATACCATTTTCTTCTTTCTTATGTTTGAATACTATTAGTATGATGAAAACATTTACTTTGGCAAAATATGCTAGTGAGATGGATGGCTATTCAATATTGGTATTTCTAACCACATCCAAACATAAACATATATTAACATACACACAAATAACCAATCGTACATTGACACACACAATAATATATATATATATATATATATATATATATATATATATATATATGTAAATTATAACTAAAAGGTAAACTTTTAGAGAGTTGGACCTATTGTGAAATAAGGAAAGCTCAATATACTGGATAGAGCAAAAATGGTACGTCAATGAAAATTAGTAAGACCTGCAAATGGAAGCAAATCGGTATTTTCAGTTGTTCAAAACAAGGAGTAGTTTAGTTAATAAAAACATTTATTTTTCATCTCTTTCTTTCCTTAAACCAGGCTTTTCAAAGATTAAAATCTTATCATCAGAGGAAAAATTATGATTGATAAATTGACAGGGTAGGACTGTCAAAGTTCCAAATTTGAAAAAGTTTTCTTTTAAAATTAAAAATTAAAAATTAAAGAAATTCAAAAAAACTTCTTTAAAAAATGTTTCCAAAAGGTTCAAACGGGCATGGGAATCACCAATAACGAAATTGGTGATTCCCATGCCCGTTTGAACCTTTTGGAAACATTTTTTAAAGAAGTTTTTTTGAATTTCTTTAATTTTTAATTTTAAAAGAAAACTTTTTCAAATTTGGAACTTTGACAGTCCTACCCTGTCAATTTATCAATCATAATTTTTCCTCTGATGATAAGATTTTAATCTTTGAAAAGCCTGGTTTAAGGAAAGAAAGAGATGAAAAATAAATGTTTTTATTAACTAAACTACTCCTTGTTTTGAACTGAAAATACCGATTTGCTTCCATTTGCAGGTCTTACTAATTTTCATTGACGTACCATATATATATATATATATATATATATATATATATATATATATATATATATATATATATATCCACACAGTCACTTGATGCTGCAAAGATAAAGAGTGAGATAGAAAGAGTTATATATTAGGAAACAAACTGAAGAATGGCGATGATCTATTTTAACCCTCCCATCCACAGTTATCATCTTTTTTCATCATTTTGCATTCAACACCGTTTCTCAAAACAGCAGAGGTTTTTTTTTTTTTATTACAGAGGTAAAAAAAAATTCCGGGGGTGCTGGTTCAGAGCAAAATAAATGTTTTCTTTTGTAGAAAAAGCTATTATTATTATTATTATTATTATTAAACCTTTTTTTCAGCTTGCTTAACTGTTGTATGCAAAAAAAAAAAAAAACCCTTTCAGGCACAAATATAATTTACAAGAGATAAAAAAAAAGGATTTTTTTCCTTTTCATTTTTACATTAAACCTGGATCCTTATTTTTTTTAAATTCTTTTATTTTTTGGAGGGAATCAAATTTAATATAGGATAAAATAAAACAAAAAAATAAAAAACAAAACATAAAATAAGGTAAAAGAATTAATTTTGTTAAAAAAATGAAAATGTAAAATATTGTATATATATAGCTACATATGTCTTTCTCCCCCTCTCATATATATATATATATATATATAGCATGTATAAGAAGTTAGTTGAAAAAAAATGTGTGCGATTGTAGGTTCTACAAGAGCTAATATAAAGTATTTTATTTAAAAAGTATACATTACAGTATCTGTTGGGTGTATCTAGGTTTCATTGATTTGGTCATGCCAGATCTCGGGTAGAAACCAGCTGGTAGAAACAGATCAACTTTCTAGTATAGTTCAGTAGGTGAAAACTCAGAGAAAAGATGCGAAAAAGTAGAAATCATCGGTTCAAGTCAGGCGGTGCTAACTTTTTTGTGTTCTCCCATAATAGATATTATGTGTTTGGCTGTTTCTACTCCATATCCGGCATGACAAAATCAATGAAACCCAAGTACATCCAGCAGACACTAATGTATAGGTTTTAACTAAATTTATTTATATATATATATATCGTAGGATGCTACTCTTGGTCAACCTTGACCGATGGAGGCCTACTACTATATTGGAATATTAAACAGACTAGTGTAGTAACTGTGTAATTGTTAACTAACATAGTATTTATATTCTTAATTAAAATAATAATATTTGAATAGGGCATTACCAATGGTTTCATGCCTTTGTCAATCATCGGACGGCCTAAAAATCCAATCTAATGCTTGTTTTGTTTACTTTTGAAAGAAAACAAACATATGACCGTAAAAATTAATTTAACTACATTAACTAAAAAGATTAATTTAAAGATATTTTAACTTATTCTTATTAACATTAACTTAATAAGCCATATTACTTTTAATAAAATATAATTTAACACATGTGAAACACACACACATTATATATATCTATATATATATATATAGTACTTGAATAAATTACATGTTTTTTTTTTTATGAAGGTCACTACCGATGGTTTCAAGCTCTTAGTGATCATCAGATGGCGTGAAAACACAATCTAACTCACGGTCACATGTTTGCTTTCTTTCGAAAGTAAACAAAACAAACATAAGATTGTGACTTAGATTGGATTTTTAGGCCATCTGATGATCGCTAAAAGCATGAAACCATTGGTAATGACCTATTCAAATACACGTAATTCATTCAAGTAGAATAAAGCTCTGTCTGAGAAGGCATCGAGCACTGTATATAAGTGCAAATCCAAAACTTTGAGCCAGTTTTAAAAGCAGATATTCACAGCTATCAGTACATATATATATATATATATATATATATATATATATATATATATATATACGATTATTAATATATATATATATGATTATTAATATATATATATATATATATATATATATATATATATATATTAATAAATATACTTGTATTAATTGTTGTATTTATAGAGTGCTCAATATTGGTGATAGAGCATATGTATATCTAAGTTTGGAGACAGAGTAAAAAGCGGATGGTCCTACGCAGTTTCTCGCTTGTTGATTTTCAGGATGCAAACCAAGAAACTGTTAGCCACTGTGTTTTGTTGACTGTTTCCAAGCTTATATTTGCGTGTGTGTGTGTGTAAAATTAAAATAAAATTAAACACATTTGAAACATATTTATGTATGTGTGTAAAATAATGGTCTATATACAGGGTGTCCCAAAATAAGGTATACACCCTTTGAATCGTTATAACTCGTTCAATTTACTGATTTCTACTTGCAAACAAGATTGAGAGAAGAATAAGAATACACATTTAAACACACTGACAGTAAAATTAAAAACATAGAAAATTAACGTTTAATAAACGTAAAAGGTTACTTGGGCTAATTTCAGAATGTTCATAAAATGAACCCTAACCTCAACACGTTCTTCTCAATACACTTTTCATATCGTGAAGAAATGAACCGACAAACGTGCTGCAACATTTACTTGGGTACTTGAGCGCATTCTGCTTCAATTGCTACTCTAATCTTTCTGAAATTGTTTCAGGTTTCCTGCTTTAAACATCGTAGCCTTTACCTTTGTTAAAAGTTAATTTCCCATGTTTTTGTTAATTTTACTGTCAGTATGTTTAAATGTGTATTCTTACTCTTCGATCGTTCTCTGTCCGTGGAACAACCTACCAGAGGAGGTTGTGACGATGACTACCATATCCATGTTTAAAGCAGCCTTCGCCAAACATTCAGACTACAATGTTACACTTTGCTATTTATTTTTTGCTAAATAAATTTGATTTGATTTGATACTCTTCGATCAATCTTATTTGCAAGTAAATTAAACAAGTTATAACAATTCAAAGGGTGTAGACAGTATTTTGGGACACCCTGCATTTATATAGATATATAAAATGTATATCACAGTATCAGGTAAAAATCTCTTGCAGTTCTGTATCTGACATTTCCAGATAACACGGAGTTATCTGCCCATTTGTGTAGGAGTCAGAAATGTCATAGACGTACTCCTCGAACTCTACTCCGGCATCAATCAGTATGGTGATCACGGCTTGTTTTAACGTATAAAGAACAAAGACACACAAGCAGATACAATAATTATCCATAGCAAGGAAATATTCCGGCTGCATGATGGCCGCTTCGAGGAAAGAAAGCGCAGCTTCTTCATAGAGACACAGTTCCATTAGCGAATAACCAAGCAAAGAATGTAGCAATGGATCCTGAAACAGATATGCCTCTTCCATTAACAAAAGTATATATTTCTCGGCTCGGTTTGGCCGGTTCATAAGTCTGTTGCAAAGAATAAGAAGATAGTAAGCAAGCGAAGAGGCAGGAAGGACGACCTCCTCTTGAGCGTCGACTTCTTCCTGAAGAAGTTCGGGTAGCGTCACTTTATCCAGACCGCCGTACACAATGTTAGGGAAGGGCGTCTGGATCTTAAGACAGTCCTCGAGATACAAGATGGCATCGTCGTAGTTCCCCTGACTGTAGAGAAAGTTTGCGTACTTAACGCATACGCAGTGATTCATTTCCATGGTGAGAGCGTCCTGAAAGTACTGCTCTGCTCGTAAAATCATTTGCAACTCCTGGTCAATGTCCTCGCAAATGCAAGCCTTCACATAGCACATAGTTGCGAGGTTTCCCAGCGTTTCACACACCTCTGGTTCTAACTTCCCATGGATTTCTTTAAAGATTTCGATGCATTCGTTGTAAGACTCCATGGCTTTGTCTACGTCGCCAGCCATCGAATGCATCTGGCCAAGTTGTTTCAACGTGCTGACCAAGTCGCCCTTGATGTCCTCCTGCAATGTGTCTTGGATGTCCCTCGCTTGCTCGAGATAATGCACGGCATTCTGATACTGCCTCATACTGATGTGTGCGTCTGCTGATCGGCTAAGAAGCTGGTTGTGCAGTGCCATGTCTTCAGAGCACTGGTTCGGGTCAAAGTCTTCCACGTTATCCTTCTCGTCGGCCAGACCAAGCGCTTCGTTGTAGAATTCCAGTGAAGTCTTATAGTCATACTGTGCAAAATAACAGTCGCCAAGGATTTGCAGGATTCTCATGTGCTGCCTCTTGTCAGCAGTGTCCGTCGACATCATCAGCGATCGTCCTAACGATAGATACTTGATCGCCTTGTGTTGTAAGTTTAGCACGTTGTAAGAGTTTCCGAGGACGTACAAGGTTTGGCAGACCAGCCAAAACTTGTGTTTCGGTAGAGAGGACAGGTTGTTTTGGTAGAGATTCGAGAAGATCTCGAATGCCTGAAAGCAAACAGAGACGCATTTGTGATAGTACTTTAATTTGTAATAGGTGATGCCGAGCAGTGACAGGATGAGACCCACAAAGAAGTTTTGTGTGGCTAGGCCGTAGACATATCGGAGCATTCTATAAGCAAGTTCAAACACTGAGACGGTACGTGGATATACATGCAGCATGAAACTGGAAACTCCCAACATAAGAAGCACATGTGCATTTTCTAAAAACAGTGCCCTCCCAGCAGACTGCCCTTGGGAATTAAAGAGTGTCCAAGATTTCTCAAAGCAGATGAGAGCATCGTTGAATTCCTTCATCATAAAATGGCAATCTCCAAGCTTCAAGTAGGCCTTAGCGAGCACGTCGGTCTGTTTTTCGTCTCGTTGGGAGACGTCTTCTAATATACTTATAGTTTCTTCAAAACAGGAAACGGCTTCTTTGATGTTCTTGTCGTCCAGTTTTTCCCGCTCTTTCTCCTCATCTTTCGTGAACTCCCTTTCGACTTGGGAATTCTGGCTTGAGGACGTTTCGTTGTCTGGATCTGAAAATTCTTTCTCGAACGACTCGGCTATGACAGAGATGACAATGTCAAAGAAGGATTCGTCATTCCACATTTCCACAATGTAGCCGTTGCCAAGCTCAAACATGACAATCGACACTTCATTACCGACATCACTGTCTCCAAGGTCTCGGCACATCTGCAGGCCCTTTTTCAGCATCTTCAGACCTACGTCCCCTTTGCTGAGTTTACACTTGAGCATTCCCAGGTTTTTCATCGTGCTAGCCCGTAGTCGCATCACAGATGTGTTGGAATCCTGAATCTCAAAGAGAATGATATAAATTTGTTCATATAGAGCTTCGGCTTTCGTGTAGTCTTCTTCCTTGGCAAGCCTTTCAGCAAGCTTGACCAATGAACGGACAATCGTGAGGCTTATGCTCTGCTCATGCAGGGGAGAGATCAACTCTTGTTCCATGAATTGAGATTCATCAGTCAGTTCCGTGTCGATAATGAACGTCTGATCATCTTTTTCGGTTTCAACCCTTGGCGACATTTGGATCACACAATCGAATTTGTAATTCTTACGATCTTCGAGAAAAAAATCCCACCCTTCGACATCCACATCGCTGGAGGCAAGTTCGTAGGAGAGAGAATACTGACGCACAGGAGAGTTGACATCGGACAATTCTTTTATATTTCCAATGTTACGGACTTCCTCAACGTCAAGGTAAAAGACATCTTCAAATTGTTTTTCGTTATTGTTGTTTTCGTTACCGAGACCGTCAGGTGTATCTAAGTTACTCATCTCTTCTTCCACCTTCTCTGAGAGTCTCTCCAAGATCTCTTTGAAATTCTTGTTCCGCAGTCGGTCTCGGCAATAGCGCCAAAACTTGGCCAACCAACGTAAGCGTTCAGCAAAGTTGTCCTTGTTCGAAGACGTCTCGGAGGACAGAAAGCAGGGCATTCCTGGGAAAGGATTCTGCCGTTGTACGCTCGGCGTTAGGGGAAAATTCTTACTTTGGATCGACGGCGTCGAAGCGAACAGAGGTCTCAACGTCTCCATCATTTTTTCTTCATTCTTCAGCCAGTTGTAGAGGATCCGACTCTGGTTGTCCTCGACTGGCTTCAGCTTTGTCGTGATCATCTGCAGATTTTGCTGAAACCACGGCACATCTGTGTCTTCTGAATCGCCTTGAAGAGCTTTCTCGCAGATTTCGCTGGCGTTCTGGAGCAGGGCTATCGCATGCGTGCATAGCCACTGCTTCTCCATAGGGTTGTCTCGGCATCGTCGGCTGCGTCTGACACAGATCTCTGCAAGGTTCAACAGGACACGTATCAAAGACTGGCGCTGGTCGACAGGGCTGCATAAGGCTTGCTGATGCAGCCGTAGGAACATGCGTTCCGACTCATCCAGCTGATATTCATTGAGAAGCCGTGTGGCGTTGTCAAATGTGTCTGGAATCTGCGGTTTCTTCGGAATCTCATTCTGCTGGGCCTCCTCGAATAGAGTTTTCTGTGGAAAGAAACAAAATATATAATAATGGATATCTAATTTATAAACATTATTTAAATGAATTAATACAAAATTTTTTGCATTTATCACACCTATATTACCATCGAAACGGCTGACATCTAAATCAGTAATACAACATAGCTTTTCGAAAATACTGTATATACAGGGTGGGCAAAAATAAGGGTCCTATTTTTAAAAATTCATAACTTTTTTATTTATTGATTTTTTTTTTTTTTTTTTAGAATAAGTAAAGGACCCCTTCCGAAGCAAGCATGAGCCGTATTAGCCCTAAGGAACGTACCCTCATTTAGAAAACATTATTTTTGCTTAAAAAACTCAAAACAGTGTAAAAAACAATACTTTAGTTTTTGTAAGTTTTAAGAAGTGTTTTTCGGCTAAAATTTGTTTTGTTTATTTCAAAAAATCTCGGAAGGGTCAGTCTACACACACATAAAGTTTGGTGAGTTTAACTTTTATTTTGTGGAAGTTATTCAAATTCAAGTTATTCAAATTTAAAGATAGGACCCTTATTTTGGCCCACCCTGTATAACTGACAGCAATGACCCAAACACATCTATTTGTATGCCTATTTTCCATAACTATTTTTTAAACATTTTATAATAAATTAATGTTTGGTGCTATTCATGTGTAATTTTATTGTCCTATTTATTCTCTATATATATGCAATAGTTTCATCAATGTTAATATTAGTTAATTAAAGTGATTTAATAAAAAGGAATAAATTAGCAAAACCTTTTTTAAAATTGTGTTCATTAATTTTCAAGGGAGGTAATTCAAGTAAAAACTATTAATTTCTGAAATTACAATAGATTTATATTAAAGATATGTAATGTAAAGTTATACATTTAAAAATAATACTTAGAAATGTGAAAATAGAGCATATTTGTCAGTCAGTGAACTCCCACCTCTTCACACACGTGAGCAAAACATACAGCCTCCTTCAACTACAACTTCACACTCATACAAGCGAAGCACAAAGCCTCTTCCCACTAACATTATTACTACATCGGCTGCTAAAACGTACGGTGAAAAGAGAGAGAGGTAGACAGTTAAACTAAAACAAAAAGTAACGGTTCAAAAATTGACCAAATTTGTACAAATCCTGATGCAGTGACTATTTATCCTGTTATTCATGACTTTAACAAAATCATCATCATCATCGGTTTAACATTTGTTTTACATGGTGACATGTGTTGGACAGCTTTTAGAAATTGACTTATAAACTAACTTATCCGTAGCCAGCCTGTTATTTATCCCTTTTTCTTTCAAGTCCATTTTTATCACTTCCTCCAATGGTTCCCTTGCCCCCCCCCCTCTGAACTACCTAAACTGTTCTACATCAACTACCCCAAGAACTCTCATCCATTCTTTCAATGTGACCATACCATCAAAGTCTCCTGTTCTGCACACATCTCCCTATACTGTCCAGATTTAATCTTCCTCTGAGGTCATCAAAACTTAGCCTGTCTTTAAAACTTGCATTACACATCCATTGTATCATTTTCATACCATTTCTCTCCATGCAACGCATGTCCTCAACCTTCACTGGCCAGGTTTCACTTCCTTACATCATCATACTGCGTACATATACATGACAGACTCTTTCTTTCTTTGGCCAACAGTGGTAACGCTATGTTGGTTAGTAATGGCAGAAGTTCCCAGAACTTACTCCATCCATTCCTAATTCTTCCAATCACGCTAGCACTTGCTCCACTATCACCAAGGTAACAAAACTTCCCAACAACCTCAATAGCTTCACCATCAAAATATACTCAGTTCTCATCCATCTCTCTCGTCTTATACTTCATGCACACAAACTTGTTATCCTCTCTCAATCTACCAGTAATTCCACTGCATTTCTTGTGTACCCAATGTTTACAAGTACCACAAAAAATTGAATTGCACCCGACCCCCTTTCCATGAACTGAGCAGGGAAACCTTCTTTTTGGGAGCTTTCCAACACTACAACTACTGATCATCACTTTGGTGTTGGTAACATTCACTCAAAGAACTTTACTTTCCATAGCATTCCTCCAAGTCTTCAACTTAACAAGTAGGTCTTCCATTGTTTCACAGGCAAGTACTAAATCATGAGCATACAGCATCTCTTTTGGACAACTTGTACGAAACTTCTTGGACAATGATTCTAAGACACAAATGAAAAGCAATAGAAAAGGATGACCCCCAAAAGATGCCATCGCTTTATTTTAGCTTCAAGCATTTATTACAATTCTGATTTGAACTCAGCTTTGCCGATTCAATAGTACAAGTTGGTATCTATCATACAGGTAGAGCCTCCTAAAAGCCACCCATGGAATCGTTAATAAAATTCACAACTCTTTCTATAATCTAAATATATTTGGTACAAATAAACTTTAATCTATGCTTGACTTGTCCACCAAGTTTTAGTCATGAATCTCCAACAGTTTTATCGCTGTTCAATCATAAGCACAGCTAGATATGACGTGCAAAGTTGCCAATAACTCAACAGTGGTAACGTTTTGCTGGTTAGGAATGGCAGAAGTTCCCTGAAGTTACTCGATCTACTCATAATTCTTGCAATCACACTTGAACCTGCTCCACTATCACCAAGGTAACAAAACTCCCCGAGAACCTCAATAGCTTCACCATCCAGATGATACAACATAGTTTTTTTCCGAAATACTGTATATATAATTGACAGCAAAGACCCAAACACATTTAATTGTATGCCTAATTTTTACAACTAAACCCCTAGAAAGATCATTTACGTTAACATCTTATGCATCATCAGCTGATTTGGTCACTTTGCTTGTATGAGTATGAGGTTTTCGACATGCAGTGGAATTACTGGTAAGTTGAGAAGATGATACAACCTCCTCTCTTGGTAATGCTATGATTTTGGCTCTGATGGCTCTGATTCAGTGCAGGAATAGTTTGGGGGGGGGGGGGGGGCGATAGACATTATTTTTTAGATGAACCCACAAATTAAAATCTGAAGAGGGGGAAGGGGTTAAGGTCCACTGAGTGTGAAGTCCATTCAGTATCACACCAGCTACCGATGAAACTATCATCAAAGTATCCACGCAGCCATTCCAACAAGTTATTTGAAGTGTAGAGAGTCGTGTAAGACCATATGCCGCTCTCATTAATGATCGTCGACCCCAACGCTTGTGTGCCGTAGTTTTCTTCTTTCTTCATCTTCTGTTCTGGCCATGTCGTCTATCTTGCTGATGATCGTCGAGGGTACAAGCACTGGTTTATATGTATACAAAATCAAAACAACGCAGACTCACAAGAGAAAACACAAACTCAAATACATTATGTGTAAGTCAGTTATACTCTGGATGTGTGTGTGTGACACCATCGTGGAAAAGGACCCCCAAATGCTAGCGTACACATATTAGTCAAGTTCCAGTGTATCAGCTAAGACCCAACTGAGATAATTTGTCTGTGGCGGCCATCATTGTCGTTCGGTTGATCAGTTCATCTCATCGTTTGCTCGGCCCGATCTGCTGGTCTACTCTGTCTCCAGCCCTCTACCTCACCTCACTCGAGTCTATCCTAATCTGCTTCAAATCTAATCTCTGCCGAGCTCTGACCGGAAATCCTATGTCTCATGACATTATTTTTTAGATGAACCCACAAATTAAAATCTGAGGAGGGGGAGGGGTTATGGTCCGGTGAGTGTGAAGCCCATTCAGTATCACACCAGCTACTGATGAGATGATCCAAGTGTACACGCAACCATTCTAACAAGTCATTTGAAGTGTAAAGAGTTGCGGTATCCAGGTGAAACCACTGTTCATCTCTCACGACACCTCTTTGTCTGCCTAAACCTTGTTAAATAAAGGCGGTTGGACATTCATTACTGAAACTTGGTATAAAAGTCAGCCATAGACTGAAGTTCATTTGTACTAAATGTAGTTGGATTGCAGAAAGGATTGTGAATTGTATTAACGATGGGTGGCTTTTTTTTAGTGGGGGGGGATTAATCTGTACTTAAAATAGAGTCAATTTAAAAAGTTACGTTTAAACGTGAACTGCCACAGACAGAGGGACGAATCACTGTCTGACAATTTTATCATGCAGATACACAAGAAAAACCCTGCTACTTAGATAAGACCCTTAGAAAGATCACTTACGTTAGCATTTTGTGCATCATCGGCTGATTTGGTCGACTGAGTCTGTTCGTTGGTGGCCTGCCTCATCTGGGTGAGCTGCTGGACCAAGTGATTGGTCAGCAGGTCTTGCAGCTTCTCCCTCGTAATTTGGCCGCTGCCTCCCAGGTCAGCCTGATGCTGCCGAATGAAGTCCACCAGAGAGGGGCTTTTATATACATTGTTGTTGTTATTGTTGTTGTTGTTATTGCTGTTGCTGCTGCTGGTGGAGTTATATATTAAAGGATCTGAAAAAGAAAAATACAATGGGACAATTTTAATTACAGTAATATTAAAATTAAAAAAAAACAAAAAAAACAAATGATATTTACAAGTTGTGTCTGAAAAGAATTGGGACTGGATAATGTACCTTGTGAACTATGGGCGAAAGAGGGATAAGTGGATTGTGTCATCATCTAACATTGTATCTTAACAAAAGATATAAGAGGCAACTAATATCTTTAATTAGTGAATATCCGGATAAAACTGAAGCTCAATATACTGGATAGAGTAATTTTCTTCATTGGAGTAATTTTATCGGACCCGGAAGAAAAAATGGCTGAATACATCAGGTCAGTTTAATTTTATTCGAATTGGCCTTAGCGGCACTTGCATCTAACCAGGAAGTTATGGTTTGCACTACTCCTATCAGCTCATAAGAACCCTGAATTTTGGACATTATAATATTCAACTCCAAGTGAGTTTTCTGAACTTTTCATATGATTTGTTTTTTTCTATCGTTTTATTAATTTGCATACACCTTGGATACATTTTTCACTGTCATTTACTGCATCGATAGCAAACAAATTTCCCGCCTGGATAACTTTTTCGTTTTTGGACTACCATTCACCACCTGGATTATTTTTCAATCAACCTCTTTGATATCTTTCCTGAATATGTTTTAAACTTTAGGACTTGGATGAACTGTATAGATTTAACAAAAAAGTATGTTTTGGGCCGATATATTTGATGTTTTATATACTTTTATATATATTTTTTATATATTTTCAAAGTTTAATTTTATTACCTGCAGTAATGTCATTGCGGTAATGGTCCTTTGAGGAAAAGAATTTTCTTTGAAAACTCATGAGTTAAGGACTTTAAAGTACTTTGCCTGAAAATTGGATTCTAATAAAATTTGATTCGCACCTTATTTTATTCTTTCACTTTATCTAGTGCTATATATATATATATATATATATATATATATATATATGTATATATATATAAGCAAAGTTGTCTATGTGTGTCGTGCCATCACAGTTAAATGATTGATCTAAGAGTCAAGCTAACCGCAGATTTGGAATCAGTACCTTCGATCTGATATCACAAGTTCTTAGAACTTTCTTAAAACTCATTATTCGAAATTAAAAGAATGTAAAAATAACATTAGAAACAAATGTTCCGACATTTTTGGCATTCCCTTTCCAAGCCGACTGAACATACTAGTAGTGAAAAGGTTCAAAAGTAAGAAAAATAAATAAACATAAAAATAAGTCAAGATGGATTTATTTTTAGTCAAACCATCGTACGTATATGAGATCCATTTTTTTATTATTAAAAATCTAACTTTTCTTTATGTTTCTTTTTTTTTTAGACAATCAAACTATTTTAGATCTACATGGAGTTTGTATCCGTACACAGAACTCAAACAGTTTAAGTAGGTTACAAAGACAAAATATTTTCGTTTGATCCAATATTTTATACCATCTTTCAGGGTTCGAATCTCAAACTAGACAATTGTTTTTTTTTTTTTTTTTTTTTTTTTTTTTTTTTTACTATAGCATTCCAGTTATTTCCTAGCGGATATCGATCATAATCACAAACCTGAATAATGCACTTTTAAAAAATTATTTCATTAAAAAATTTTTTTTTTCTTTTTATTTGAACTGATGTGCGGAAGAGAAAGGTTTGAGAAACGCAACGTTTATGGGTACCTCAGCTAATGCTAATATAACTGTAATACTAATCTTAGCTTTCTGTAAACATCGCATTTGTTTTTCATATACTTTTGTTGTCTGCTTATTGCAACACCATGAGCATTCATAGCCAATAAGTAAATCGCCATACCGAGACAACCTCCGTATTCAATTAACCTTTCTCCATGTGACATTTTCATCAAAGGGACAGACGTTTTATATTTTATATCTTAGCCTTTACGTTTTTAGCAACCACATGTTCGGGTATATTTTTTCTGAACACGAGGCCACCATTTTGTGTGTTGTCTTATCACGCACAAAACATTGAATAAACAGTCGAATTTATATACACACACATTCTCAAATAAACTGTTTGTTAAATACAAATGTAAAAGACGTGTAAGGTGGTACACGATATATAGTATTCAAAGGGAGAACGACAGATATCGTTATTAAAGAGAAAATACAGTCGATAAAGACACATTGCCGAGGTCAGAAATAGAGAAAATATGTAGCAATGTGTAATAAGTATTACTTACATGTGTTGCACTGTTCTGGGAGTCTAGGCGACTGCTACCAGAAGAGGTGCCTGACAGACACAGCATCAACGTTTGTGAAAACGATACAGAGATGACTTTAAAGAACTAAATGATTACATAGGATTATTTTGATGATGCCACTATGAGTACGTAACATTATTAACGTTTTAATTTTTTTAAAAAGATTGTTGCATTTTATGAGGCTTTTTCAATTCATGTTTTTTGTTTGTTTATGAACAAAATCTGAAGAATTTGATAAAAAAGTGACACATGATGAAAACGGGGCTTTCGAGTGGATAATCCAAATGTTCAGCTACGACTCTTAAAGTAATGAATTGGCTCTGACTCTGCAAAATCATATCTATACTATGGACCGGGCTGAAATAATAACATTATAATTTAGAAACGCATTCTTAACATGGGGAAGTGGAGGGTTGATTAACTATTTTGTACTTTCACCTAACAATTTAATAAACAAAAGACACTGTAACAATTGAATTTCACTTGAAAATCCTATCTAAAGAACAGCCCGGTCTGTAAACTGCATTAGCACCTTTAACTGTATAAGTATATAATAGTGTATATAAAAATATATCCGTTACTAAATATCTCCCATTTGTTAATGAGTGGTAGTATGAGTACTTTCTTGTTGGCAGAAAAAACTCCTCCTTCCTACTTTGAATATCACTAAGAAAAAATAAAATATTGATCAAGATTAAGTATATATTCGATAACATCGATTTGAAATACATTTTTAAGAACATAGCCGAATCTGCTGTATTTGATTATGGTGAAACAGAATTAAATACCGAGGTTGTATGCACTAGCTTATAATGCACGCACGCACACACAAAGTGACTGGCTTTACTTTAGGTTATTTTTAAGTAACATTTAACAACTATTGTACACCCTCCGTCAAAAATTACAGTAAAAAAATATATGCTTCATCAGTGTTCGCACTATCTATTTATCAAGATATATTACTAATAAATTCATGCAAAATCATAGAATTATGGCAGTAATTTAATTTTTCATATATAAATTATTATTATCATTTCTGATGACTTAAAGAAAAAAAACACACCATTTATTTTTTATAATAGAATGAAGAATCTATTTCCAAATTCATTTCAGACTTCAGGACAAATCTGAGGTAGTTGTCCGGCTTGCTATTTGCTTTCTTTCTTCTCCTCACCACTTGAAATGGTTTCGGGGGCTAGAAAACGTTTTACTTGCTAACTTTTGTATGACATAATAGAAGTTTATTTAGGGGTAGATGTTTTTGTAAGCCAATTTTGTAACCCCTTCCTTCCCTATTGGGCTCTTGAAAGGCTTACCTTTTGGCTAGCCTGTTTGGAGTCCAGGGGATTAAACGCTGGTGGTGGGGTTTCTTTCAGGCTTGGTTTGTTTGATAACTGACAAATAATGAAGGTAGTTAAGTATCCTTGGTAGAGAGCGAAGACATAGTGCTTTTTGGGGTCAGCACTTTCCTGGGTGATAATACAAGAGACTGAACTCAGGGGTATCTCCTTCAGACGCTTCTCCATTAGAACTCGATAAATGTTGGGGTATTCTCAAGTGCCATGTTACACATGGATGTGTGTCTCTTTAGGTATTTCCGGCATGGGTCCGTCATTGCCATGCTAATGTTTCAGCTTTAGGTTTGGATTATTATGCCTCTGAATTTATCACCATCCGTTAAAAGACTACCTTCCCCTCCCTTTTTGTTATTATGCAACAATCATCTTTCGTTCTTTTTAGCGCCTTACATCAATTGGCTTTATGTCTTATATGGAGGGACTTCCATTAAAAAAAAAGTACACATATTTTATATTAAATTTCGGAATTTTAAGGATTTATAATTTGTATTATTTAGACTACTGTTCTCATCTTGAATGTTATTCTCACAACACCTGCAAGGACCTGTGGCGCAACGGATATAAGTGTTAAGTTATAATCAGTTCTCAATGACAGTCTTCTGGAGGTTGGAGGTTCAATCTTCAGTACGGGTGATACTAAGAATACAATTATGATTTACTTACAACTTCTACCCGGTCATGACTGATGGAACGAGAGCAAGTTACCCCCGTGGATAAAATAAAGCGTTCCGTTTGAAATTCCGTACAGATTCCAGAGTTCGGCAAGATGTACCTGAAGAAGGTTACATTGGCCGAAACGTTTGTGAGAATAACATACAAGATGAGAACAATAGTCAAATGATATATATTTATATAAATATACAAATAAATACACATTGGCCTTTATTATAAAGTGGATGATTTTTAAGTTGTCTCCCTTTGAGCCATTTCCTTTATATAGGGTAAAGCATTGAGAATGACCTCCCTTAGTTAGTTGTTGTGAAAGACAAGATGGCTACACACACGAACGGTTAAGGGTTTCCAGTTGGAAGGAAGACGTGACACAGATCAACATTAGTAGCAGAAGCTGTCTTCTTCTTTGTGTGATAATATGTTATCTTCTTCAGCAAACGTTGAAACACAATTAAAAGAAAGATAGCTTCGTGTAATAAAAGCCCACCCATTTTAATAAATCAGGATTCTTATGCAGAATGGAAGCAAAATATCGGCATATGGTCTCTATTTATGAATTTGTCTAAAGAGAAAAAGGGCCCAGCAGTATTTTTGTCAGTGCCACAAAATATAAGAGAATGTGTTCGACATTTGGCAATAACGGATATCGGTGGAACAAATGGACTGACTATAATTATGAACAAATTGGACGAAATTTACTTACTGGACTAGCGAAAATAGACGACCGTTAGGGAGTCTATTTTTGCTAGGCTGCCGTGTTCTTGGGTGGTGAGACATTTTTAGTTTAAAAAAATAAAAAAATTTGACTCCGAATATTTTTTGTTTAAAAAGGAAAAAAAAAGAAGTTTTTTTCCACCAAAAAAAAAAAAAAATGGGGTGTGTGGATGTGTGTGAAATTTTCCCCTTACAAAAAAATTGAGCCCGAACGCAGACCCCAAACTATATTGAAGAACAAGTTATACGATCATTCATTGCTAACTGAAAGAAGTGAAAAAAAAACCCATTTCTTTAAGTATTAAAATCAAAACAGATTTTATTACGGTAGCTCAGTCGATAGCGTATCAGACAGTTGACGTTAAGGTTGCGAGTTGCGCCAAAATTATTTATTGTTTATTTAGTCGTTAATATGTGCCCTAATGTATTTATATTTCTGACTTTGAAATTAATTAAATAGTAATTATCTCCCCGCCCCCCCCCTCTCCCGTTTACAAACATTCTCCAGGACGGACAGACAGACAGACAGACAGAGAAGGTGCTTGTTATATTATAAGTGGATGAGAACACGATGGCCTATATATCATTTACGGAATTTTATTCATACAAAAGGGAGTCCGGAGTTAATATAAATGAATTTCTGGTACGATATTTTGCTTATTTATAGAACTCAGTTACGGAAATCTGATCAGGTTTGGCAATAAATAAGAATAAATAATATAATTTGATGCAATCTTCAAAGAAAATCGGTCAGTTTCTTTGATTACGAACCATTCTCCTAGTTCAGACTCTTTGATCCATAACTTTTCATTGTTAGAATTGATGAGTTCAGCTTTTATTCATAGATTTTTTTTCATAAATATAATAATACTAACAGATTACCTAGTCTTGCCTGGGTATCAACAAAAAATGCTTTCATTTCTTCCTCCGAGCGTCTAGAATCGGGCAGAATTTCCATAAACAGAGCTTCTTCGCAAGGACTTCCCGTCCGTTGGTATACATTAACATGGGACTGCTACTCTGCAGATTGCAACACGATCGTCTTCAAATCCAATGTGAACAGATTCCTGTTATGAACGATCCACACAAGTATTCAAACTCAGTCCATCCCAGCAATCATTCTCAATCGTCTCATAAAGTTCTTCATCTCTCAACAGACAATCATTCCATCGCATTAATCCTCATCCTTGAGTGGTGTTTGGCCTCGATAAGTGGTGATCCATTATAAAAATAATAAAAAGTTGAACACAACTTTATTAGTTGTGTTCATGTTCAACAATTGGAAATAGTATGAATCTCCTTGGTCATGGGTTATGACTTTCAAAATGGGATTGAGTTATGTTTGAAAAAAAACAAACCCTTCCATTTTAATTGTTCTAATTAGCCACAATTTGCAATTAACTCAGCAGTGTTAACCATCTCTTATTAAGTTTCTGTCTATCACTCTCTTCCTCACTCACCGTATTTTGTTTGCACCTCCGTTTTATTTTATACCGTCTCTATCACTCTCGATTCCATGATTATCGCTTTGTTTGTTAACAATCAAAAGTAACAAAGGAAAGTAGGCAAAGATTGAAATAGACCATTATAAAGAAAAGGGAATACCACCATAAACAGTAATACAATTTAACCCATAGCAGAGAGGGAAGGAGATAAAAAGAGGGAGAGGGTGAGAAAGAGAGACTTTATAGATGGGATTTTGTCCTTTTATTTTTGTATTTAACTGGCTTTGCAAACTCACTTTTTTCTGATTCAAACAATCCACTCTGAGCTCAATGAGTTACCTAAAAGGTCACATTTTTCCCATGTGTATATATATATATATATATATATATATATATATATATATAGTGAGAGAGAGAGAGTCGAATCAATATAGCAGATCTTATGCAAACAAAGGGGTCGATACCCTTTTGGATAGACCTTTATAAGAATAATTAAAATGGGCTTCTTTGGTTCATTAGTTATCTAGATAAAACACCATAAATGATCTCTTCCCCCCCCTCCTCCTCTCTCCAGTTTGATGGATGACATCTTCATTTTATGACGTCATCCAATGTACACGGTTATCTCTCATCTGCTTCAATGGATGACGTCACAAAACGATGACGTCATTCAGTGTGCAGGGGAACAAACAAACAAGATAAAAAAACAAGCAAGATCCACAGAGTTTTAGCAGTATATAGATAAGTCAGGCCAAGTGGTTCTTACTCACCTGCCCGTGAGAAAAGGTTGAAAGAAACAATGGTCAACAATGCGAAATGTAGAAGAGAAGATCTGGCCATGTCCAGGTTTGCCGATAAAAAGATAACAAAACATGGAGTTCAAAATAAGAAGGTGAAATAAAGAATGACTTGGGCTTTCGTTTTTGTCTGTGACCCCCCCCCCCCCCCTCCTCTCATCCGACTCGGTCGGTACAGAATGGAAAACCTATGATTGAGTTAAAAGGCGGAGGAAGCAAAACTGGCAGAGAGACAACGAATCTAAAGACATCATAGTGATTGGTTATTCAGTGAATGAATGGTGCAAGAAATGATTAGTAGTAGAGAAAAAAAAGAAGCGGTTTGGACAAATCAGAGATCAGAAGACAAATTGGGACAGAGAGAAGGTTAGAGTGCGAGGGGGGTGGTTAGAGTGCGAGGAAGAGGGAGAGAAGGAGAGAAGGAGGGTTAGAGTGCGAGGGAGAGAGAGAGAGGAAGGGTTAGAGTGCGAGGGAGAGAGAGTGGGAGGGTTAGAGTGCGAGGGAGAGAGAGTGGGAGGGTTAGAGTGCGAGGGAGAGAGAGTGGGAGGGTTAGAGTGCGAGGGAGAGAGAGGGGGAGGGTTAGAGTGCGAGGGAGAGAGAGGGGGAGGGTTAGAGTGCGAGGGAGAGAGAGAGAGGGAGGGTTAGAGTGCGAGGGAGAGAGAGAGAGGGAGGGTTAGAGTGCGAGGGAGAGAGAGAGGGAGGGTTAGAGTGCGAGGGAGAGAGAGAGAGAGAGAAAGGGAGGTTAGAGTGCGAGGGAGAGAGAGAGGGAGGTTAGAGTGCGAGGGAGAGAGAGAGAGAGAGAGGGAGGTTAGAGTGCGAGGGAGAGAGAGAGGGAGGGGGGGTAGATGGCGAGAGAGAGAGAGAAAGAGGGAGGGTTAGAGTGCGAGGGAGATAGGGTTAGGGAGAGAAGGACGGTTAAAGTGCAAGGGACAGAGAGGGGTTAGAGTGCAGGAGAGAGTGAGAGGAAGTTTAGAGTTCGAGAAAGAGAGGGGTTTTCGTGAGAAAGAGAGAGGGGGAAACAGAGAAAGACAATAACCAAAACGCGTGAAAGAAAAAGACAAAGCTTAAATAAAAAAAAAAGCAAAAGATAAAAAAGTAACAAACAACCGGAGTGATCTCCCTTACGCTGTAACTCTTTCAGATAGCAGAAGACACGAAATGAGGCAGAGCTTAACTAACAGTGCAATATCACCCCTACAACCAGGATCCCGTAGAAAGTTTATGATGGCTTACTTACTGTCTTCCTTTCTTGGCATGAAATACTTATCAACTCAATATTTTTTTAAATAAATAAAACGAACGTTTTAATTTATTTATTGCAACGCTTTACATCTTTTTAAGATAAATATTTCCAAATATTGCTAAATATTCTTTAAATCCATTCACTGTGGAAGTCCCCAGATGCCGGAGAGCCTTCTACTCCAGCATCTTTTTCCCCCCCGTGCTGCCGGCCTCTGGAACTCCCTCCCTGCTCCCCTGACATGCAGAGGTTTAAAACTAATGTAAACATACATCTAGCTGCACAGCTCCCAACTTAGGATGACACCCTAAACCTACTCCCTAATTCTCAGTAGCCCCTTACGTCTACAGTGGCGTCCTGCCTTGTTTGGGGTGAAATATATTAAAAATACATAAATAAATAAAACATGCAATACATGTCAGCATGTAAAACAGCCGTTAAACTGATGATGATGATGATGATGATGATGATGATGAATAATATCACTTTTAAAGAATTTATTCATTTAAAATTGTAACAATTAGATCTGCTTAATTAACAGGAATGCAAAGAATATGTTTTTAAACTATTTAATTTGACAAGACAAATGCTTGGAAATTTTTGGCAAACAGCAACATCAGATGTTTCTCAATATTCATTTTGGCGAACGGATGATCTCACTTTTTTTTTTTAAATGGGTGTGTTAGGTGATAAAATATGTACAAACGAAGGTACAAACATGTTATTATACAGATTTTACAATCATGGATAACCCAAATAACCCCTAATTTTTGTATCCCTCCTTCCATTTGGGGTCACCAAAGACCAAATTAGTGACTGAGAATGAGGTCAGAAAAAATGGGTTCTTTCATTCAAGTAATTTTATTCTACATATATATAAAACTCAATGATTGTGCGTATGTGTGATGTTCGTGTTGAGGAAAACAATGGAAGTGGTCCACAATAAAATTTCAAATATATCCTCTTTTGATGAAATTAATATAATATGTGTAAAATTCTCCAGAGAAGACAATGGAAGTGGTCCCGAATCTTTATGTTACCCTCTATCTGTTGAATAGTTACGTGCCACACCTCTAAATGACCCATGGGAATAGAACCTCTTTAAAACTTCAAATATGTATATCCGATTTTCATTAAATTTAAACCATATATATAAGACACTACTTCAGAGTCTCCCAACATTTCTTCTGACTATATTAGGGGGCAAAACAGGAGGAGGAGGAGGAGGGCAGTAAAAACAAAGACAGTAATATGGTGATATGAGCATAGTGAAAAATACATAGTAGTGATCCTCATTTAATACAAAGCAATGTCGGGTCTTCCTGCTAGTATACACACATCTATATATATATATATATATATATATATATATATATATATATATATATATATATATATATATAGTAATCCAGGTAGGGTAAAAATCCACAGGGTAGAAATCCAAAGGGAATCAAACCGGGCTTATAAAAGAGTGCTCAATAAAAATATAGAGCTGTATTGTGAATGCTTTTATTCAAACAAAAAAATAAAAATAAAAAACTTTCTGCCTGATGAGACCTCAGCTCTTGATAGCTGTAGATCGATAACATCGACATGCCAGTGTAGCAGACCTTGTACATGTTTGAATAAAAGCATTCACTATATATATATATATATATATATATATATATATATAAAGTAAATTGAGTTTTTCTCCTATTTCTTTGATGCTAATAGCTTTGTTAACAAAAGGTACATACTTAAAACTTTTCTGTCAATTTTGGCCAACATTGGTCTGTGTTCTTAAAAAGAAAACTTTCATTTCCACTCAATTTAATCGAATATCATATCCAATCAACAATTCTTGTTCTGATTACGTAGAGGAAGTTGACCAAAGTCCTCTTCCTGCCAAATAATGACACCGTGAAGAAATCTGTAAGAAATCTTCTAATTCTAGTCCATTTTTTCCAATTTCACCCTTAATACCCTGCACCTGCTCCCTTTTTGATAAGCGATTTCCCTCAATTAAACGTAATTTGGCCTACAATAAAGTTTCTATAGCACATTTTATAATTCTGTGCTCAAATTGATAAGATGCCAACCTGCTATGACGCAATTCTGAGTTCGATTCTCGTCTGTGGACGCAAAATCGTTTTTACATTTATTTCTATTTTTAAATCGTGCGGTCAACGTTTTACTTTGACCGAGTTGGAGAGGAAAATATAACTGATCCGTTTTTTTCTTAAAAAAAAAAAAACACGATGCAAGATCTTTTTTACATTTTTATCATAACCTAAATAAAGTTTTTTTAAAAAGGCAAAGAAGTCTTATTTCAATCACATAAATTATTAATGAAAGTAAAAATACTCCTGGAAAATGTTGGGTAAGGACAGCTAGTGTGTATATATACAGGGTGGGCAAAAATAAGGGTCCTATTTTTAAAAATTCATAACTTTTTTATTTATTGATTTAAAAAAATTTTTTTTTTAGAATTAGTAAAGGACCCCTTCTGAAGCAAGCATGAGCCGTATTAGCCCTAAGGAACGTACCCTCATTTAGAAAACATTATTTTTGCTTAAAAAACTCAAAACAGTGTAAAAAACAATACTTTAGTTTTTGTAAGTTTTAAGAAGTGTTTTTCGGCTAAAATTTGTTTTGTTTATTTCAAAAAATCTCGGAAGGGTCAGTCTACACACACATAAAGTTTGGTGAGTTTAACTTTTATTTTGTGGAAGTTATTCAAATTCAAGTTATTCAAATTTAAAGATAGGACCCTTATTTTGGCCCACCCTGTGTATATATATATATATATATATATATATATATATATATATATATATATATATATATATAACATCTCCTACAATGAGGATTGCGTAAGCATGAAACACATGTCTGTAAGTAATACTAAAAAATATTTATTTAAAATATTGTTTAGCCCCCTTCCAAGGATGAGGCTCTTTAATAGAATTATAACAAGTTGTCATTGTAAGCGTAATGCAAAATTCCTGTCGTTGAATACTCTTGATTAGCCGACTGTGTTTGTTCCCTACTTGACATTACATAGAACTTAATTCTCTTCCTTTCTCGGGCTAATTCATGCTAGCATAGGGGTTGAATACCAGGCTGATGAGTCAAAGGTAGAATTGTACCTTTGTTCGAATCCTTCGACTGGCAGAAATTAACATCTCCTACACTGAGGATTGTGTAAGCATGAAAGACATGTGTCTGTAGGTAATAATAAAAAATATTTATTTAAAATATTATAATATATATATATATATATATATATATATATATATATATATATATATCCACACAAAGATATCCAGACATAGGTTGTCTGTCATATTCAACAATATTTGTCTTACAGAGAAAATACGTCTAAATATACTTATATATATATATATATATATATATATATGTCATCAGATTTATTTTTAACAGGACTCTGAATAGTCCTCTCTTATAAAGTGGGGCCTATCTGTCAGTCTCTCCAGGCTCTGTGGTCGCGAGGATCAAAGTTTGTAATCCCAAGAGAGCTTTGGTCTTCCAGCCTGCCGACTTGATGTAATGGACATCTCTTTCAGTTGGAGCTTCACTCGACATGGCCAAACCATCTCATCCTGCCCAGCTTAAGAACATCAGATATTTCTTTTATACTAAGCTTAGAGAGAATAGTCTCAAGAAGAGTGTCGTCTTCTGACTTGACATGGCAGATCCACCTAATCATGGCTCTTTCGTTGCGCTGCAGTCTTTTAAGAGTGCTTGCCGATGCAGCCCATATATATATATATATATATATATATATATATATATATTTAGTACACGTATTGTATTAGTTTCTGTAGATGTAAATCCGTTGAAGCTCAAGTGTTTATAAAAAGTGCTCAATAACAAGTAGAGCTGTTTTTAAGTATAAATTTTTATTTATACAAACATTATTGGTTACATATGTGCATACATGTTTCGGTTGTACTCTTCACAGAGAGTCAACCTCTTCAGACCAAAGATATATATATATATATATATATATATATATATATATATATATATATAATGTGTGTGTGTATGTGTGTGTGCTTATTTTTGCAAACGTTTTTTATGGATCTGTGTAAATGGGTGTATAATTGAAATGATTCCATTGTCAATTTTTTGACATTTTAACATGCCAGGAAATAAATACCAAGAAAAGGACACAAATCCACATGACGGATTTTTAGAGTAAAAGCTAGATTTAACCTAATTGAATTGAATGGGGATAATTTTTGCACATATTTTTTTTTGCATCGATCGTCTACACATACTAAAATACCAGCAGAAAGTATTTGGTCTGGTGCAAATATACAGGGTGCGGATAATATCTATCTGCAAGCTTACTGTTTGGGGAGAGGGGAACAATAGTTTCATTTTTTTTTAGATTTATTCATCAATTTGCCAGTTTGTCTTTATGATTTGTTCTATCGATTTCACTCGATGAACCTGTCTTTGACTTTGATAGCTTGGGATCAAGGTGTAGTGTCTGTTCTGCCCCTGATCAAGGTGTAGTGTCTGTTCTGCCCCTGATCAAGGTGTAGTGTCTGTTCTGCCCCTGATCAAGGTGTAGTGTCTGTTCTGCCCCTGATCAAGGTGTAGTGTCTGTTCTGCCCCTGATCAAGGTGTAGTGTCTGTTCTGCCCCTGATCAAGGTGTAGTGTCTGTTCTGCCCCTGATCAAGGTGTAGTGTCTGTTCTGCCCCTGATCAAGGTGTAGTGTCTGTTCTGCCCCTGATCAAGGTGTAGTGTCTGTTCTGCCCCTGATCAAGGTGTAGTGTCTGTTCTGCCCCTGATCAAGGTGTAGTGTCTGTTCTGCCCCTGATCAAGGTGTAGTGTCTGTTCTGCCCCTGATCAAGGTGTAGTGTCTGTTCTGCCCCTGATCAAGGTGTAGTGTCTGTTCTGCCCCTGATCAAGGTGTAGTGTCTGTTCTGCCCCTGATCAAGGTGTAGTGTCTGTTCTGCCCCTGATCAAGGTGTAGTGTCTGTTCTGCCCCTGATCAAGGTGTAGTGTCTGTTCTGCCCCTGATCAAGGTGTAGTGTCTGTTCTGCCCCTGATCAAGGTGTAGTGTCTGTTCTGCCCCTGATCAAGGTGTAGTGTCTGTTCTGCCCCTGATCAAGGTGTAGTGTCTGTTCTGCCCCTGATCAAGGTGTAGTGTCTGTTCTGCCCCTGATCAAGGTGTAGTGTCTGTTCTGCCCCTGATCAAGGTGTAGTGTCTGTTCTGCCCCTGATCAAGGTGTAGTGTCTGTTCTGCCCCTGATCAAGGTGTAGTGTCTGTTCTGCCCCTGATCAAGGTGTAGTGTCTGTTCTGCCCCTGATCAAGGTGTAGTGTCTGTTCTGCCCCTGATCAAGGTGTAGTGTCTGTTCTGCCCCTGATCAAGGTGTAGTGTCTGTTCTGCCCCTGATCAAGGTGTAGTGTCTGTTCTGCCCCTGATCAAGGTGTAGTGTCTGTTCTGCCCCTGATCAAGGTGTAGTGTCTGTTCTGCCCCTGATCAAGGTGTAGTGTCTGTTCTGCCCCTGATCAAGGTGTAGTGTCTGTTCTGCCCCTGATCAAGGTGTAGTGTCTGTTCTGCCCCTGATCAAGGTGTAGTGTCTGTTCTGCCCCTGATCAAGGTGTAGTGTCTGTTCTGCCCCTGATCAAGGTGTAGTGTCTGTTCTGCCCCTGATCAGTGAAGAAGGAGTCCTTCTAGACTGAGGAAATTTTAAGTTTTATTTCAATCCAGAGTGCCCTCTTTTGAGGAGCTGGATTTTCCACACATTAAAAACCGACCTTGTGTCTAACTCTATGTGGCGGAATTGATGATCTTGAGCCAGAATGGAGCAGTGGAGGTGGCCCGGACTTAGTTCTTCCCCGCAGTAAGAGGGTCCGCCTTTGCCTGGCTTGCAGATGGAAAGGGAAATAAGTTTTGGCTTACTAGTTTTCTAGTGAGGATTGAACTCTACCCTTGTGGGGAAGCAAGTAAATAGAGACAGCCTGGAAGCGATCTTGGAACCAGTCACAGGCCTTCGTCACCGTCTCTGGTGGTTCTGGTCTTTAGCTCGTCTTTCATGTAGCAGAAAGTACTTGGTCAGACCCAAGAGGCAAATATGCAGCCTCTGTACGCATATATTTACTAGTACCCTCCACTCTATAATAAAGACAAATATATAGATATATATATATATGATTATGTTTATTTACACAGTCATGTACAAAATCTGCGACACTGGCATGTCGATGTTATCGATCAACAGCTATTATAAATTGAGATCTCATCAGGCAGAGTTAGAATCCGATCTTAACCTTAGATCATATTTGGAAAGAATTCTTTCCCAAAAGATTCTTTCCAAATATGATATAAGGTTAAGATCGGATTCTAACTCTGCCTGATGAGATCTCAGTTTATAATAGCTGTTGATCGATAACATCGACATGCCAGTGTCGCAGATTTTGTACATGCGTGTGTAAATAAACATAATCATATATAAAAGCTCTATTTGATATTGAGCACTCACTTTTTTATAAACCCGGTTGAAATTCTTTGGATTACTACCCTGTGGATGTTTTACCTGGATTATCATTATTATATATATATATATATATATATATATATATATTATATTTATATAGATGATGGCCTCCGTTCAGTCTCAAAAGACAATGGATACCCCCTGTAAGGATGCCTGCGTGTGTAATAGTGAGGTCAGGGTTGCGCAATCTCAACCATTCCTCTCCCGAGTCAGTTTGGTATCCTCCGACGTTAGCAAAAATATGCAACGGAAAGGGAGCATATATTTGCTAGCAAGTATAACAAAGAATAATAATACTTCTATATAAAAATAAGAATATAGACGTAAAAAACGTATTATTTTTAGTTATGCAAGAAGAATGCCTTAAAAGATATGACGTCACAGTTTATGAATTTTCGAATGAAATCAAAGTAAAATAAATAGTGGTGGTGGTTGTGACCCTAGGGGTCATAGGTACGTGTAATACCTTTGATGCTGTTTTGCATACACACAGACACCAAATCTCTATTATAATAAGATTCTATACAGATCGAAGCAATTTTAATCCAAACGAATACTTTCCACTAATCAAACATTCAGTCTTGCATTATCCAGATGGATTATCATGCCTCTCATCTTCCACCAATTTCAGACACTTTTCAGCGCTTGCATCTCATTATTTCTTTGTAATAAGAAAAATAATTGTTCAACATAATCATTCAGTTTGATACTTCTATATTATCATTATTATTATTAATGATAATAATAATAATAATAATAATAATAGTAATTCAAAAATCATTCAGTTCAATACTTCTATATTATCATTATTATTATTAATTATAATAATAATAACAATAATAATAATCATAATGATAATGATAACTAGTAAAAGTATGCTCATTCCAGTTGCATACTTTTGCTAGTTATTAAGATAATCATAGATAAATTTTAAACTAACTAAATAATATGAACTAACTTTTAACTACAGGTTTAAAAAAAAAAAAAAAATCTTGAAATTCTTTCTGATAAATACAAAAAGGTTTTCATTGACATTATTCGCTTACCAACCAAAAAAACCAGACATTATTCGCTTACCAACCAAGAAAACCAGACATTATTCGCTTACCAACCAAGAACACCAGACATTATTCGCTTACCAACCAAGAAAACCAGACATTATTCGCTTACCAACCAAGAAAACCAGGCATTATTCGCTTACCAACCAAGAAAACCAGACATTATTCGCTTACCAACCAAGAAAACCAGACATTATTCGCTTACCAACCAAGAAAACCAGACATTATTCGCTTACCAACCAAGAACACCAGACATTATTCGCTTACCAACCAAGAACACCAGACATTATTCGCTTACCAACCAAGAAAACCAGACATTATTCGCTTACCAACCAAGAAAACCAGACATTATTCGCTTACCAACCAAGAAAACCAGACATTATTCGCTTACCAACCAAGAAAATGAGACATTATTCGCTTACTAACCAAGAAAACCAGACATTATTCGCTTACTAACCAAGAAAACCAGACATTATTCGCTTACTAACCAAGAAAACCAGACATTATTCACTTACCAACCAAGAAAACCAGACATTATTCACTTACCAACCAAGAAAACCAGACATTATTCACTTACCAACCAAGAAAACCAGACATTATTCGCTTACTAACCAAGAAAACCAGACATTATTCGCTTACAAACCAAGAAAACCAGACATTATTCGCTTACCAACCAAGAACACCAGACATTATTCGCTTACCAACCAAGAAAACCACACATTATTCACTTACCAACCAAGAAAACCAGACATTATTCGCTTACCAACCAAGAAAACCAGACATTATTCGCTTACCAACCAAGAAAACCAGACATTATTCGCTTACTAACCAAGAAAACCACACATTATTCGCTTACTAACCAAGAAAACCACACATTATTCGCTTACCAACCAAGAAAACCAGACATTATTCACTTACCAACCAAGAAAACCAGACATTATTTACTTACCAACCAAGAAAACCAGACATTATTCGCTTACCAACCAAGAAAACCAGACATTATTCGCTTACCAACCAAGAAAACCAGACATTATTCGCTTACCAACCAAGAACACCAGACATTATTCGCTTACCAACCAAGAAAACCACACATTATTTACTTACCAACCAAGAAAACCAGACATTATTCGCTTACCAACCAAGAAAACCAGACATTATTCGCTTACCAACCAAGAAAACCAGACATTATTCGCTTACCAACCAAGAAAACCAGACATTATTCGCTTACTAACCAAGAAAACCAGACATTATTCGCTTACTAACCAAGAAAACCAGACATTATTCGCTTACTAACCAAGAAAACCAGACATTATTCGCTTACCAACAAAGAAAACCAGACATTATTCGCTTATCAACCAAGAAAATCAGACATTATTCGCTTACCAACCAAGAAAACCAGACATTATTCGTTTACCAACCAAGAAAACCAGACATTATTCGCTTACCAACCAAGGAAACCAGGCATTATTTGGGTTACCAACCTAAGAAAATTCAACATCATTTTTTACCAAGCTAAGAAAATCTGACATTACTTTCTTACCACCATAAGAAAACCCATTATTTTCCTACTAACCTATCATGACAATGGAGCAGATACTACAATCTCCCCCTTACTATTTCAGACAAAGTACAATAATCTTAAATAGTTAGTATACTTTCAATTTTAGTCAGATACAAAATCTCCATTATTAATCTATAGAGAAGTATTATTATTCTTTATTATTTTTATATAGAAGTAAAAAGACTTGTATTATTCAGTCATTATTAAATAATGTACAGTGTTTTTTGGGGGGTTTATAAGTCTGCTTTTTGGTATATGTACTAGGGACAGGCAATGAAAGTGAAAGTAATAAAAAAAAAAATGAATGGCCCATGATTGAAAACAAATCCACCAAAAACTCAGAGAATTATCTGATCTTAATGAAATTTTCAGCATTTATTAATTAATGAATGAAAATTAATGAAATATTTATTTTATATTAAAAAAAGATATTTCGGTCACTTAAATTATTCCCCCTCCCCTCATTTCAAGGACGAAATAATATCTTCTTATATCTATGGTTGCCAACAGATTCGTCTTTGATAGGCTATATTGCATTTGTACCTTTTTTTTGTGCGAATCACAATGTTGAAATATCGAAACATGATAGCGAATCACAATGTCAGAATAACAAAACTTGATAGCGAATCACAATGTCGAAATAACGAAACTTGATAGCGAATCACAATGTCGAAATAACGAAACTTGATAGCGAATCACAATGTCGAAATAACGAAACTTGATAGCGAATCACAATGTCGAAATAACGAAACTTGATAGCGAATCACAATGTCGAAATAACGAAACTTGATAGCGAATCACAATGTCGAAATAACGAAACTTGATAGCGAATCACAATGTCGAAATAACGAAACTTGATAGCGAATCACAATGTCGAAATAACGAAACTTGATAGCGAATCACAATGTCGAAATAACGAAACTTGATAGCGAATCACAATGTCGAAATAACGAAACTTGATAGCGAATCACAATGTCGAAATAACGAAACTTGATAGCGAATCACAATGTCGAAATAACGAAACTTGATAGCGAATCACAATGTCGAAATAACGAAACTTGATAGCGAATCACAATGTCGAAATAACGAAACTTGATAGCGAATCACAATGTCGAAATAACGAAACTTGATAGCGAATCACAATGTCGAAATAACGAAACTTGATAGCGAATCACAATGTCGAAATAACGAAACTTGATAGCGAATCACAATGTCGAAATAACGAAACTTGATAGCGAATCACAATGTCGAAATAACGAAACTTGATAGCGAATCACAATGTCGAAATAACGAAACTTGATAGCGAATCACAATGTCGAAATAACGAAACTTGATAGCGAATCACAATGTCGAAATAACGAAACTTGATAGCGAATCACAATGTCGAAATAACGAAACTTGATAGCCCCTCGTTTAAATTCCTGACTACAAAATAGATCCTAAGTATAAGGTTAAAAAGGCAGAGAAAAGATCGTTCCAGATAGAATAAAAACGTACTGATAATATAAATACATATCATCATCATCATCAACAACCGGTTTATTTGTTGAATCAGGCCACAATTAATCCTCTGATGAGGGTGGGGCCTGATTGTCTAGTCTTGAAATCTAAGTCTTCTTCTCCACTCCTGTCTTTGGCAAGGCTTGATGGAATCCATACCCATGGCCTTCCTATCACGTTTGACTACGTCCTCCCAAGTCAACTTGGGTCTGCCAGTGGTGATGTTCTCTGCTGGCACATTCAACTGTCGGACTTTAGCAATCCAGCCATCGCTACACTCAATGTGACCCAACCAATGCAGTCTGTTCTTTCGTATGATGTCCGCAAGGCTTTTCAAGTCGACCTGTGAGAGCAGGGATTCAAAAGAAACGTACTGTTCAGGCCCCACCAAACAGATCCATCTGACCATTGCCCTGTCATTACGGTGCAGCTTCCTTAGTATGCCAGCAGAGACAGCCCAAGTTGTTGGCAGGTGTTTGTTTGTCAGGATTGGTAGCAGCTCTCTAAACTTTTTCCAGGCACACTTGCAACGTGTAGCTGCCGCGAGTTCACAGCCTCCACCTGATGACAGCACATCTCCAAGATAACAAAAGTCTGTCACTACTTCCAGCTTGTTGTCACCAGTATCCATCTCCGTCAGTGGTCTGCCATCTATTGGTCTTGCCGTGCCGGTGCAACGAAAGCACTTAAAGTGAGGATCTGCTTTGAGAGAGCCCTTTATGCCACTGCACCTTTTGTGGACCCAACCTGAACAGTGAGTGCAGATGATTGAGTTGCTGCCAGTTCCTTTCAGACATACAGCACACAGGTATTTTCCTGTTTTCTGTAGTAAGCTGAGGTTTGGACCTGCGATCATGACCTTAGTTTTACCCATGTTGACTCTGAGACCTTTCTCCTCCATGCTACTCTTCCATCTATCCAGACGTTCCTTGAGTGACTGAAGTGAAGTATCAATGATCGCTAGGTCATCGGCATATAGCAGCTCCCACGGGCAGCCAGTATGGAATTCCAGTGATAGAGCCTCGAGTACAATGATGAATAGAAGGGGACTTAAGACAGATCCCTGATGGACGCCTACTCTAACCTCAAATTCGTCGCTGTAGCTGTTACCGACTCGTACCCGACTACGTACATTGGTGTACATAGACGTTATCACCTGAACCAACCACTCAGTAACACCCAGCTTTCGCAGGGCCCACCAGATGACCCTTCTGGGGACACGGTCAAAAGCTTTCTCCAAATCTACAAATGCCATGTACAGTGGTTTGTTTACTGCTAGATGTTTCTCCATGACTTGGCGTATGATGAAAATTGCATCTGTGGCACTCCTACCGGGCATGAAGCCAAATTGCATTTCAGCAATCTGTATTTGTTGTCTGATCAACTGTTCAACAACTCTTTCCAGGACTTTCATGACCTGATCAATGAGCTTGAGTCCACGGTAGTTACCTCTGTTTAATGCATCGCCTTTACCTTTGTACAGACTTACTATAATGCTGTCTTCCCATTCCTTAGGTATGCATCCTTCTCTGATGATGGCTTCAATCAGTTCATGCACCAAACTGGCCCCTAGTTCACCGGTTGGTTTGAGCATCTCAGCAACTATACCAGATGGCCCAGCTGCTTTATCAGCTCCCATTTTATGGATTGCTTCAGTGATCATCTCCTGGGTAATGGGGGTACTAGGACTTTCTATAGGAGGTTCATAACTCAGCTCATCGGGGTTCCATGGAAATTCAACGTTCAGCAAGCGTTCGTAGTGCTGTTTCCATGACTGTTTTTTTGCTTCATCATCCAATGAGAGTTCACCAGAGTCGTTCCTTATAGGTTTTTCACCCAAGACATCTTGATTGTCACGGTGCATCTGTTTTGCGAGCTTGTAAATGTCACTTGACTTGGGATTTATTTTGAGAAAAATCTCTTTATCGGCCTCTGACTTAGCGTGGTGTACAGCAGCTTTAGCAGCACGCTTGGCTCCATTGTATGCTTCCCTACTACCTCCTGCTTTCCATGCTCTGTAGCATCGCCTCTTCTCTCTAACAGCTTGATCAACAATCTCATTCCACCATCAGGTTTGTTTCCTCCAATTGTGCTTGGATGACACTCCACACACCTCCGTCGCTGCGTCATTCAATCCATCCTTGAGCCTCTTCCAGTGCTCTTCAACACTCACTGCCCGTGTATCCCGATGTGAAGAAACAAATTTCTCAGCAAATTTAGCCTGAATGATTGGATCTTTCAGCTTCCACAGTTTTATGCGTGGTGTAAACTTGTGTTTGCATTTGCGGGAAGCTTCTGCCTTGAGATCACATAATAGCAGATTGTATTGAGATACACATTCTTCACCCAGGCTGACTGACATTTGTGACACGTCTCCTGAAGCTGCGCCGGAATAGTATGTAGTCTATCTGGGTCATGATTCCTCCAGATTGGTATGTAACTAGGTGTTTAAGCCTCTTTTCGAACACCGAGTTGCCAATCACTAGATTATTAGCAACAGCAAACTCGAGTAGTCTTTCTCCTCCAGCATTCCTCATACCAATAGCATGTCCACCATGTACTTCTTCATAACCGCAAGGAGTGGAACCAATATGTCCATTCCAGTCACCACACACAAACAGTTCTTCAGTACTAGGTACAGTCGCCACTAGGCTCTGCAGCTGCTCGTAGAAGTTGTCCTTTGCTTCCTCGCTGAGTCCAACTTGTGGAGCGTAGATGCAAACAATGGCAAACACTAACTTTCCAACAACAAGACGAACAAATATTATCCTGTCGGATATTCACTTCACCTCAAAAACTTTCTCCCACCACTTCTCTGCCACCAATATTCCCACTCCACCTGTCCCTTTATCATTCCCAGACCAGTAGAACTTGCAGTTGGTATCTCTCCCGACTATTTTTCTCACACCTTCATTTCTCTATCTTGTCTCTTGTAAACAACACAAGTCAATCTTCTTTCTGGATATTGTCTCCACCACCTCATTTGCCTTTCCTCGCATGGTTCCAACATTCAGAGATCCACTGCGAAAAAGTTCTGGATGTTCGTATGATTTGCCATAGCCAGGCCCTGAAGATCCACGCATCCTGGGATCTACGAAGCCCAAGACATTACCAGCAGCATTAGTGCTACTGGCACTGCCTTTCTTTTTTCCTGCTGTATTTCGACTAGACATTGTATTTAAGGCAATTTTACGGCTGGATGCCTATCCTTTACCAACTTGAACACTTTTGGCAGTCCAAGACCTCCACCGTTCCCATCTAACTAGGGCTGATGTTGTTTCCACTTAAGCATGTACAAATGTCATACATTACCAGTGAGTTGCTTATCAAGATGTTGTTGGTGAAGTATAAAACAAGAATTCCACTTGTATGAACAAAATAGTGACACATAAGTGAAGTAGACGTGCCCAAAATGTCGTTAAATATTTTCTTTTTTACCTGGCGAAAGAAGGAAAACACCGCTTCTGTTGAATTAATCAAAATAAAGAATCCTTTTGAAATATACTCGTGCGATGGTCGCGAGTAAAAAAAAACAAACGTCCTTCTCTGCCGATCGGGTGTTTTTAAATGAGGAATATGAAAACGTTTCGATGTTTCACAAATAGACAAGTGATGACGACAAAGGAAAATAGATCCGTAAGGACAAGTTGAAGAACGTCAGACACGGGTGTTTCTTGTGTTGTTTCAGCAATTGAAATTTTAAAATAAAAATCGTTGGAAACGGTTATTAGAAATGAGGAATATGAAAACGTTTCGATGTTTCACAAATGGACGAGTGATGACGACAAAGGAAAATAGATCTGTAAGAACAAGTTGAAGAACGTCAGACACGGGTGTGTCTTGTGTTGTTTCAGCAATTGAAATTTTAAAATAAAAATCGTTGGAAACGGTTATTAGAAATGAGGAATATGAAAACGTTTCGATGTTTCACAAATGGACGAGTGATGACGACAAAGGAAAATAGATCCGTAAGAACAAGTTGAAGAACGTCAGACACGGGTGTTTCTCGTGTTGTTTCAGCAATTGAAATTTTAAAATAAAAATCGTTGGAAACGGTTATTAGAAATAAGGAATATGAAAACGTTTCAATGTTTCACAAATGGACGAGTGATGACGACAAAGGAAAATAGATCCGTAAGAACAAGTTGAAGAACGTCAGACACGGGTGTTTCTCGTGTTGTTTCAGCAATTGAAATTTTAAAATAAAAATCGTTGGAAACGGTTATTAGAAATGAGGAATATGAAAACGTTTCGATGTTTCACAAATGGACGAGTGATGACGACAAAGGAAAATAGATCCGTAAGAACAAGTTGAAGAACGTCAGACACGGGTGTTTCTTGCGTTGTTTCAGCAATTGAAATTTAAAATAAAAATCGTTGGAAACGGTTATTAGAAATGAGGAATATGAAAACGTTTCGATGTTTCACAAATGGACGAGTGATGACGACAAAGGAAAATAGATCCGTAAAAACAAGTTGAAGAACGTCAGACACGGGTGTTTCTCGTGTTGTTTCAGCAATTGAAATTTTAAAATAAAAATCGTTGGAAACGGTTATTAGAAATGAGGAATATGAAAACGTTTCGATGTTTCACAAATGGACGAGTGATGACGACAAAGGAAAATAGATCTGTAAGAACAAGTTGAAGAACGTCAGACACGGGTGTTTCTCGTGTTGTTTCAGCAATTGAAATTTTAAAATAAAAATCGTTGGAAACGGTTATTAGAAATGATGAATATGAAAACGTTTCGATGTTTCACAAATGGACGAGTGATGACGACAAAGGAAAATAGATCCGTAAGAACAAGTTGAAGAACGTCAGACACGGGTGTTTCTCGTGTTGTTTCAGCAATTGAAATTTTAAAATAAAAATCGTTGGAAACGGTTATTAGAAATGAGGAATATGAAAACGTTTCGATGTTTCACAAATGGACGAGTGATGACGACAAAGGAACATATAAATAAGATTAATAACTACTTATTCCATGTTCTACATAGCTTGAAAATCAAAATAGGGTAGAGGCCCCTACACTCGAGTGATGATTCGGCCAGACCCCTTAGGCGTAGCGATAACCGGAGAAAGGAGGTCAAACCCTTTTTAGATTCGCCTTTGAATAGAACAGGTGGCTTCGCTTGTTGTTCGTTTGCACCCCCCCCCCCCCCGCAGTCAGTCAGCTAAATGTCCAAGAAGTTTTTCTTTAGTCCTTAAAAGTGCCAACGAGGTAAGAATCTAAAACCTTTATATATATTTAGATTAAATGCAAGATTTAAAGCAAAGAAACTGATAGTTTTGTTTTTGATAGAAAATGTATTCGATATTTCTAGATATTTGTACTTGTATATTTTGGCAGTCAGATTCCTCATTCCACATGGTCTTGAGAAAACCTTTTTTGCTTCACATGTGTCTCGTGTCACCGTCATGTCTATTTTTCTTTGTTGCATTTTTATGCGTTATTTGTTTGTAAAGTATTGTACCCTTTTATTTCGATGTACTTTTGTCTTTATATTTATGTCAAGTTTATTTTCTCCATTGAAGTTTTCACAGCTGCATATGTGCATTGGAAATTAAACTCTCCTATAAACATAATTCACGCAGTTTGTTAGTTCTCTCGCGCAAAACAAGGAACTAGAGATCACAATACCCATAGTCGAAACTCAGTGACCACAATTACAAAGAGTTAACATTCTGAAGGTGTACAAAAAAAAAAAAAATTAAAAAGGCAGTTAGTATTTGAAGCTATCAAGACATTGAAAATGATAGACAGAAATGGGTCACTTGGTGAGTTAATTGCAAATTACGGCTGATTAGAACAATAAAAATGGAAGTTGTTTTCAAATATAACTCAATCCCAAAACTAAGGAATGTTTAGCATGTATTTTGTGTGATTAAAGTATATAGGAAAAAAGCTTTAGGGAAACAAACGTATAAAAATCTTATATAAAAGGAAAAACGATTTTTCCTGTACTTTTATATTAATAGCTTTTTTTTTACTAAAGAAACATAAATATCTGTTTCCTGAGTGATTTATGGTAAAAATTGGTCCACGTTGTTAAAAACAAAAACATTTTTCAATCGATTTCATTGATTTTTATCTTTAATCCTAATCATTATTTTATTTTTTATTAATCATAAATAAAGGAAGGCAGAGGAGTTTTTACCCTCACAGTCAGAAGTCTTAATACTGCCACCCAAATCATCAGGTACTAATTTAATAACATAATTTTTTCGATATTCAACGGTGATAGAGGGAAAGTAATTTGTCCTTTTCACTGTTTTTCTTTCATTATTATTAGCTGACCGACATTTGACTCTAGAGAGTGAGAGAGGAGGTGGGGAGAAAAGAAGAAAAAAGACAATCTGGTTTATGTATTTAATAGTGTCACCATTTTGTACTTGCCGTCATGGGGCAGTTGGTTACGGCACTGTTTTTTAAGACAGAGTTAGCGAGTTCAAACCTCACTCGGAGCATAATTAGTTTTACACCGAATTTGTCCCAAAATGAACTGAAGACATTTCGATTATAATATCAAGCAGATTGTTTTTTGTTTTTTTTTTAGTTTAATTTTTTTTCTTTCTTAAATATACCTAATTTATGAAAATTAGAATCTTAGGTAGCCCTGCTAGTGTGTGTATATATATATCAAGCTCCTTGCTCTGAACTTTTGATGTTCTAATAAATATTGTATCTTTACAATTTTTTATTCTCATCTTTCATCTCTAGAATTGATTGCTCTATTCAATATATTGAGCTTTATATTATCATGATAGATTATTATTAAACGATAATTCAATTATCGTTAATTTAATTCAACATTTAAACATTATCTATCTATATATATATATATATATATCCACAAAAAGCAAAATTAACTTTTTAGATAACACAATGCTAGATCTCGCTGTAGAAAGTTTTAATGTTTATTTTATATTAATTTTTCCTTTTATTGACTCCAAAAAGGCACATTGCCACCGAGACGTAAGGGGCTACTGTGAATTAGGGGCCATATTTGTGGGAGCATCTTAAGTGGGGAGTTATGCAGCGAGATATTAGTTCACATTACATTTAGACTTCTGCATGTGAGTACAGTCAGGGCAAAAAGGGAACAGAGAGGTAATTCCAAAGGCAAGCATTTCGTTTATATAATTACAATGTCAAATGCTTGAACATCAGTAAAATATTCTTGAACTACGCTTCCATTTATCTTCCTCCCACAAGGTAAGATGTGACACAAGGTCGGGAAAGTGGGAAAGAACCAGCGCTCGAGAATTTGAGCACTCTGGCCATTTAAAAATTGCCTGGGCAGCCCTTGTTGGCATTCCCCCGGTAGGGGCGCCTCAGGCGATTAGCAATAAATTAACCCCCTCTCAAAGGGTGAGAAGGCAAAGCCTGGGAGGGTGCACCTCCTAGAACTGCACATGACGGACAACCGATAGACCGGTGTAAATCCAGACCTGAAGGCCCGGACAATACCGGTTTATTAGGCGGGGTAAAAACCCCTGGTTGAACTACGCTTGATACAGGATCAAGTGTTTGGTTTTTGTATCTTTAATACAGATCTAGTTACTACTCCTATCGAGGGTAGCAGTAGGAGTCATGCTGTTTTCCTCATTTGATTCAGTATGAATAGAATCAAAGCTTAACAAGACATACACTTGAACTCTTAGAGTAGGGTTGAACATCTCATTGACAAAAAAATCATCCGACTAACAAGTAATTATCTGAAGAAACGTCAATCATCTTAGAAATAATTTGTCAATGGCAGATGCGTTTTCTTTGGCATTGTTGGCGCTTAACAATACTGAATAGTGACTTAGTGTTCTGAACACACTGAATTTGATCGATTACCAATAATTGATTAATTAATGTTCAGATGTTGTTGGTGGACTTTGCGTAAATAAGTGGCAAGCGAGTGGTTCGTGAAGGTTGTTGAAGCAATGTACAGAAATGCTCAAAGTTGTGTAAGAATTAACAGCACATTTAGTTACAGCTTTAATGTTCAAGTTGAAGTGAATAAGGATATGCATCTGGTGACAAAGAGGACAGCAAGAAGAGTAATCTATAAAACCAATATGGAGGCTGAGCAAACTAAGTTTCCAGATATATTACAAAGGGATGACCAGAAAGAATGAAGTATTCAGGATAACTAAACAGATGGCAAAAATGGATATTGTTAGCGAAAACTGAAAATGGTGTCAATTTGATTCTGCAGGATGATGCCAACAAATATATAAGACAAGAGGGATGCTTGGAAATGCTAATATTAGAGATTGTTGAATACCAAGTTTTCATGGGACCGGAAAAATCTAGAAATTTCAGAAGCAGTTTGTGGTCCAGCTATAAGAATTGAGAAACAAATGGTATGGGAAGCTGTGAGTAAGATGAAGAGGGATAAGCCTGCAGAACTCTTACGTATTGTTGCAACAATGTTGAAGACTGCGGGTGAAACAGACATTGAAATGATCAGACTTGACAAATCAGATTATAAAAGAAGGGGTAGTGTCTTAAGACTGGGAGTTTAGTAAAATTGTGAACTGCTACAAAGGGAAAGAATAGCTCTTGATAGATGTAATTACAGAGGCTCGAAGTCGACGGATCAGAGGCGGCTCGAAGTCGACGGATCAGAGGCGGCTCGGAGTCGACGGATCAGAGGCGGCTCGAAGTTGACGGATCAGAGGCGGCTCGAAGTCGACGGATCAGAGGCGGCTCGGAGTTGACGGATCAGAGGCGGCTCGGAGTCGACGGATCAGAGGCGGCTCGGAGTCGACGGATCAGAGGCGGCTCGAAGTAGACGGATCAGAGGCGGCTCGAAGTTGACGGATCAGAGGCGGCTCGAAGTTGACGGATCAGAGGCGGCTCGAAGTTGACGGATCAGAGGCGGCTCGAAGTTGACGGATCAGAGGCGGCTCGAAGTTGACGGATCAGAGGCGGCTCGAAGTTGACGGATCAGAGGCGGCTCGAAGTCGACGGATCAGAGGCGGCTCGAAGTTGACGGATCAGAGGCGGCTCGAAGTTGACGGATCAGAGGCGGCTCGAAGTTGACGGATCAGAGGCGGCTCGAAGTCGACGGATCAGAGGCGGCTCGAAGTTGACGGATCAGAGGCGGCTCGAAGTTGACGGATCAGAGGAGGCTCAGAGTTGACGGATCAGAGGCGGCTCAGAGTTGACGGATCAGAGGTGGCTCGAAGTTGACGGATCAGAGGCGGCTCGAAGTTGACGGATCAGAGGCGGCTCGAAGTTGACGGATCAGAGGCGGCTCGAAGTTGACGGATCAGAGGCGGCTCGAAGTTGACGGATCAGAGGCGGCTCGAAGTTGACGGATCAGAGGCGGCTCGAAGTCGACGGATCAGAGGCGGCTCGAAGTTGACGGATCAGAGGCGGCTCGAAGTTGACGGATCAGAGGAGGCTCAGAGTTGACGGATCAGAGGCGGCTCAGAGTTGACGGATCAGAGGCGGCTCGAAGTTGACGGATCAGAGGCGGCTCGAAGTTGACGGATCAGAGGCGGCTCGAAGTTGACGGATCAGAGGCGGCTCGAAGTTGACGGATCAGAGGCGGCTCGAAGTTGACGGATCAGAGGCGGCTCGAAGTCGACGGATCAGAGGCGGCTCGAAGTTGACGGATCAGAGGCGGCTCGAAGTTGACGGATCAGAGGAGGCTCAGAGTTGACGGATCAGAGGCGGCTCAGAGTTGACGGATCAGAGGCGGCTCGAAGTTGACGGATCAGAGGCGGCTCGAAGTTGACGGATCAGAGGCGGCTCGAAGTTGACGGATCAGAGGCGGCTCGAAGTTGACGGATCAGAGGCGGCTCGAAGTTGACGGATCAGAGGCGGCTCGAAGTTGACGGATCAGAGGCGGCTCGAAGTCGACGGATCAGAGGCGGCTCGAAGTTGACGGATCAGAGGCGGCTCGAAGTTGACGGATCAGAGGAGGCTCAGAGTTGACGGATCAGAGGCGGCTCAGAGTTGACGGATCAGAGGTGGCTCGAAGTAGACGGATCAGAGGAGGCTCAGAGTTGACGGATCAGAGGCGGCTCAGAGTTGACGGATCAGAGGTGGCTCGAAGTAGACGGATCAGAGGCGGCTCGAAGTAGACGGATCAGAGGCGGCTCGAAGTTGACGGATCAGAGGCGGCTCGAAGTAGACGGATCAGAGGCGGCTCGAAGTTGACGGATCAGAGGCGGCTCGAAGTTGACGGATCAGAGGCGGTTCGGAGTTGACGGATCAGAGGCGGCTAGAAGTTGACGGATCAGAGGCGGCTCGGAGTTGACGGATCAGAGGTGGCTCGGAGTTGACGGATCAGAGGTGGCTTGAAGTTGACGGATCAGAGGCGGCTTGAAGTTGACGGATCACGACTTGAAAGTGGTTGAGCAAATAATTGTGCAGCAAATAAATCAGATAAGCATAATTGCAACGCAGTTCGGTTTTATGCATGAGTGAAGAACCACTGATGCTATATTAACCCTAACCCTAACCACTGATGCTATATTTATTCTGAAACAAATGCAATAGAAGTATCTTGGTAAGAAGAACCTGTATTTTGCTCTTGTAGATTTGGAGAATGCTTTTGACAGTGCCAAGAGATGTCATCTAGTGGGCTTTGGGTAAATAAGCAACAAGCAAGTGGTTGGTGAAGGTTGTTCAAGCAATGTACAGAAATGCTAAAAGTAGTGTTAAAATTAACAGCACATTTAGTGACAGCTTTAATGTTCAAGTGGGATTACATTAGAAATCTGTACCGAGTCTGTTGCTTTTCATTGTGGAAATGATTGTGAATTTCATGAACGATTCCATCGATCGCAGTTGGAGAGGGGGGCACATTTCTTTTCCTATGACCAATTTGGGGGGGGGGGGTCATCCTGTACATGAATACTTTTCAAAGGTAAAAAAAATGCTATTATGGTCAAAGAAATAGGAAATGTATATCATATAGAAGATAGGATTGAGGTGCTTAATCTATAATTTGTTCATAATGATAAATACTTGCAGTCAGGATTGATACATTTTTACAGATGTCAACTCCGGTAACTGAAAACTTGCTTCCAATTTCAAAGGTTTGATATATATATATATATATATATATATATATATCTTCTTCTTCTATAATATAAAAGGCAGTTGTCTGTGTGTGTGTGTGTGTGTATGTCCAACTAAAAGTAAAAAAACTATAAAACAAATACCCACAAAGTGTGTATATTCTTGATCGGCGTTGCTCTGGTTTAATAATATCTAACATTTAAAAATAATTATTCATTCTTTGGGGGTCAACTGGGCCAGGTTTTGTCAGGAAGGGGGGGGGGGGTTCAGTCTTTTCGAATGTTATCTATTATATAAAGGAGAGGTGAATGACTTAGTTTTATTATTTTCAAAACAAGAGAGAGGAATGGGTTGGATTGAGGTGAAAGAAGTGTGAGTAAGAGGGATGTGGACAAACGGAGAAGGGGGAAAGAGAAAAAGATAGAGAGATGGATTGAGAGAGGTAGTCTGCTATTTTGTTTTTTATGGCCTCAGCAACGCCAGGTATCCCTGCTAGTATATATATATATATATATGGGAAGAGAAGGATGAAAGTAATCCGACGTGATGGGAAAATGAAAAAGGAAAACCAAAAAATGGATGTTTTTTATGTGTACATCAACGTTTCGTCTTTATTTAAAAGACTTCATCAGGATGATAAAATAGAGAAAGAATGTCATGCAAGCACAGATACATGTAGGGTAGACATATTGGGAAAAATAGAATGAAATAGTGGCCAACTACTGGGTTGACGTCCGTATTTGTTGGAGAAATAGAAATGAATGTAGAAAAGAATGAGTGGGGAAAAAAAATGGAAGGATGGGGTGAGCCAGGACTACTGTAGCTGGTGGTAAGAGAAAGAGGTGGGGGATGAGCAGGGGTAAAGTGGATGGCAGAGAGGGAGGTGAGGAAGAGGGGGGAGGGGGGTGTTTGACCAGATGGCTGCGGTTCAAGATTGAAGGGGAAAAAGTAGGTTGGAATGTTTGTGTATGGGGGGTGTATGCAGGGAAAGGAGGATGGGTAGAGAGGAAGGGGGGGGCTGTGATTTTGGTGGATGGGCGAAAGTTATGGTCTTAGAGAACGTTTTGAGAAAATGAGGGAATTTAAGAAGGGGTATGGGAGAAAATAGTTGAGTGGGGGGAGGGAGGATTTGTTGTGATATATATTCATTCCATAGACCATGGTGAATTAATCCCAAACCATAATTTTCATTGGTTTTAACAACTTCTTTATTTCTGTATTTCAATGAGTTTTTTTGTTTACACACAAAAGTAATTTATTCAAATTTAATATTCATTCCTATCCCGCACGCGTATTTCATGGAAAAACTTCGGATAAGTGTATTTTTTTTCAATTAGTCCAATTTTGTCAATCTTTAGAGGGTTGCAGTATATGTTGTGTAGTATCGAAAGAACATGTCATAAGAAAAACACCGGAGGGGGAATACTCGAAAATCCAAGTTGATTTCTGACAAAAATTCAGCAAAAAATAAAGGCAAAACACTCACTTGAGAAAAAGGTGTTCCTTCAGAAAAAAGAAAAAAAAAAAAAGAAAAAAATCTCTCCCCCTCAAGAAAACACACAAATCAGATTTCTCAAAGGATGTCCCAAAAAGCTAATATTTTCATATATATATATATATATATATATATATATATATATATATATATATATCTACTCAGAAAAATATGCTCTATCAAATAATGTAAGTGAGATAAGTCATATTTTAAGCTGCAAAGATTTATCTCCCTTACATTATTTGATTCATTATTTAAGATTGTTGACATTATAACAATCTTCCTAAACGGAATCATTTTTTTCCAAACAAACTGAAGCCAGACATTTTGGTATTGTAAAAAAAAACATGCTTGAATAGGGGGAAAAAAAAAAGACAAAATGGTTAGGCAGAATAAAATATCGATGTGTCAGATGCGATGTTATTAGGGTCTAAATTCTAAAATCCGACAAGATAACTTCAGAGTGGTCTCTATTCAGTCTCAAGAGAAATTAATACCCTCTGTGAAGGTGTTTGTGAAGCAAGGGTTGTGCAATCTTCAACCACTTCTCTCCTCAACCGGCATTTCTTAAGTCCAGTAGAAAGGAGAAATTTAGAATGATGAGAACCAATGCCGGGATAAGCAGAGAGTCCTCTCACATACAACACCTGATATTCCTAAATAGTTACTCATTTAGTACCAATAAGGTTCAACGTTACTTTATTGTGGTGATCTAATACGAACCGGCATGTCAGCATGATTATGACATATATATATAGAAAATAATGATTTCAAGTTAAGCATTGAGGCAATGCCGTAAAAATAATTAAATATTTTTCAATAAATAATATGAATAAATAACATCATTTAATGCAATACAATTTCTCCTACTACCACTAAAAGGCTTTTGGCTTAGTTGGTAAAATGTCGGACGTCAGTCACTGGGGTCCTCATTTCAGATCTCACTGGGTCAAGCCGCACTGATGATTCATAGAGACAATGAAACATATGTCTGTGGATAACTATATTTTACATATATATAGGCTAACTATATCATATATATATATATTAAAAAACAACTTTTAGTCATTTATATATGGAGAAAAAACAATATATATGTATTCAACATTAATCAAAGCCCCAAAAAAGAACAATTTATATAGGCCATCCACAAAAAGAGCCCCCACTGCTAACAATACAGAAGCATTCCCCTCTTCCATATTTCTAGTGACAGCGTTACTATCCTAACACTAATATACGACCTTCAGAGAGTGTGAATCCTGAGGTTACTAACTAAATCCACATATTGCAGACATAGACCTTGTATAAACTGATTTCACTATTGGAAAATTCACAAAATATCAGTCGGGAAACATAAGCAGGGGACCTAACCCTAAAACGTGAAATATATACTAGAAGAATACCCGCCTGAGGATAAGTAGAATTAATTCCATGAACCACTTATGTCCTCTTACGAACATTAAAATCAAGGTATAATCCTGCTAAACCTTATGTCTAGCATCCTTATTCCAATTTTGATCTGGTGATACCAGATCAGGCTGCCCTGTGGCTCCCTGAGACGAAATTCACCTACATTGACGTTTTTTTTTTGTTTTTTTTGTAAAACTTAATTATGTTCTACAAAACCAAAAACAAAAACAACAGCCCCTCTCCCTTTCTCCCGCCCCTTTTTTATTTTATTTTTAGAACTTGAAGCATAAAACTTTTACTATAATGACCAGATTCGGCATTAAATAACCCAAAAAGGGTTGATATGCCGTAAAACAAAACTACCAAACCAAAAACGATGATTAAACATTTGAAGATATAAAGAACTTGAAGCATAAAAACTTTTACTATAATGACCAGATTCGGCATTAAATAACCCAAAAAGGGTTGATATGCCGTAAAACTAAACTACCAAACCAAAAACAATGATTAAACATTTGAAGATATAAAGAACTTGAAGCATAAAAACTTTTACTATAATGACCAGATTCGGCATTAAATAACCCAAAAAGGGTTGATATGCCGTAAAACAAAACTACCAAACCAAAAACGATGATTAAACATTTGAAGATATAAAGAACTTGAAGCATAAAAACTTTTACTATTATGACCAGATTCGGCATTAAATAACCCAAAAAGGGTTGATATGCCGTAAAACAAAACTACCAAACCAATTTTGATAAACATCTATTACATGATTTTGATTCTAGAAAATGTCTCAAATTTAACGGGTCTTACGAAACTGAAATAATTCAAGGAATCTTGCTTAATTGGTGCCTAATTTAATGCAAATCTGAAATATTTGAATTTTCAAATGGGAGGTTGTGCCAATGTTCGCTAAAAACTCTTTAAAATATTCCAAAGAAACTGAAATTTTGGGAATATTTATTAATTGATGTCTAATACAGAGGCATCTGAGTTTTCACAAAGGGTTTCCACCTTTGCTCACTTTGCATAAAACTAAATATACTCCACATTATCCACCCTTATGCCTAGCAGCTGTGTTTCAAAATTCCTAATTATCAGTTAATTAATTTAGGAGTGAATCCTAGGCATAGAAATATATAAATATACACACATAACTAACTTTATAGAAATAGAGAAATACAGAACCTGGTATTCCCAAATGGTCACCCATTTCGCACTGACTAGGCTCGATGACGCTTAACTTTCGTAATCTAACAGGAACTGGTGTATCAACGTGATTATGCCGTATTTTCTCAGTTACACACATAATTAACTAACAGACACAGGTGTGGAGAGTTGACATGGCATATATTAACAACGTACATATATTTTTGTTCCATTGTTTAAATAAAACAAAAAAAAAACCAAGGTTGACTTCTTTTCAAGCTTATAAACAAAGAATTGACCTGACCGAACTCATTTTAGCAAACAATGCTATGAACGAGATTTAAGTTGACCTGCATGTAACAGAAAGAAAAACTAAAAGATCTGATAATGAAAAGCATAAAAGAGAATTCAGTTAATGGTTCAGTTCTACAGTTGCCAGATTGGTCTTTTTAAGGCCAAATTTGGCTAATTTGGCTTTATTTGGGAAACAATTTGAACCTCAAAAATTGTATTTGGCCATTTTCATTTTTTTAATTATTTATATAATAAAAGTGAACATACAGGCGTCCGGCTCACTTCAATAATCATGTATGCAAACTTGGAGGGTGTACAACAGGTTAGGAGAGGAGGGGTATCAGCACCTATGGTGAATCATAGCGAGAACTTTGTCGACCCGACAACGAGGGCTTGCATCAATCACGTCGAGAGGATGTGGAAGGAAGCTAAACAAAGAAATAAGGAGTGCGGGACGAGCAGAGCACTCGTAGACGGCTATCTGCGCGAATTCATGTGGCGTCAGAGATTTTGAAACGACCCCTTCGACGCCATATTAACGCAAATAGCAGAAATCTACCCCGTCGACCATCCTCCTTCCACTGCCTCGACGACCCCCTCCTCTTCTGCCTATCCTTCGTCGATGTCGACATCTGCGCTCAACACAACAAAACAAACGGTAGGAAGACCTTTCGAACCGGCTGCAAACGTATCCGTAAACCCTGACCCTCAACGAAAAAATATATGAAACCCCCACAGATAACATGATTTCATGATTGAACTTTCTGGATCTCTGGGTTGCCTTGACTAATGATGCTGAGATTCTACACACTTATAGAACCTATCAAATGAAAATTTTGTGCAAAGTTTTAACTAATTTGGTTTATTGGTTTTTGAGTTATGATTGATCAAAGAAATCAGATTTCCAGCATAGGCCATTCGTGTAGTCTATTAAGAGATAGAGCACTCTCGCGCCTCCCTTGATATCCTTTTGCTATCTAGGAGATATGCAGAGTGTTGGAGGTGGCTACAAACTAAGTTCGACCATCAGACTCAAGATAGCTTGGGGAAAGTTCAGAGAACTTCTCCCAATCCTAACATCACGAACCATCCCAATTATTACCAAGGGTAGGGTCTATGATAGCTACATAAGAAGTGTGATGTTATCTGGCAGTGAGTGTTGGGCCTTCATCCAGGCCTCATTTGCCTGACTCCAGGGAAATGATTAGGTGAATATTCAATGTAAAGCCATACCAGACCCAGAACATTAGGTCAGACACTCTACTTGAGAAATTGGCCATCCCAAAACTTGATGTCCTAATAAGAGCAAACCGTCTTCGCTGGTTTGGCCATGTTGAAAAAAGCAAGAGGTATATTAGCACTTGCAGAGACCTAAGACGGGACAGCAAAAAGAAAGCCGGGCACCCTAAGAAGACATGGAAAGAAACCATCAGGCAAGACTGTAAACAATGGCAAATGGATACAGTCAAAATCCACAATCGTGATCACTGGAGACTTAGCATAAGAAAGTCAAACAGCATTGAACCTCTTGTGAAAAGGAACATAGACGATAAACCTGGATAGTGATTGAGTGTGAGTGATATATTAGTGAATTTCTGCCATTACTATCCAGCAGAGCGTTACCGCTGGTGACAAGGGAAGAGTTTCAGGTATGTGTGTGTAGAGTGATTATATATAGAAATGAAACCTAGTCACTGAGCATTGAGAATATGTGTTGCATTGATAGAAATGATACAAGAATGACACAGTGGAAGTGGAATATAAGACAGGCTTAAATCTAATGACCTCAGAGCAATATAAAATCTGGACTGTATAGGGAGATGTGTGCAGAACAGGAAACTTAGTTGGTTTGGTCATGTTGAAAGAAAGGATGGGAGTGTCTGGATTAGTAAATGTAGAACAATTGATATAGCTGGATCAGTTGGCAGGGGAACGCCAAGGAAAACATGGGAGAAAGTGATAAGAATGGATTTGAGAGAAAGAAAAATAAATAATTTCTAAAAGCCGACCAACATGCCAGCATGTAAAACAGATGTTAATCCGAATATGATGATGATGATGATGATGTGTGCGTGTGCATACAAGCATACTCATAAAAAATATGCACCAGAATTCTATTGTTAAATGTTATTTGTAATGTAATGCACCAATTAGGAAGGGAAGTTGTATGTGTGTATGTCCAGCTAAAAGTAAAAAAAACTACAAAAAAAAAAAGATCCACAAAGTTGGTAGATACTTGATCAGCGTTGCCCGGAATGAATAATATCTAAAATTTAAAAAAATATATATTCATTCTTTTTTTGGGGGGTGGAGGGGGGTCAACTGACCCAGGTTTAGTTAGGGGGTGGGGGAACTTGGTTTTTCAGTCATTTTATTCAGCCATTTTATTTACTAAATGGGAAGTAACTATGATTTTTTTATCCAGGAGTTAATGCCCTTATGCCGACTAATTCTTCAAGGAATCTATATAAAGGAGAGTTGTCTGCATGTATGTCACGCTAGAGTGGAATGGGCTAGGCAAAGGAGAAAGATGTGATTGGGGAGGGGGAAGGAGAGAGGTAGAGAGATAGAAGTTTTAATAGTAATATGTGACACTTTTGCCCTGGGCAACACCGAGTAGCCCTGCTAGTATTCAATAAAACTTTGTTAAAACAAAACTCGTTCCATATTCATTTTTAGGGTCAACTAACAATAGGAATCAATGAATCTTTATAAGATTAATTTTTCTAAGTATTTTCTCTTTTTTTCTTTCTTTTTTTCCTATCTTTCCATTTTTGCTGGAGATGGGGCATCCTACCGGTTGCCAGACATACACCGGCAATTTTAGACACTCCAGCCTAGAGATCTTTTTAAGATTCTAACCGTCCCTTTAAATGCAATTGTTTGTATTTCTCTTGCACTCGGTTCATCGGGTATAGTCCTGTTGCTCCTATAATTACTGGTATGATGGAGATTTTCCTAAGATTCCAGTTTCTATATTAGTGTGTGTGTGTGTGTGTGTGTGCATAAAAGCATGCTCATAAAAACTATGCATCAGCCTTCCACTGTTTTGAGTATAGAATAAAAAAAAGACTCATACCAGGTTAAGTACCATTTCAATACAAATAAATCAATACTTATAAACAAGACTGCTTATAGTAATGTGATGATAACAATACAAGAATGGATATTCAGATGTGTCCATTAAACCACGCGTTTAGCCATGGAAATAATATTTCAAACATAAGTGTGACAGATCAACTGGCAGTTTCTTGTACAGACATTTGGATGCATCTAAAACAGCAAGACTATAAAAAAGCAAAAAGACACAAGAAAAAGAGGGCAAGAAAAGTGGGAAGAACACCCGAAGAAACTCAAATCTCTTGAGATAGGTTATCATGTTTATCTCCAAAAACTTACAGGAAACAACCCTCTAAGATGGGAAAGAATGGTAAGAGTGGTTGAAATCAAACCATTCAAGCAATATATGATCAAAATAGATGACACAGGAGGAATCACTCCAAGAAATAGCAGACACCTACAAAAAATTCACCCTATTTTACAACAAAGGTAAAAAAAATATGTCACCAGTAGTGATCAGAGAGCAGATCAACACAAGAACACCTACGATGCTGACTGACTGACTCTCCTATGGATGCACACAATCAAGAAACGTCTACCAATGCAAGTGAAATTGAACCCATAACAACCAGGGAACCTTTAATAGAAACAGATACTCCTGCGCAGGAATCACAACCAGAAATTTATTCCAATAGAAAGAGAACCCCATGACAGCAAACCCAAAGAAAACTAAATCATCTGAGGCAACCACCAGTAAAAGGTTACCTTTGGCATTGAGAAGACTGATGCAAACAAATAAGCCAGGAAAACTTGAGTCTCTGAATGGGTTACACTCTTAAATCATTTATTTGATAAAACATACTAAACATTTTAATACTAACCGAACCAAGTTTTTTTTTTCTCCACTTAAAAAAAAAAACTCTCTTGGGAAGGGGAGATAGATAGGTATCAACATGTCCATTGATGTATGTTAGGGACAACCATTGTAATCTGTCCATGTATGAATGAATGAGTAATATGTGTCCTATTTGTATTGTTTCCTTAGGAAGCCTGTTTCTATCATCTTTAGGGATGATGAACAAAAGATGAAGAAACTACGATTGCCTTCTGTCCTCATTCCGGAGAAGTTATCGTACATCGCTACTTATGACTGAATATACTCTAAGTAATATCCATATATTTTTCTGAGATGTTGCCAAACTTATCAAGAACCTTGATGCCAGCAAGGCAACTGGTCCTGACAACGTTCAGTCATAATGCTTAAGAACCAATCAGAACCAGCTCCTGTTGTTACAAAGTTATTAAATCGTTGCTAAAAAGGAGAAATATTTGACATCTTGGAAAACTATGGTCAGTCTAGTATTTAAAAATATTGGTGATCAGTCTTCTTCATCTTAGTACAGATTGATCCAGTCTCCTGTGCGTCATGAGTAAGTTGTTTGAATTTTTGATAAATCAAGAAGTTTTCAATCACCTCAACAAAAGCATTTCTTACTACATTTCTCCGCACATTTTAAAAAACAGTTTCTCCAACAACACCCGGAGAAATCCGTGATCTTCAGCGGCAACGTCATAAGATCTCAACAATGAAAAGAAAAAAAGAAAAAAAGAAAAAAAAGAAAAAAAAAACAGAAAAAAAACAGAAAAAAGAAAAAAAAAGAGAAAAAAAAGGGTGAAAAAAAAAAGAAAAAAATTGTGTGTATAACATACTGAAGAAGGCTTGTTAAGTCAAAAATTTTGGATTTAAATAAATGTTTTCATTTATTTGCAAAAACAAAAATTAAAATCTCGCATCGTGTTATCTGGTTACTAACTGATTTTCTTATTTAAAATTAGTCATAGTTTTATTATACTAAATGTGAGTTCAACGTTTGTTTCCTTAAGGTTTTTTTTTCTCTTAAATAATTTATTAACACAAAATCCATCCTAAAATATACTTTAGTTCTGGGATTGAGTGAGGTTTGGAAAAATCCTGTTTTAATTAGCTGTAATTTATAATTGAACAAGTCACTCGTCTTTCTCTTAGCTATCTATGTATTTCTCTTGCACCTCTCACTCTATATTGATTTAACTACCCTCTAATATTTCTTAATGTCTCTTTAAGCATTTAAAGAAAGAGTGACCCTTTTTTCAGTTAATTTACATATGTGTCTACACACCACAAACACATATGCAAGTTAAATTTCAAAAGAAATCTCTTTACTTCTATATAATAATAATATAGAAGTAATGAGTTTTAGTTATGAGTTATGAGTTACGAGGCTGCCGAAAGTAAACCCAAAGTCCACTTTCTACTCTCCTATGTGTAATATATTATTATACTAAATACGAGTCAATTAACGTTAGTCTCCCTAAACCCTTTTTCCTGTAACTTTAATATCACAGAATACATGCTAAAATATACTTTAGTTCTGGGATTGAGTTATGTTTTAAAAGAAATCTGCTTTAATTGTTCTAATTAGCCGTAATTTGTAATTAACTAAACAAGTTATCCATCTCTCACTTAGCTATGTATTTCTCTCGTCATCTCTCACTATTTGTTGATTCAAGAACTTTCTAATATTTCTTAATGTCTCTGTGAGCAATTAGAGCAAGGGCGGACCACATCCGGCCCGCGAAAGCTTAGCGTCCGGCCCGCCACCCTGCTATGCTTTATTATTGCAATCCGGCCCGCGGACCTCCCAGTAAAACTCATATCATTTTGTGACATAGACGTAAATGTAGGTTTCGATTAAGATTTACAGTGGGATGAAAATGTATAAATATCAGTGAGCGATGATGCATGTATATTCCATTTTTCTTTAACTATTAATTTCAAATCCTTGGCCTGAGATAAAAATAGAAAAAGAGAAAGAGAGAGGCAAAGAGGAAACGAGAGACGAGGAAAGGGCATCAAACAGATAACCTATGTGAGGTGTGTCAAAACGAATGCTGGACCAACTTGCTACTTCCCCCGTCATTATTTTTATGATTCCAAAATGGCTCTTCGTCGGCGTCTTTTATAACATTATATACAGAAGTCTCCTGATAAAAAATATCAGATTTGTAGAGTGTTCAATGCAATTTTTGTACAATTTATTCATGTAAACAAAATATAGTAATTCTGAGATTTCGTTTTTTACTCCGGCCCGCGATCTCCTTCCAAAAGTCTCATGTGGCCCTCACTCTGAAAAGGTTGCCCGCCCCTGATTTAGAGTAAGAGTGACTGGCAGTGTAGTATATGTTCTGTTTGTCATCCTCCCACGTTAGCAAAAATATGCAACGGAAAGGGAGCATATATTAGCTAGCAAGTATAACAAAGAATAATAATACTTCTATATAAAAATAAGAATATAGAAGTAAAAAAACGTATTATTTTTAGTTATGCAAGAATAACGTCTTAAAAGATATGATGTCACAGTTTATGAATTTTCGAATGAAATCAAAGTAGAATGAATAATGATCGCGGCTGTGACCCAATGAGTCACAGGTTCATCCAGCAGTTTTATAACAACGTGGTTCAATTTATAAATTTAATAACCAATGATACCGCAATAATTAAATTTAACTCGCTAAATCTTAATTAAAATATCGTTATTTCTATGGTAGGTGCTCTACTGAGCCACAATCTATGGTTCCTCCCTGTAAGACCTTCACAGCAAGTACCCGTCTAGCTACCACCATTGCAAAGAACTTGCCTTTCTTTCTCTGTGTACCTAGAATCAAACGGAACTTCCATGAAGGGAGCTTCTTTCCCAAAACTTCCAATCCATGGAACACAATACCATGAGTGCTTCCCTGCTGACTACAACATCGTTGTCTCCCAGTCCAATGTCAACAAGTATATGTAATCAAATTATGCCTTTTTCACTCATTGTTTCCACTCCTCTCATAGGATTGTTCTATGTCCAATTGACAATCTCATTAACCCTTATCCTCGAGTGGCCTTGGGCCTTGATAAGCGATGACTCATTAGTGCATATTATATATAAGTTTCTCTGGGAATTTAAACTGCATTTTCTTTTTTTTCTTTCGTTTAAAATGACCTAAAGCTTCTTTAGACTATATATTGGGTATTTAGATATGTATGGCTAGGGTTCCTTCCTCTTATCTACTTGCCTATCTGGTACTTAAGCTTTTTTTTTTAATGCAACTTTTATTTCTATATGATTTTATTGCTAGCTACCATATCGCAGAATGGTTCTTGGGTGTAGTGTTTGGATAATAGTATTATTATTGTTATAATTAATGTTATTTGATATGCAAATTACCATATCACACGGTAGTCTTAAGGCTAATATATTATTATTATTATTATATTATTATTTATTTATTTATGTATATATTAGTGAAATTTAAGTTGAATTATTTCTACACTTGATTATTGGGGAAATGGTCGTTTGATCAGTACCATTGGAGAGCCATGAATATTATAACTGTCCTGGTTTTAAATCTCTGAAACAGTTACATGGTAAACAGCTGATGATCCCCGTTTTAATATTTCATGCTTAAGTTAAGGTCTCCTGTTTTTGTTTCACTGTTAGATATTTGAATCCCCTTTTTTATTTATGAATTTTCCAACGAATGCTAAGTATGCGATATCTTGGATTATGTTAGTTTCTCTGGGAATTTAAACTGCATTTTCCTTTTTTTTTCTTTTGTTTAAAATGACTCAAAGCTTCTTTAGACTAATATATATATATATATATATATATATATATATATATATATATATGTATAGTAGAGAATGGTAGTTTGCTTGAAGCATTGCTGGGTATAGTAGTAGTAAGTTTTTGAAAGGCTGTGGGCAATGCAATTCCGGGTAAGATGCAAGTTGAAAGGAAAGGAACAAAAACAATAACAATAAATCGAATACGATATAAGACTTACTATTTATTTTTCCTTTTTTTTTTTTTTTTTTCTTACATAACAGCAAGAGCTAAAACACTCTTGCTGTTATGTAAGAAAAAAAAAAAAAAAAAAAAGGAAAAATAAATAGTAAGTCTTATATCGTATTCGATTTATTGTTATTGTTTTTGTTCCTTTCCTTTCAACTTGCATCTTACCCGGAATTGCATTGCCCACAGCCTTTCAAAAACTTACTACTAATATATATATATATATATATAATATTTATAAATAAATATTAAATTATTTATTTAAATAAAAATATTTTTATAGAAACTACATCAAACATAGGGAACAAATTCTCATAAATTCACTAAAAATATAGTCTTTAGTTCAACAGGCTGCTGTTCAGAAATTAAAAAATAAATAAAAATTATGATTGTGGACTGATTTTTCTTTGGTCATTAGAAACAGTATATATGCTCTGAAGCCTGAAACATTACTTCATTGAGCTTGCAATTTCAATATTTCTGTACGAGGTCATTTTAATTTGACATAGTAAATCTATCTGGTTGCTAAGATATTTAATATTTCTATTCTTTTTTAATTCTAAGTGCGCGTTTATTATTAAATGAATAAAAGCTATGTTCGTCGAGAATGAATTGTGGCCATGAGAGCAGGAAATGAGAAATTAACCAAGAGAGAAATCGCTGAGAAACTTGGTGTATCTCACCGTACAGTGCAATAAATTTCTAATTGTAGTGCTTAAATTTGTTCTTCTGAGTTAATTGATTGAGACTTATTGATATTACAATCAATGTCAGGAAAAAATTGATAAAGAGATTTAAATAATACTGTGAAATGGAAACATCTTATAGTTCCAAATTTGGGCAGACAGAAATTTTGGGTCACTTTGAATATATTCCTTCACGAAAACCATTCTTTTCTATTGGATTCACTTCATTTTTTAACTTTTTCAACGCTGCCTTCACAAAAACCATTCTTTTCCATCTTTAAATCTCCTTTCACTGGACACCTTATCAATGGACATTTACCAACTGGACAGACCCCATATTTTTTTTTTTTTTACATGCATATTCTCACTCTCCATTACTTAATAATTTTTCAAATTTTGCATGTTGGCTTTTCCATTGCCAACTTATCTATCTATGTAATTCCTCTGATAAGATTTTAATCTTTGAAAAGCCTTGGTTTAAGGAAAGAACAATAAACATGTTTTTACAGAGTACATCTTGCATTGAACAATCGAAGTTGAAATAGATTTGTCATTCGTACATGTTTATCCCTCTTCTTTCATCTATCTTTATAATTGCTCTATCTCGTATATTGAGCTTAAACCATTTCACTATAGGTTCTATCTACTAAAAGTATACTTTTAGTTTCATATATATATATATATATATATATATATAACGAAAGTAAAAGTACTGCCGGGCAACGCCGGGTCGATACAGCTAGTTCTATTTTTTACATGATATTTGTGTGTACAGGTAGATACAGACAACTTATCGATAATACAAAGACACTAAGAAGATCAATTTTAAGAAAAAAATTAAGAAACATCCGAAATAAATAATTTAGTAGTTGTTATTCTTTTTTATTTCTAAAAGTGCAGAATCAAATAATGTAAAAATCTCTTCATAAGGGGACATGGAATATGGTTCTCTCAGGCATTACCTCCTCCTTCAAGAGGGGGAGGGGGATTGGCTTATCGTCGGTCGATATCTCCAGAGAAAATGCCGATGGGAGAGGCAGGTGAATATTATAACTCTGCTTTAAACGTAAGCGGCCATCGATTTCGGAAGTGGTGCCTTTCCGTTGCAGTATATGACGAAATTGAGTCACGTGACCGACCATCCTTCAACGACTCGTTTTTTCTTTACGTCTGCGGCAGGATGGAATGGTGTTGGTGTTACATAACACACACACACGCGCGCCCACACACACACTGCGCTTACTTGTCAATTGCCACGGATTTGGGACGTCGTTTTATTAATAGCAAACGTAACGTCGGTTAGAAAAAAAAGAAGAGAAAAAACAACAACTCCCCAATGGATATTTATTGAAGCCCTGCACCCTATTCTAATTCTACCAACAATAAAAAAAATGAGATTCTACTGTTTTTAGACGATTACATGTAAACAGTTTGAAAAAGAAAGCGGTGAAAAAAAAAAAAAAATTTGTGGCACTTGTGCAGATGCGGTACATGAGCTGAAATTTATTTTAGAAGAATTCTAATGATGTAAGAAGGGGCAGACAACTCTGTTTTTTTAAGGTACATAATTTCTAGCTTCTCCGAAAATAGCCGTAATCGACGTTAATGTCTTGAAACTGTTGATTTTCACAAATTTTAATTTCTGCGATAATTTAATATTTTAAACTATAATTTTTTTAAAAAAAATCTGTTAATCCAAACAAGAGGAATGTTCGTTTTGTTGGGTTTGAAATGAAAAAATATATATACTGTTCATTTTCCCAAATTCTATTTTCTTAAATAAATGTTCTACCAATATACTAAAAAGAGAGTTGTCTGCCCCTTACACCATTGGAACTCTTCTAAAATAAATTTCGGCTCGTGTACTGCATCTGCACAAGTGCCAAATTTTTTTGGTGGGATGGATCACTTTTACATATGAATTTAACGTAAAATGATCACTCACTTCTGGACAGCGTTTTTAAACACAACAAATTTTTATTTTTTAAAAATCTTGGCCATTTTCAATTTTCGGTGTGTGTGTGTGTGTGTGTGTGTGTGTGTGTGTGTGTGTGTGTGTGTGTGTGTGCGGGAGGAGGATAATTTTTTATTTCTGCTAAAAGATACTTTAAAACATGCTATAAATAAAATAATTACTATTTTGCGTTTTTCTTACAGACTCATATTATGAATGAATAGTGACCATGCCTGTTCCCACCCACTCCCGACGCTCCGCCTGAATTACTGCTAACCCAGCCCTGCATGATTTGACCCATTCCACATAGCCCCCCCCCCCCCCCACCTGTCTGTGCTAGTTTTTTGTTTGTTCCATAAGTTCAATGGACGGGGTGTACTTATATCCCTAAAAAAAAAAAAAAAAGGGTTATATGTCCTTAAAAACGCTATCTGGTCCGAAAGTGCGTGATCATTACCACCTGATGATCCGGAAGTGGGTAATCATTTTACATTAAATTTATATCCGAAAGCAATCCTCCACTCTAAAATATTGTTTATTTTATTATTTTTACCTCCATTTTTTTCAGTTTATTTATATGTAATCGCCTTTAAAAATAGAATCTCACCTTTTATTTTTTGGTGAATTAGCAAAGGGTGCAGGGCTACAATTCAATCCCACAAATCGCCCCATTTTCTTTTTCCTTTACGAGCTAATATTCTGTTATTGTTTTTATTATTCATGTGGATACTTTTAAAGAAATAGCTATTCAGAGGACTTCGGTTTTCATAGGAGAACTGATGGAGAATACTGACTCAGTACTGGAAATGACAGAAGCAGCTTACGGTTTGAAAGCTGCAAAAAAATGTAAAAAAGCAGACGACACTAAGCATGCAAAGGGTTGGGTTAGTGTTCAAAATTTAACCTCTCAGAAAAATAAAGTTGAAAAAAAAATAAAAACAAATTAAAAAAAACGGCTTTCAAATCGTAATTTCCGAGACTGACTCAGGATTCTCCGTCAATACTCGAAACTGACTTCATAAAAACTGAAATCATCTGGGTGACTATTCTTTACAAGTAGTGTACGACTGTTGCCTTGGATGACCGTTTAATTTATTTAGCAGTAAAGTTTTTTTTAAATTTTTTTTTTTAATTATTATTAATAATAATAATAATAATAATATATTTAACCAATTGGAATAAATAAAAAAGATAAATAAAAATTAAGTAATTCCAACTATTAAAATAAATATTAATAAAATGATAAAAAAATAAAATATAAATAAAATTTAAAAAACGCAGAGGCACCACTAACATCGATTGGTACCACAGAAAATGGTTGTGAAGTGGATGGAAAAACCGAGGAGGGATAGAACTAGCCAGACATCAATTGGAAGGGCATGAAGACTACTGGAATCTTGAGGAAGCTTCTTTCGTCACACCCAAAGAGATTTCAAGAATAGTTGGAATGTCCATAACAAACTTTATTATGTAAGAATAGAATGACTATGAGCAAAACTATTACAAGCCGCGCGTGCGTGGTCCCCCTCTGTATGTGACGAGTGTAAAATGCAATAAATTTGGGCAATTTGGGGCATTTTTGACCCCCCTTTGACCCCCTGGGGGCGCGAACCAGACTTTTTCTGAGGTCAAGGATGCTCATTTTATATCCAGAACAATTGCCTCTACATTTTAGCCAAGTTTCAGAAAAATTGAATGGATGGATCAAACGTTATGGGAGAAAAGGGTCATTTTTTGCAATTTTGGGGGCTTTTGACCCCCTGGAGGCGCGAACCAGATTTTTTCCAAGGTCAGCGATACTTATTTTCTATTAGGAACAATTGCCTCCACATTTTGGCCAAGTTTCAGAGAAATTGAATGGATGGATGAAAAGTTATGGGGCAAAAAATGTAATTTTTTGCCATTTCGGGGCCTTTTGAATCCCTGGGGGGGGGGGGAGGCTAACCAGATTTTTAAAAAAAAATCGGAGAATGTCACTTTCTAACCTGACCAAAGTTACAACTTCATGCAAAATTTCAGAGAAATTACATGGATGGTTGCGGAGAAAAATCCAGATGGACGGACATGCCTCAAAACATAAGTCCCCCGATTTTATAAATCGGGGGACCAACAAGAAAGTCTGGAAGTGGAGGAATCAACAAAAAAACGTACCAAAGCTTTTATTAAAGTTCTCAGATCCCAAATCCTAAAGGATCCAACCAAATCCATGAGAAAAATGGAAATTGAACTTGAGGTAGACAACAAGACCATTAAAAATGCAGTAAAATATGATTTTAAGTTAAAATTTTACACAAGAACACCAGAACACTTGTAAACAACAGCTATGAAGGAAAAGAGGTTGGAAAAGTGCAACAGAATTGTTACATGACAGATTTATCGCAAAATCAACAGCTGAAGTTAGGGGACATTCAGAACAAAACACTCTGCTAAAGTTATAGATATCGATGGAAAGAAAATGCCTATAAAATTCTACAACACTGATTAAAAGATCAACGTTAATACTTTTTTATTTCATAATAATAATAATAATGATAATAATAATGATAGTAATAATAATAATAATAATAATAATAATAATAATAATAATAATAATAATAATAATACATTTAAACAATTTAAATAAATAAAATAGATAATTAAAATTAAGTAAATCCAACTATTAAAAAAAAATATTAATAAAATAAATAAAAAATAAGATTAAAAAACGCACAGAGGCACCACTAACATCGGTTTGTACCACAGAAATAGTCGTGAAGGGTCTGAGAGGATGGAAAAACCGAGGAGGATTAGCACCAGCCAGACATCGACTGGAAGGACATGAAGAGTACCGAAGTCCTGAGGAGGCTTCTTTATTGGCACTCAAATTCCAGAGAAAGCCGCCGGCCATTACCAGCAAGAACTCAATGACAAATGGCCGATGCAAGAATGCAAAATGAGTTGCAGAGGTGATGGAAATAAGCGGGGAGTACTGAAAATCTTGGGAGACTTGTCACTCAGACTCCAGGGAACACCTGTTTTTACCAGTGTGCGATCACTCGTAATTACGTGTGAAAACTCCAGGTGAATAAATAAGAATAACAATTATGGCGATATTAGAAATAATCAGATCACTATTTTGATTTTTTTTACCTTCTTTGCTTATACTAATAAACTAGCAAGAAGACCAGGCGTTGCCTGGGATTAAATAAGCAATCATGTGCCCTTATGTCCCCTGCCCATAACACCATATTACTTTTTTAGGTACTTATATCGATCTTGACCCAGTTTCCGTGAGTTTCATGTCGGAAGCGTTCGGCTATCCTACGCAAATGCCCGAGAGATGACGAGCTGATTTGTACCAGACGACAATTTTGATACGGTGCTGCGTCCTATGATAATAATGTTTTGCTTGTTTTTTTTGTTTTTTTTTGTTGTTAGGGCTAGGGTTAAAAATATTCATTTGATAACAGTAATTTCGCTCTGTTTTGCTTGTTTTATTTGTTTTGTTGTTTAAAAAATTTCTTGCAAATATAACTAAAAATTATAGGACGCAGCAACGTATCAAAATAACCAAAAATATTTATTTGATAACAGTAACTTCGCTATGTTCTGTTTTTTTTTTGTTTTTCTTTTAGAAAATTTCTTGAAAATATAACTTAAAATCATAGGACGCAGCACCGTATCAAAATTGTCGTCTGGTACAAATCGGCTCGTTATCTCTCGGGCATTTGCGTAGGATAGCCGAACGCTTCCGACAAGAAACTCGCGAAAACTGGGTCAAGATCGATATAAGTACCCTTTTTTATATTGTTATTTTTACATGTTAATTTTGTAAATTTATTGTCTTTAACTCCTTCAAGGCACACCTGGCGTTTTCCTAGGGATTAACATACTCATGGTTTTAAGGGGGGGGGGTGATCCTCCACCCTCCTCAGCTTCCTTGAGGGGCACGTAGAGATTCAAGATCACATCTACTGTCTTCCCGGGAAGATTTTATGCATATGATTTAAATTTCCTCTTCCCCCATAGCTCTTTTAGGAGGTCACTTAGAGATTTGGAACCACGTGTGTTGTCATCCTCTGAAAATTTTACATATGAATACAATTTTAGTTTTTATGTAGATTCTCTAACCTTTCTTTCCCCCGGGAACACACACACATTTTTATATAAAGGTATTTTAGAAGATGCCAGGAATAACATTTTTAATAACAAATTTTTCTGGTAGAGTCAGACACGTTTCTATCATCATCATCATCATCATCATCATCATCATCATCATCATCGTTTTAACGTCCATTTTACATGTTGGCATGTATTAGACGGCTTTTAGAAATTTAATTCCAAACTAACTTTTCTCTGTCAGGTCTTTATTTATCCTTCTTTCTCTAAAGTCCATCCATGTTTTCCTTGACCTACTGTGAACTGACCCTTGCTACCTCAACTGTTCTACATCTACTAACCCAAGAACTCTTATCCATTCTTTCAACATAGCCATACTATCAGTTTTCTATTCTGCGCACATCTCCCTATACTGTCCAGATTTATTATTTTTCTGGAGTCATCAGATCTAAGCCTGTCTTTAACTTGAAGGCAGACGGAGAAAAAATAAGGATGTTAAGCTCTAGCGATTTGGCCTTTTTTCATTTAAAAAAAAAAATAAAGAAAAAAAAAATTTTTTAAATAAAAAAGAAATTAAAAAAATTAAAAGAAAAACAGAAAAAAGAAAAAGAAAGAAAAAGAAAGCAAAAGAACGAAAAAGAAAGCAAAAGAACGAAAAACAAAGAAAAAGAAGAAAAAGAAGAAAAAGAAAAAAAGACAAAAATAGAAAAAGAAAAAGAAAAGAAAAAAGAGAAAAAAAGAAAAAAGAGAAAAAAAGAAAAAAAGAGAAAAAAAGAGAAAAGAAAAAAGAGAAAGAAAAAAAAGAAAAAGAGAAAGAAAAAAAAGAAAAAGAAAAAAAGAAAAAGAAAAAAAAGAAAAAGAAAAAGAAAAAGAAAGAAAAAGAAAAAGGAAGAAAAAGAAAAGGGAAGAAAAAGAAAAAGGAAAAAAGAAAAAGAAAAAGAAAGAAAAAGAAAGAAAAAGAAAAAGGAAGAAAAAGAAAAAGGAAGAAAAAGAAAAAGGAAGAAAAAGAAAGAAAAAGAAAGAAAAAGAAAGAAAAAAAAGCAGAATTCTGCTTTTTTCGAATTATCAAAAGCGGAGAACTCACATTCCTGAGTATTATACTTTTCTAATAGATTAATTGACTCCACAATTTTTTTTTTTACCTATATTTCACCCCAAACAAGGCATATTGCCACTGAGATGTAAGAGGCTATTGTGAATTAGGGGCCAGACTCATTGAGGAATCCTAAGTGGGGAGTTGCGCAGCAAGATGTTTGTTCACATTACATTTAAATTTCGTCGTGTTGGTACAGTCGGGGAAACAGGGAATAAGGAAAGAATTCCAAAGGCAAGCAGTTCAGGAAAAGGATCGATTAGAGTAGAAAGATTTCCGGCATCTGGGGACTTCTATAGTGAAGGGGTGAGATTTTGCTGCTTGTCGGGTTGGTTGGGGGTATTTACATTGAAAGGGCACAACTTCAGTAAGTCTGCATATTCATATATATTTTGTGAAATTAAAAAAAAATGATATCAGATTATTAATTCAAATAAGAGATGACAAAAAGAGACATAATGAATATTGCTAAATTAGTGGAATGGCAGGATAGGGTGGCACACACAGGTCTTGACCCGCGCGACCTTTCTCAGCTGTACACCCTTCTCAGACTATGCTGGTTGCGCCATATCCACAACATGGAGGATGGACGCATTCCAAAGGACATCCTGTATGGAGAACTGGCATCTGGAAGGAGGTCCACCGGTCACCCCCAACTCCGATGCAAGGATGTTGTGAGGCGTGACATGAAGACAATCGACATCGGGTCCTGGGAGAGCATTGCAGATGACTGCTCAAGATGAAGAGGAACCCTGAACCAACATCTGACAGCAGGGAAGGAGAAGCTGTGAATGCTGCTACAAAGAAGCATGCATACAGAAAAGAGAGCACCAATGCCAACAGTCCAGGGACCACACACTTGTAATTCAAAACAAGCCCATCTGCGGCCATCCTCTTTTGATGACCTTACGTAGAGAAACTTGGACGCGTCCACTGTTGTGCCTCATTTATACTTCGCGACTTCCAGCGATATGTTAACACAAATCAACTGACAGCCTGGTAGATTTTGATGTGTAGAAACATCTTTCTATATCTTTTTGTCAGGTTTGGCTCAGGGCCACGTCACCAAAGTACTTGGAGCGCTACTTGTGTCACAAAAATCTGGTGTAGTTATTTGCAAGGTTGTTATAATCAGGATGCTTAAATTATAAAGAATATGTTACCATCTCTGTGTAATGAGTCGCTACTTCCTCTTGCATGTTTTTAACGATTAAAATAAATTGGTCCTTTATTATTGCAGCATTTGTAAAAAATGCTGTATTGGTAAATTTTAGATGAATTATGTCACTTTGAGCGCATGCGTCCTGGCAACATTGCGGTCGTGCAAACTAAGCACAATTATGTTTTAGATTATTCAATGTACAATATTGTCACAGTTTCTATAGCGTTAAGGTCATGTGACCTTTGTAACAGAGACTGCTACTCCCGCATTGGTCTCTTCAGCCACAAGCAGTACTGCTCCAGCCGAGCAGACAGCCAGGACAACTAGGCTAATGATGCATCATCCATGGTCAAGCCTGACCGACGGAGGCCTGCTAGTGCTGGTGGAATTGTGTAAACAACCTGTTGATTCATTCATTATAGAACTAGCAAGACCCCATGAAAATATCATGGTGCTTTCTACATCAATCTGTATAATTTACTGTTAATAATAATAATAATAATAATAATAATAACTAGCAAGACCCATGGAAATTCCACGGTGCTTTCTACATCAATCTGTATAATTTACTGTTAATAATAATAATATTCCTTTTAAAAGAATAAATGTCTGTCACGGTTAATACTATTAAGAAACAAATGACTCTTCCTTCACAAAAATAATTGTCATTGTCAGCTAAATATTCGTTAAATAAATAAATGGAATATGTCTCTTTTTTATTTATTTAAAATTGTAACAATTTAATTCTTTTTAAAACAATAAATATTCTCTGTCTTCTTACTGACAACATAATCATCAGCTAAATATTTTTCAAATCAGTAAAACGAATATCACTTTTTGAAATGTACTTATTTAAAATTATACTATTTTAGTCGACAGAATGAGATAATTTGATTTTGGAACAATTCATTTAAAAAATTGTTTACCTTAGCCAAGTCAGATTAATTACCAATCACCATCTTTGCTGATCAGATGATCTTGTTTTTTTTTTTAATTTTTTTTAAATAGTTCACCCTTAACAAGGCAGGCCGCCACTGTAGACATAAGGGGCTACTGAGAGAAAAAAAAAAGGGAGAAGGTTGGGGACCTAAATTTGGATCTGCACAGCGAAATGTTTGTTTACATTAGTTTTAAATTTCTGCATGTCAGTACTGTCGGGGAAACAGGGGGCAGGGACGGAGTTCCAGAGGCCAGCAGCATGAGGAAAGAAGCTATTTGAGTAGAAAGCTCTCCGGAATCTGGGGACCTCCACAGTGAATGGATGGGATTTAGTTGATTCTCGAGTTGGTCTAGTGAATTTACGTCGAGGGGGCACCAGACTAGCCAATTCATTGGCGCATAATTCATTGAAGTAGTTGTAAAACAAGCACAAGGATGCTACATTGCAGCGATGGGACAGAGACTGAGTTTGGTTTATTTTAAATGTGTGTGAAAGGTGATAACGTAAGTACAAACATGAAATATCTTAGCTTATCAATATATAAATGATGTGGAAGTAAATGAAATGCGAGCTTTACATCAAACAAAGAAAAAGTAAAAAAACATGTGAAGTTTTCAGATTTATACAAAAAAAAAATATTTACAAAAAAAATAAAAAGTAAATTTTACAAATTAGACACAAGGCCCACAAAATGTGGGGAGTGTTGTGTGTGTACGATCGTTGATTGTCTATCATACGCTTAATTCGTCCAACCAAGCACCATTCCTTTCATTCTTTCACTATTTGTCCACAATACCACATTTACTCTATGGATTACTCTACTTAAAATATCCCCAATGGTTTTAAATTCATTTTATTACAAAATATATTCACAATTACAGGGCAACAAAAACACCCAAAAAGAAAAAAACACAAAGAAACCAAATTAAACCGGGACAGATTAGTACCCCCCACACCTTTACAAGAGTATTGATTTACTCCTCTCCAGGAGTTAGGCACAAGGCCAGTTTTTATCTTACTCCCACAAGTAAGATGTGACCCAAGGTCGGGTCGGGAAAGTGGGGTTTAAAAATTGCCTGGGCAGCCCTGTCGGCATTCCCTGGTAGGGGCGCCTCAGGCAGTAAGCGATAAACTTACTCCTCCCCAAAGAGGGGAGGCAAAGCCTGGGAGGGTGGACCTCCTAGAACTGCACAGAACAGACCCATAAACCGGCGTAAATCAAGCCCCGAAGGCCAAGACAATACAAGTTTATGGGGTGCAGTATCCATCGGAACAGATACTACACTTTGATCTTAGCCAAAAGGACCTTTACAAGAGTAGACCGTCCAATGTTTTCTGGTTTGTTTAGAATAAAAACCATCAGGTGAATCTCTAAGTGCAAGTGGGATTTAAGTGGAAGCAAAAGAAATAGAGATGGAGAAGTCCTTTCAAGATTAAAAAAAAAAAACTTTGGGAAGCCAAAGGCAAAAATAAAAGTGTAGAGTGAGTATCTTGGGACTTTTACCGAAAAATAAAAAGACTCACTCACTCAACTAGCTAAGAGACTACCTTAATCGGTGTGGGTTCCAACAGGACTCAGAACCACGTGCGCTATGCACACTGCACAGGCAGAGAACACGTAATTATACCTACACGCCCCCCCCCCCCCCCACACGAAAAAACATTCCCGCGTAAACGCAGTAAAAAGTTCAGCGTACAGCTGCTGATACTTTCTAGTAGTCAACAACAGCTAACACACACACATGTACGTACACACATCAACACACGCACACTTCAATATAAATTGACAGAATAAATCAATTGGACTTAAAAGATTTTTCATTTTTGATTTATTAGAATAAAAAAATAATCAAAATCATCTTTATCTATAGATTTGACTCTAATAAAAAAAAAAATGCGTAAAATAAGAGACAGGGTCGATTTCGATTAGAAAATTAACAAAGAAACAGTAAATACATCACTGAATAATTAAACAAAAGATACAAATCTAATGAGAATTATGGCAACAGATGTTGATTGATTTGAAGCGAGATAATATTTTGGTAAAATTGTATGCTTTGCCCCCACGCTGTAAACGGAAAAAATAAAAATAGATTCTTTTTTTGCCGCGCGATTACGTCAACATCATGGAAATACCCAGCAAAATAAAAGTGCGGGTATATGTTACGACGCTCAGCAGAGTCGCGAACGGAGTCCAAAAAAAGTACGAGAAAGGGTTTAAAAGGATAAATTTGCAACAAGTGAAGTTGACCTGCGACGAGAATAGATATTTTTCTATTTACCTATGTAATTTGTTTTTATTTTTACGTATTATAAATGGGGTTTTATTAGATGTAAAAAAAAAAAATGTATTGTTTTTTTCCCAAAGGCTTGCACAAAATTCAAGATGGCGATTCACGTGCTTCCATTACCAAATGCCCCCCCAAAAGCGGCCATGTTTTTCCAAGTTACGGTGATAAAACTATTGATTTCTAATAAATAGCACTTCAAACGGGTTTAAAATACAAACAAATAGCACATGCAAGTTTGAAATTAACTTTTACAGCTTACAGTTACTTTTATTTGTTGTATATTTGTTTTTTTAGCGTTTTTACTCTGCTGAGTCTCGTAAAAGATGCCCGGGTATCTTTCAGAATGATCAGTACAGTCGCGGACGGGGTCCAAAAAACTAACGAGAACGGGGTTATAAAAATAAATATGCAACAAGTGAGTTTAACCTACGTCGAGAAGAGATATTTGTCTACTTACCTATGATATTTGTTTGTATTTTTACGTACTATAAATGGGGTTTTATTAGCTGTAAAAAAAATTTCTTGTTCATTTTTTACTCGTTTTTTTTAGACAAAAAAATGGCGCTTGCTCGTAAGACGCCATGTCTTACGAGCAAGCGCCATTTTTATTTTTTTTGCAAGTTCGCGTGATAAAACTATAGATTTCTACTAAATACCAGTTGGAACGGATATACAACAAATAAAAGTAACTGTCGTCGATAAAAGTTAATTTAAAACTGACCTGTGATATTTGTTTGTATTTTTAAACCGTTCCAACTGGTATTTAGTAGAAATCTATAGTTTTATCACGCGAACTTGCAAAAAAAATAAAAATGGCGCTTGCTCGTAAGACATGGCGTCTTACGAGCAAGCGCCATTTTTTTGTCTAAAAAAAACGAGTAAAAAATGAACAAGAAATTTTTTTTACAGCTAATAAAACCCCATTTATAGTACGTAAAAATACAAACAAATATCATAGGTAAGTAGACAAATATCTCTTCTCGACGTAGGTTAAACTCACTTGTTGCATATTTATTTTTATAACCCCGTTCTCGTTAGTTTTTTGGACCCCGTCCGCGACTGTACTGATCATTCTGAAAGATGCCCACTATTTTCACTAAAATGGTTAACCGTCGTAAAAAACACCTGGAATTTTTTTTTTTTAATTAAAAAAAAAATATATATATATATTTAAAACTTATCGGATTAACATCCTAATATTAGATTGAGTATTCACTTTACTATATAAATATAATAATGTAAAATGATCTCCCACTTCTTGACCACATAATGAGCCATCATTTTTGTCCTTCCAACATGATCGGCTATTTCGGGAATACAAAAAGAAAATGGTTACCCGTTCTGTACTGCACTATGTGATCAGGAAGTGAGTGATCAGTTTTGTAGGACAAAAATCCAATTCAAAGTCAATACCCTGAAAGGGGCCGAGGCAACAATCGGGGGTGGGTTGCAAAAAGGAATTGCTCCCTTAGCGACGCAACCAATAGGTACCAATATGTAATGGGTCAGAGCAACGATCCACCGTCTGGTCTATAGTGAGTCGAATAATGTACTAATTCTGGTCACCACCAAACTCTAGAACACAATAACACAATATTTATTTATATAAATTTTACATCCGTAAAAGTATATAAAATGTGGCACAAGGCCAAAAAAGGGGGGGGGGGAGGATAGGTCAACTCTAACTTAAAAACGGTCTCAACTTAGCTAGTTTCACTCGCGACCATCATTTACCAAAATACCACATTCATGCTATACATCCATCGCTATCACCATAAGAGTCCATAACACAATAACACTAACTCCGGTGAGAGGTAGAACCTTAATTTATAGGCTTGTAACAACCTGCCACCCCCACCTTAAATAAATAAATATCACCTCTTTATCTCTGCTCATGTTGGTCTTATCGCCACCCCACTTGAAGGCCGGCACCAGCAATCAGTATGTATCACTTTCTTTCTTTTTCTTCCACAGTTTACGTTATTGAACTCTTAATTAATTATAAACTATTTTCTTTTTAAATAATACATAAAAATGGTTACTGGTTGTGGAAAATACCTGGATATTTATTTATTTTATTTTATTTATTTTTTGGGGTGGGGGGTGGGGTCTGTATTTTATAATCACTTCCGTCTTTCAAACAAGGTTCCAAACCGGTTTTTCTACGTAGTTTGACCGTTAGAAACGAATATGCTATTTAAATTTATCGCAAATTATTAGTCAGGTTAGGGTTTGGAGAAACATTGAGGAGTGGGTGGGGCGTTCTCAGGACACTCGAAAAAAACCCAAAAAACCCCCCAAAAACCCCAAAACCCTTAAAACTACAAAGAAAAAAAAAAAAATCACCCGATTGGAGTCTGGAGTTATTCTATAAAACTACCTTGGTGTTTATTGACAGAAATACACAGGTAAACTATGGCAGTTAAAAATAAATTAACAGGGAAACTCTTTGATGTACTTACATATCAAGTAAAAATAGATATCTACACAAAAAATGGCCTTTTGGCTAAGATCAAAGTGTAGTATCTGTTCCGATGGATACTGCACGCCTGTCCTGTGCAGTTCTAGGAGGTCCACCCTCCCAGGCTTCGCCTCCCCTCTTTGGGGAGGAGTAAGTTTATTGCTTACTGTCTGAGGCGCCCCTACCGGGGAATGCCGACGGGGCTGCCCAGGCAATTTTTAAATGGCCAGAGTGCTCACCTCTCGAGCGCTGGCTTTTAACCCCACTTGCTCGACCCGATCTTGGGTCACATCTTACCTGTGGGAGTAAGATAAAACTGGCCTTGTGCCTAACTCCGGGAGGAGTAAATAAATATCTACACAAAAAATGACGGAAAATTATCGAGTAAAATTTTAGTTATAAATAAAATTCGTTTCTTACTTATATACGTTGAAACTCTGCCATTATCTTTCTTTTAATTTAGAAAGAACATACATTAGAATAAAGGTTCACTTTACTATATAAATATAATTAACGTAAAATGATCACCCACTTCCTGATCACATAGCGTAGGAGAACGGTAACCACTTTTCTGTATTTCCAAAATGACCGGTTATTTCGAAAATACCAAAAGATGTTTATCCGTTCTGAACTACACTATGTGGTCAAGAACTGGCCGACCAATAACGCTTTCTGGTCAGAAGATGTGTGATCATTTTACATTATATTTATATAATAATGTGAACCCTCGCACTAAATTCTAAAATATTTTACTTTTATTTAGGTGCTTATGCAGTTTACGGACAGGGCTATTTTTTTTTAGATAAGATTTTAAAGTTAAATTCAATTTTTACAGTATCTTTTGTTTATTAAATTGTTAGGTGAGAGTATAGAATAGTTAATAAAGCCCCCTCTCTCCATGTTAATAGCTTTCTAAATAATAACGTTATTATTTCAGCACGGTCTGTAAACTGCATAAGTACTGTTATTTATTTTTAAATTTTCCTGATGTTTTCAGGTTGTTAACGTGGAACCACACACAACAAAAATAGAATTTAATTTTTATTTTTTTCCATTGACACCGTGGGGGCAAAGGGTAAAATTTAACATAATATCCAATATCGATCATTATGACAAACTAAACAGAAAAGAAATTTGTAATAGTCATTTCTAACACACACACACACACACACACACACATATAATATATATTAGACAAGATTAAATACATTTCTACACTCAATACTTTTTTATACAAATAATACACGTAAAATAAAAAAAAAGTATCTTTGTAATTTGTATTTTTAAACCACCGATTTTTTGTTAAGCAAGAAGGAAGAAAAATATGACATTTTGCGATTTTTATATAAGTAAAAATACGTACATTAAATGAATAATTAATTTTTAAAGGCAAATAAAGAATAATTTTCACACTTACAGTTCCATTTGATAATAAATAGATTTACGAAGAAACGGGTATTTTGGGTATTTAAAATTTAAATTCCGATTCGTTCCTGTTGGTTCGGCGGAAAGTAAAACAAACCACTATATAGTAGCATTTTTCACAACATTTCAAACATTTACAGTTGTTTCAGATATCGCTTGTACAGTAAGAAAAGGTAATTTCTCTCTAATTCCACTTCATGTTTTTAGAAATAAAATAATTATTCTATCGTAAATATGTGAAAAATGCAGACATTCCGGTGAAATATATTACATGAAAGACTAATACAAAACATTAAGGATTTTAAGTAAATCAGAGTTACCTCCCCTTGATTTCTTACCCTCCTACTTCTTCACTGTTATTACTTTCACTCTCCCCCAGTATAAACCACTTGTTTTTTTTTTTAGATGAATAATATTATATTTCTTTTTCCACTAATGAGTCACCACTTATCAAGGCCAAACACCATTCGAGGATAAGGTTTAACGAGATGGATAGATTATCAGTTGAATGATGAAAAATACTATGAAAGGATTGAAAATGATGAACGGAATGAACAAAGTTTGATTACTTATGGGGACTGTTTATGACAAGCATTTGCTAACATTGGATTTGAAGACGACCATGATGTGGTCTGCAGGGAAATTCTCGGAAAGGAACTCTGTTCATTGATATTCCGTCTGATGCCAGGTACACAAAAGAAGAAGGAGACGTTCTTTTCAGTTGTGGTAATAAGACGAGTTCTAGTTGCGAATGTCGTATAAGGAGAAACCAGAAATTGGAGCTCAGTCGACCACCTTCCATGGAAATAACGGCAGTGTAGAGAAAGACTAGCAACGTGTCTTCTGCGGTTGTGAAGTCAATTTTTCAATTCAATTCAATTGTTGGAATTTATTACCCCTTCCCTCACTGATTGGCTGTTGCCATGCCCCTTAAGGGCCTCACGGATTGGCTGTCAGGCATTGCGACCCCTATTCCCTTAGGTGTCACGTCAGCCAGCCCTTAAAAACCCTTGCACACAGTATCCTGCCTCTTTTTCGACGACTCCGCTCAAGTCAGCAATACATCGGCTGGTATCCTCAGTGACAACAGCCCACGACGGCAGTCACAGAGAATGACCTCCCGCAGTTACCCGAACTCTATACAGATAAGTTCTCGCGAACCACGTTTTCGCAACCCCCCCTCTCAAATTCACTATGCCTAACTGAACTTTGAAAACTCTGTTTGTAAATATTCTATGACTGCACCTTTATCTTTCTGAGTAAAATTGCTGTGAAACTACATTCTGGTGTTTTGTGTTCCTTCTTTCAGGCTTTCGTCCTATATCTCTCCTTTGATGATTTATCTGCACATTGTTACCCCATTCTCTTGTGCGAGAATTGAACTTTATTTACAGGATTATTTTAATCCAAACACAATTAATTTGGCAAAAAATAAGACAAGCATGTTTTAGCTTTCATGTAGGGAAAGGGTGATAGAAATTTACACAGAAGAAGATACAATAGCCTAGCACTTGTCCAAATGCACCTTGAATTGCTGTGTTGTTAGTGCATTTATTACATCTCTTGGGAGACTATTCCAAAGTCCAGGGATCCTGATTGAGAAGGTGGCCCTCTTCCAGACCAATCAAAATCCTCGGGCGCTTCCTTTGGTCTTTTGGCTAAGATCAAAGTGTAGTATCTGTTCCGATGGATACTGCACGCCTGTCCTGTGCAGTTCTAGGAGGTCCACCCTCCCAGGCTTCGCCTCCCCTCTTTGGGGAGGAGTAAGTTTATTGCTTACTGTCTGAGGCGCCCCTACCGGGGAATGCCGACGGGGCTGCCCAGGCAATTTTTAAATGGTCAGAGTGCTCACCTCTCGAGCGCTGGCTTTTAACCCCACTTGCTCGACCCGATCTTGGGTCACATCTTACTTGTGGGAGTAAGATAAAACTGGCCTTGTGCCTAACTCCGCGAGGAGTAAATAAAAATCCTCGGGCGCTTCTTGGCCTTTTGGCTAAGATCAAAGTGTAGTATCTGTTCCGATGGATACTGCACGCCTGTCCTGTGCAGTTCTAGGAGGTCCACCCTCCCAGGCTTTGCCTCCCCTCTTTGGGGAGGAGTAAGTTTATTGTTTACTGTCTGAGGCGCCCCTACCGGGGAATGCCGACGGGGCTGCCCAGGCAATTTTTAAATGGCCAGAGTGCTCACCTCTCGAGCGCTGGCTTTTCAAACCCCACTTTCTCGACCCGATCTTGGGTCACATCTTACTTCCAGGCCAATCAAAATCAGCAGTGAACTAGTTTCTTGTGGTGTCCACATAGACCTCTTAATAATAATGCATCGTAATAACCCTTGAGGAGATTGTAGGCCAAAATGAGATCACTGAGGTATCTGACTCTTACATAGATAGAGTATTGCATCACGAGTCAGGTACATGTTTTAATTGGGGCTTTGTCCCTATTTACTTGCCTCCCTACGAGGACAGTTAGACACAAGGTCAATTTTTAATGTGGAAGTTTATCCAGCTCCTCCCAAAAGGTCTACTTTGGATGATACAAAAATAAAAATTGTCCCAGTAAAAAATGGATTTGTCCTCCTCTGACCGAGAACAGAACAAATACTACACTTTTAATTATTCATTTGAAATTAAAATTATAGGGAATGTGGGTGGGTGTGGGTTGCCTATGGTCATCTTACTGTAAACTAGACGCATTTTGACCCATTCATAAAAGTATTGTTCCTTTCATTCTTTGACCATTTGCCCATCACTTTCAATTCAGTAATCACCACAATACCACATTTACTCTATAGACTAGATTACTTAAAATATTCTCAATGGTGTGGGGGTCGTCATACCTTTTTTTGGTGATAACTTCCTCCACAAATAAAAATAATAATAAGAAAACTTACATGCAAATTCAACGGAAGTTTATTTACTGAAATAAACATATTAACAAATAGAATATATTTCTTTTTGTAATGAGTTCATGAGTCCTTTCTTTAGTTTCCGGGTAAGTAAAAAGAAGAATGTCTTTTCTTTTGTTGAATGTTCATTTGTTATAAAATATTAAGAGGCAATAGGTAATGTTCGCCTGTGAAATTGTATGAAGCGCGCGAAAGGGTGAAATGGAAGAGTGATAGTAAGATGCGTGTAACCTCCGGATGAAAAGTCAGTTGAAAGAGAAAGTTTGATGTTTGTGTGTGCTTAAATACTATTTGGATCGGCTCCAACGAGCTTAAGGAGAAAAGTTTAGAAAAATATGTCTTTGGAGAAATCTCATTGGACAGAAATATCACGTGGTGTGCTCCCAATTACGTCCGCTCGTTTTGAGTTGATTTAATATATAAAGCCACATCGGAATTTGCGTGGGCGTTATTTTATATTTGTCACGCGCCAATACAACAATTTTCACTCTGCGCGCCTAAATTGTATTTATTCCAAACAACAATTTTTATTCGAATCTTAACCGTGTCAACTGGCACAATGGTTTCAAATTAATTTTATTTACAAAAAATATTTTATATTTACAATTTCATGAAAAATAAGGAAAAGTCGGACAACAAAAAACAAAACAAAAAGAAGATAAAAATAGAAATCAAATAAAATCAGGGGCAGGTTAGTAAGACCCTCTTAACTCTTTCAAAGATGAAAAGATAGCCTACTATTTTCTTTTTTTTAACCTAAAAATAAGCAGATTGATCTCTAAATAGGAGTAGGAGTTAAGTGGGAGGTAATGAAATAGGCGTGAAACACATTGATTTTAGCCCGAAGACCAGCAAAGAAGGAAACATTGGTGTGATTTCTTTATCTGCCTCCTAGCGGTAAAGCTAGACACAAGGTCAGTTTATTGTGTGAATACCCCTCACCCACCGATACAGATAGGGAGTATTCTGGATGGGTGCAAAATTAGTCATAATCTGCTCCGTTAGTATTCTGCCCTTCTACTTTCTGAACAGAGGAGATAATGCATGGGAGGATGACATCCTGAAAACGACCAGAACAGATACTAGTGTTTGAACCTAGACCAAAGGGCAGAATGTTAACATACGAACATTTAGACTAATACATTTGATGAAGTAAAACAACAACAACAACAACAAAATTATTTTATTTCTGCTTCTATCAAGAGCATCTCAGTAAAATAAACAATAAAAGAATTTAGTCCCCCTTCCCTAAAAAAAAACACTATGCCCAATAACGATTCAACAGTAATAAAAAAGAAAATCTTAAATTTAAAAAAAAAATGGGTAAAATTTAACCTTTTTTCCCCCATGCAGTCAATGGAAATATAAAAAAATATGCCACGACCCAATTTTTTTCTGTAGAAAAAACAAACAGCACCATCATCAACTGTAAGCCTTAATCTAGGGTGGAAAACAGAAAACATAAGTAGCAATACTAGAAAAAAAATCTAAAAACTAGTTCTGAAAATAAAATTTTTTAAATTTAAAAATGGCGGCCATTTCGGAAATAGAAAAAATGGTTACTCGTTCGGTCTTATGCTATGTGGTCAAAACTGAGTTATCCTTGCACGTTAGATTTATATAGTAAAGTGAATGCCCACTCAAAAATCTAAAATATTTTATATATACAGGGTGGTGCAAAAGTCTGAACTCGATGTTTGAATTAATATTAACCTTCTTCCAAAGACTTCCTGGCTCAGGAGACAAATGATCTTGATATATTTTTGAACACAGAGTTTTAATTTCGTTTTTCTTTCTTAATTTAATAGTTTGGATCAAGAGTACAATAAGGACCCCAGTTCATTAACACAACACGCGGAACATGTTCCAGAAGTCACCGGCGTCTTCCGGTTCGTCTTCCGGTTGACCTCGCAATACACTTTTTCTTAAAATACACAACACGAAATATAGAATGTTCTGCGTTTAAAATTTGTTTTTTTAAGTAAATAAAAGTAAAACAAAAAAAAACGATAAATTGTTTTGTTTATTGCAAAACGAAAGATTACAAGTCAGCCGATTTTTAAAAAAGTGTATATATTTCGTTTATTTTATTTACAAGTTGTTTTGTAAATAGCGACCCCGTGTGTATTGCGAGGTCAACTAGAAGACGAACCGGAAGACGCCGGTGACTTCCGGAACATGTTCCGCATGTTGTGTTAATGAACTGGGGTCCTTATTGTACTCTTGATCCAATAGTTTTAATTTCTTATGGCTGTAATTTCTCGTGTGATGCTATCTTGTAATGTTTGTAAAGTTCTTGGTTTGCTGATGTAAGATGTCCTTATAAGAAAAAATCCAAAGGACTCAAATTCAGAGATTTTTTAGGCCATTCAACCGGCCTTCGACATCCAATCCATTTCCCTGTTATTGTGTTATCTAAATATCTGCACACATCATTCACAAAGTGTGATGAAGCACCGATCCTGTTGAAACCACATATTTCACAGAATCGTTAATTTTATATCATCGAGGTGAAATAATAATAAAAAATTATAACTGATACATGATTAAAATTATGTTAGAATTAAAAAAAAACATCTATGTAGTAGCTGGTCTATGGGTCCAGACTTTTGCACCATCCTATATATATATATATATATATTTAGATTTTTCACTTATAAAATAGATCATTCAGTGAAGACCGGGGTTGTTCCAATAAAAACAAGCTCGATGATACTCGATTACAGAGTACAGAGCATTTATATGTGATTTTATGAAGGCTTACCAAAGCATTCCTTTCAGGACACCAATGATCACCATTAAAGATATTTTTTCTTACAAATATTATTTATTCATATTATTTATTCAAATTAAATGTTTTTTCCTACATATATATATATATATATATATATATATATATATATATATATATATATATATATATATATATATATATTATCTTTTATATATTATATTAATATTTTGTTTTTTTGCCATTATTATTATTATTATTATTATTTTTATTATTTATTATTATTTTTTTTTTTTTTTAATTTCTTTATTTTGATTCTATGCGGTCCCAACCACATAACTTTCCAAATTGAAATTTTAAATTTCTTTTCTTTTTTCTACATTTCATTCTTTCCAAATATGATCTAAGGTTAAGATCGGATTCTAATTCTACCTGATGAGATCTCAGTTTATAATAGCTGTTGATCGATAACATCGACATGCCAGTGTCGCAGATTTTGTACATGTCTGTGTAAATAAAAATAATCATATATATATATATATATATATATATATAGAGAGAGAGAGAGAGAGAGAGAGAGAGAGTGCATGTATTATATTAGTGTCTGTACATATTAATCTGTTGAAACTCCAATGTTTATAAAAAGTGCTCAATAATAAGTAGAGCTGTTCTTTAGTATAAATTTATATTTATACAAACATTATTGTTACATATGTGCATACATGTTTCGGTTGTACTCTTCACAGAGAGTCAACCTCTTCAGACAAAAAAAAACGAGGAAGTGAAATGGGATTTGGAAAACTTTCTTATTATTGGGATGTGTTTATAATTTCACCGATGAAGCTTAGTATCGAATTACATTCTTTACTTGTAAACCCTTTCAATTCGTTTCTATCCTTTTTATTTATTATTTTTATTACTTTTATCATCCATTTTATAATGCTTGTTCCCTACTCTCTCCTTTTATTACCTACTTAGTGGCTTAGTAAGGATTACCTACTTCTCAGTTTAACACAATACGATACTAAGCTTGACCGGTGAAATTGTACCCCCTCCCCCCAAATATACTTAATAAGAAAGTTTTTCAAATCCCATTTCCCTTCCTCGTTTTTATGGTCTGAAGAGGTTGACTCTCTGTGAAGAGTACAACAGAAACATGTATGCACATATGTAACCAATAATTTTTGTATAAATAAAAATTTAAACTATATATATATATATATATATATAGAGAGAGAGAGAGAGATTTTGACGATACAAAACCTTTTTTATAAAATTAAGTTCCAAATAAAGATCATATGCAATTGTATTATAATTGTTTACAGCTGTTTCAAGGCAGTGTTTATTTTAAGTCATAAATCATAAAAATTATAAATGCTGACTATCTTCAGAACTTACTTTTATACATGTCCAAAATGTCCCAAATTCTACCAAAATCAGAACAAACACACAAGGAAAGTCTTCTCAACGGATACCTAGGTAAATACTATCAATTATTAAACTCAATCCCACATCAAAATGCATATTAAAAAAAAATAAATAAATAAAAAAACAGGTAAAACCGCCATATTGGTTTAAGATGGTAAAGTAATTGATATTGGGTAGACAGAAGAAAGAATTATGAATAAAAACGAGGTAGAAAGTGCTGAGAAAGATGGGTAAAGTGGTGATGAAATATGAAATAACCCGGAGCACTGCTTACCATAATTATTGGATTGTGAGATAAGACTCGATTCTATGAGACGCCTCTGGTTGGTATTGTAGGTAAATGAATAGTTTGTAGATGAGTTTGTTTTGTAGGTATATATTTTATAAATAAATACTCAGGGCTTTACGGAGCCCTCCAAAAAGTAGCGCGCTCCAGGAGCATGCTCCTTTTTGCTGGAGTGAAGGAGAGGAGGGCTACTTTTATATTCAGCGGGAGTTGAGCGGGAGCAACTCCATTTGGGACTAAAGAGCGGTGGTTTTATCGCTCCGCGCTCCTCGCTCCAAAATTATTTGATTTTTTTTTTAACATTAGTTTTTTATTCAGCAATATAAAGGAAAAGTAAAGAAAGTCTCAGAGTTTACTCTGAATTATTTAAAAAAATTATATCTCTGGTAGAGAGAGGGAGGGGGCCTAGGCGAAGACGATTTAATTGTAATGTTTTTAACAATCTTTTTTTTAATGGTTTTATTCGTTTTACCCCCCCCCCCCCCCTAACCCCGTCGACTTGCTATCAAGCGATGAGACAGATCAAAGGCGTCATTAAAGTTTTTTTTTTTATTGCAGTCAGTGACTTGAGTGTTCTATTTCTTTGGAAAGATTAAAGAAAGTTGAAATACATTTGAGTTAGGGGTACGAACGATTTTGACACCATCTGAGTGCAGGTCGGGAGGGGGGGGCGAGAGAGAGAATTCAAAATGTTTACTAGCTGACCTGAGATAATTACTAAGGCCCTTTTAAAAAGTACACTGCTATCTTTCTGTTGCATAAAAACTCCGAAAATTAGCACTCTAGATAGGGGAGGTAAGTTGCCCAATCAAGGTTTCAGAGTACAGTCTACCCTACTATTTAATTCATATAACTTTGGGGAGGATATATGTGGATTCATACCGTTCCTAAGTGTATTAGTGAAAGTTATGTTGTTTTTCTTCCCTTAGACTAGATAGTCTGCTTGACTGGATAGAAGTATGTATGTATGATACACAATTTAGGAAAACTCGTCAAAGGAAAACTTGGCAACGGAAAATTCGTCAATGGAAAATTCGGCAACGGAAAACTCAGCAATTTTGGCCAAGTAGGAAAATTCGGCAATTATCGAATAAATATCGATTGAAAATAGATTTTAGAACCGTTTTTACAGGAGATATACTTGTAAATACGGGGCTACCCCCTCCCCAGTGAAGAATATTTTTTATATTGTTTTTGGTACTTGTGCAGTTTACAAACCGGGCTATTTTTTAGATAAAATTTTCAAGTTAAATTAAATTTTTACGATATCTTTTGTTTATTAAATTGTTAGGTGAAAGTACAGAATGGTTAACAAAGCCCCCCTCACTCCATGTTAAGAATGGCTTTCTAAATAATGTTATTTCAATCCGGTTCGTAATTACGTTACGAAATTAAAGGTTTGGACTGGGTTATTTTTTACATAAAATTTTCAAGTTAAATTCAATTTTTACGATATCTTCTGTTTATTAAATTGTTATGTGAAAGTACAGAATAGTTAACAAAGCACCCCCCCACCCCCATTCTCCCCATGTAAAAAAATCGTTGTCTAAATAATGTTATTATTTCAAGCCGGTTCGTAATCAAGTTACGAGATTAAATCCATCATAATTCATTTAGATTTCTTTGTAAACAAGTCAGCTATTTTAATTGACAAAACATCAATTGCTTCGTGTGTGTGCAAAACTTGAAAGGAATTTATAAACTATCGAGTAGAAAGTCATTTAAACTGGCTTTAAATTCTTAGAAAATTTTCATGTATTGAAAAAAGCAAAATTGTTTTCTTGTTCTCAGGAAACGAAAATTTACGTATAATCCTATACTTCGTCCGACATGTTCTCCTATAACTCTCAAAATATTAGCGAGATTTTGTCAAATATTATCTTACGGTCTTACACTTAAAGTGACATCTCAACCCATATTGACGAGATCCTTTGACGCCCACCCCTATCCTTCGACCACTCATTGGCAGAATAGAACGTTTATGAAAGAAGGTACATTTTTATTATGGAGCGCTGAAAAAGAGCCGCTCCTTTTTTATAGGAGTTGGAGCAGGAGCGGCTCCTTTTTGAAAATGGGGAGCGTGAGAGGAGCCAGCTCCAATTTTGGGCGTTGGAGCAGGAGCGGGAGCAGCTCCAAAAGTAGTGGAGCGCGTAAAGCCCTGTAAATACTCTGTAAACGATAGTTTCTGTTTAACCCATTGTTGGAGCCTTGACTGGTACTAGCACTCCGGGTGAGAGTGGACCTAGGAGTAATTATAACTAAGGCAAAAGAAATAGTTACAAATGAAAGCGAATTAGAAAAGGCTGAAGAAGATGGATTTCGGGGGTGGGGATGGGGGTGCAACTACCTTGCCCAAGGTTGTCTGAAGCAGTTTAGTGTTATCCTAGGGGCCTTTGTGAAAGTGGTGTTGAATTGATGCTAACATAAACATGAAGTATCTTTGCCTTTTATCAAAAGTTTTTCTCCTTGCAACATAGGAAAAGTTATAGCAAAGTTGAGCAAATAAAGAATATGGCAAGAATTATAACAGGCGACCCCTTCCCACCAGCAACAACATCCGTGAACAAAACTAGATCTCAGTGGGAGCTCCATCAAAGAATATATTACATGAAACATTATTACTTATAAGATAGGCTCATTCAAGAAAGTGCAAGACGCTTTCGTTCATCAGTTCAAGGGGAGCATTCAGCACTGAATAGACCACTTCACAAACTATGGGACAGTGAAGAACCTCACAACAACCAGTGAAAATCGTCCAAACGATTCAAGATGCCCAGCTGCGCTGATCAATGACGTGAGAGATTCAGTTCGAAACGTTTTCATATTCCTCATTTAAAAACACCCAATCGGCAGAGAAGGACGTTTGTTTTTCTTTACTCGCGACCATCGCACGAGTATATTTCAAAAGGATTCTTTATTTTGATTAATTCAACAGAAGCGTTGTTTTCCTTCTTTCGCCAGGTAAAAAAAAGAAAATAAAAAAATAGAAAATAAATAAATAAAAAATTAAAAAAATAACGACATTTCGGGCACGTCTACTTCACTATTTTGTTCATACAAGTGGAATTCTTGTTTTATACTTCACCAACAACATCTTGATAAGCAACTCACTGGTAATGTATGACATTTGTACATGCTTAAGTGGAAACGACATCAGCCCTAGTTAGATGGGAACGGTGGAGGTCTTGGACTGCCAAAAGTGTTCAAGTTGGTAAAGGATAGGCATCCAGCCATAAAATTGCCTTAAATACAATGTCTAGTCGAAATACAGCAGGAAAAAAGAAAGGCAGTGCCAGTAGCACTAATGCTGCTGGTAATGTCTTGGGCTTCGTAGATCCCAGGATGCGTGGATCTTCAGGGCCTATGGATTCCATCAAGCCTTGCCAAAGACAGGAGTGGAGAGGAAGACTTAGATTTCGAGACTAGACAATCAGGCCCCACCCTCATCAGAGGATTAATTGTGGCCTGATTCAACAAATAAACCGGTTGATGATGATGATGATGATGATGATGAGAGTCAGAAACACTGTGAGTAAGAATGAGCTGAAAACTCTATACCTGTCACTTAAGTTTTGGATACAGCAAGATGGAGCAAGCTATGACACCTCGAACCTGTCCCAAGATTGACTGAAAGAGAACTTTGGAGGCTATGTGATTTTAAGTGGGCACCTCACAATCAAAACCATAACCCCCCCCCCCCACACACACACACACACGATTTATTTCTTCTTTCTCTAGGACTACCTTAAAGACAGAGCTATGCCTGGAGACCCAAGAACATTATGGAAGGAAGTCAGAGCTATACCCTGGCCGGTTTGTAAGGATGTCATGGCCAAATTTGTGCAGCGCCTCACGAAAAGCACAGAGCTGAATAGAGGTCATCTCTAACACACATGCTCTAAAATAAAGAAAAAGAGTCCAAGGATTCTCATGTTTTGATGTTTTATGCACAATAAACCAGTTATCACCAATGTTTCATTTAATTCTTGCAGAAATATACGGAACTTAGGGCCCCTTTTGTTTGGGTTACCTGGTATTTATTTTTGCATTACAGAAGTAAAAAGTTCAGATTTTATAAATAATAATGAATAAGAATATATGATATTCCATCTTATACCTTTTGAACACCCAGCCACCATATTGAATATGCGTTTTCTAGAGAACACACGGGAAAAGAGACAATGATAAAGAAACAGTAATAATAAAGAGACGGCTGCATTGTCATATATACATACATTTATTTCTCATGGAGGTTTGTCAAAGACAACGTAAAAGGGACATAATAAAATATGATGCACAAAAGGAGGTGAAAATTACAGACGTAATTACTAATGTAAGAGTCCACATTAAAAGTCCCTACTCTCTACATACAATCGAAATAAACATGAACTGCCAGGGTAAACATATCATAGAGAATGCATGGGCTATGTAAAATTAATACAACTTACTTTGTATTATCTGGGAACTATTTTTGATACGACTAGTACATAATTTAGTTAGTAGAGAATAACAGGAAATGAAAACGGAGCTAAGAGGTTAGCAGAGGTCAACTTGATGTCCCCGATTTGAAAATTGATTAGACTATGGTAATGTACTAGAAACAGATATGACATAATATTGCTGAAAGAGGGTGAGAGAAAAGATAGTCTGTTTGGAAGCATGCATTGGCATTGGACGTGTAATGACATGGGCTGTCAACATATAACTAATTAATGATTTCGATCTCTCTTTCTCTCTCTCTCTCTCTCTCTCTCTCTCTCTCTCTCTCTCTCTCTCTCTCTCTCTTTCTTTTTCTATCCCACCAGTCAGTGATTTAGAATGAGGATCACGCTGAGTGAATGTCTCGCTGTCTTCCATCAGTTTTGTCTCGAGTTAGTCTTTTTGAAGATATGAAAAAGAGGCTTTAATTACAGGCATTCTTTCAGTCGAGGAGAATCGCAGACGAACGATCTTATGTATGACACATGGTTGAGAAAGTGGAGTTTTTTACTCTTAAGATTTACCTCTTAACGTTTGCACTTAATCACCACTTAATTTATTTTACTTCAAAATTCCAATTTTTCCTATATATATATATATATATATATATATATATATATATATATATATATATATATATATATATATTATTTTGTTTATTATTGTTATAATTAATGTTATTTGATATGCAAATTACTATATCATACGGTAGTCTTAAGGGTAATATATTATTATTATTATTTTATCATTATTATTATTTGTTTATGTATATATTAGTGATATTTTAAGCTGAATTATTTCGACACTTGATTATTGGGGAAATGGTCGTATAATCAGTACCATTGGAGAGCCATGAATATTATAACTGTCCTGTTTTTAAATCTCCGAAACAGTTACATGGTAAACAGCTGATGATCCCCGTGTTAATATTAAACGCTTATGGTCTCCTGTTTTTGTTTCACTCTTTGATAATTAACCCCCCCTTTTTTTTATTTATTTATTTTTTTTTTTTTTTTTGTATTTTACTTATATTTTTTCATTTATTTTTTTCATTTATTAATTTTCCAACGAATGTTAAGTCTGCAATATCTTGGATTTAGTTAGTTTGTCTGGGAATTTAAACTGCATTTTACATTTTTTTATTTATTTTTTTTATTTATTTATTTATTTTTTTAAATTTATTTATTTATTTATTATGTTTTTTTTTAATGACTCAAAGCTTCTTTAGACTATATATATATATATACTTATAAGTCAATGTTTGTTTGTGTGTTATCGAAATCGATATGTTAACATTAACTGTTAACATATCGATTTCGATAACACAAAACAAACATTCAAATAAGTAATAAGGGTTAAATATTTTAAGGAATCTAAAAACACCATTAAAATTTTCCTTCAATTCCATCTGTGGTCTGGATAACTGATATCCATTAGGTTCATAAAATAACTGACATATATTAGAATGTATTTTTTAAAATATATTTTCTTCGTTTCATAAAACAAAAATAAAATTAAACAAAGAATATCTCGGTTAAGAACACATCTAAAAAAGATTTAAAGATTTAAATTATTCTTATTCGTGTTTGTAAGGTTTAAAATAATTAAATAAAAACGAATCATCCAGTATTCATTAAAGCCATTTGCTGCTTTACAGCTGTCTGTGTAAGACACGCAGAGTCCAGAATATATCAGGAAAAGTAGAGTTTTCTTTTTTTTTTTAAAGATTTTCAAATTTTCGCCTAGAGATCGATTCAGAATATAACTTCAAAAAGTTGACAAAATAAAAGAAATTCGTCTCTTGAACAGATAAAAAAAGATTGAAAATCTTGAATAAAAAACAAGCGACTTGTTATTTTTATAAATGATTTTTCTTCAAAACACCACCGTGCTAACAGTTTTTTTTTATATATTACTTGACCTCATGTTACAAATGGTATTTTTAACTTTTCGTTTGGGCAACGCCTGGTGAATAGCACTAGTACTTAATATTTTATTTAGTTGTGTAGCAAATGTCACGGATTCATTTGTCTGAATAATATTTTGAATATTAATTATTCTTTTCAAAGTTATCTATTATTTTTTACTAAAGCTGAGTTAATAAACGTTTCTTTCTCTAAGGCTTTTCTCCTATATATTTTAACTATACAAACTACATTTTAAAATATTCCTTGGTTTTGGGATTGAGTTATGTTTAAAAAATCCATTTTAATTGTTTGAATAAGCCGTAATTTGCAATTGACTCATTAAATCACCCATCTCTTACTAAGTTTCTGCCTATTGCTCTCACTCTTTCTCTCTCCCCTCACTGTATGTTGTTTGACCTCCACCCCCCATTCTTATTTTATACAGTATATGTTGTGTTGTCGCCGGTCGAGGATGGCTTGGATTAAGAACAAACAGAGATGGAGAGTAAATGAACACAAACTTTATTTATATAGGACGCCATTACAAGTGGGGACAGGAAATGGAGACAGGCTAAGGGCAGATAATTACCGAAGTTTAAAAGGTAAACAAATCAGCTATGACATACTGATACAGTATATATCACTCTTGCTTCAGTCTCCTCTCCTCTCCTCTCCTTTCCCCCCTCTCTGTTTATTAAGTCAAAAGTTATAAAACAGAAGATTGGAACACTAACTATTGTTTATAATGAACTATTACCGATAGCTGGAGAGAAAAGGAGAGATAAAGAAAAAGAGATATAGTGAACAAAAAAACTAACTTTATATTTTGTCTTTTTATTCAAAACAATTTAACTGGCTTTGCAAACTCCAGATTAAGGATCGATATCATACTGAAAACATGGAAAAACGTTATATTGGAATCTTGTATTATTTAAATGCTGGGTCCGAATTAAAATAATTTCGAAACAATTGTAATCTGATTTGCTATGAACTTTTTCTTTTAGGATTAGCTCAAAAGCTATTTATAAACGTATTAAGCTCTGTTTTATCATAAGAGAAATATTGAGCTTCTATTATCTTTGCAAGTTCAAAACTTAATTCAATTTTGGAAACTTCTTATGAGAACTTTTTCCAAGTGAATTTTAAATAATTTTTGTATATATATATATATATATATATATATATATATAAAAGTCAGATTAATATTATATCCCAATAACCATGTTTTATTTTATTATTTTTATTTTTTCACATTTTCAAAAAACATAACATTTCTGTGAGATATATTTTTTACGGTCCGTTTCATTTGTCTTGAGCCAAACAACATTTTTATGTCAATATTGTCTCTGCAACATTACAAAATCATCATAAAAAATTCACAAAGAGTAAAAAGTTTTTGGATTAAAGTGTCTTGAAAAAAACTTACACTATACAGTGGTTCATTTTTGGGTGAAACCAAACAAAAAACAAAGAAAAGAGCAAACTCACACGTGGGGGAACCCACTAATACGCCATTTTGATTTTTTTTCGTTCAGAGCTAGTACATCCTAAAAGTTATGTGGACATTTATAAATTTTAATTCAGTAATATTTCTTAAAATAGTTAATAAGTTCTATAATTTATTTATAAAATTTGAATTCACTTGAGGGTAATTTTTTTCCTTTCTATATTTGCTCTGTTGTCACTAATTGACAATCATCGGGCTGAATCTTTTAAGGAGACTGCAAAGTAAAACAGCACTGATAGTATATGCTAATACATATATTGTCATTAATAATTTTTATATATATATATATATATATATATTATTATTATTATTATTATTATTATTATTATTATTATTTCATGTATCCACATAACATTTTATAAGGAGATATCATTTTTTATGTATCAATTTTCAGTATTTACTTCAACAGCATTTAAGCTTGAAGATTTCCCCCCCGGGGATGAAACGCGGGAGCCTCTGTGTAGCTTAATTGCCATAAATATATTTTCATAGTTTACTATATATATATATATATATATATATATATATATATATATATATGTATACAAGTCTGGTTAAAGACGACAGAATTTTTAAGTTTTGCAATTTTCCTAGTTATATTCTCGACAAGGCGAGCAAGCTTTCGGGTCTCCGGTGATAGTTAATTAATAGAGTCAGGTGCACAACGCCAGAAGAAGGCACCCGAAGTGCAAAGTCAAAAATTAAAACGACGGTTTTAAACGAAGGAAGAAAGAGTGCTTACGTAGCAGGGATCGAGTTGAAAAACTTGTCGTGGGTCAGCCCCGAAGAGAGGTACCACCACCACGGCCGAACTGCCGTAAACAACTGGCGTGGGGACCACAAGCCTTCCCTAGATTCCGGGAGCAGACTGCTACAGAACGTATTGTCGTTTTTCCCTCTAGGTTGGAAGGTAAATCACTCTGCCTGGTTTTCGTGAAAATAACGTACATTGGGTAGATTCGAAAATCAACCACTGTCAAAGTAAAGAAAGAGGTTTTTCTTCGTAAGACAAGGGAAAGAACAATAATGCAAAGGACTTTTGCTAACAAAGAAATATTTAATTATATATATGTGTATATCCAACTTACACCAGCTGGTGGTGAAGAATAAAGAAACAGAGTTTCTCGAGCACACCTTGTCTCTATCGTTGTGTTTTGCTTGATGCTACCGGGTCCCCCGAAGAAACGGGTATTGCAACAGATGTATGAAATTATTTTTATCCATGATTTTAGTGTTAGTTATTAGCATTTTTTACTCATCGAGAACATAACTAGATTTGCAAAACGCAAAAATTCTGTGGTCTTTAAACATTTCCTACACTGAAGATTGCATAAGCATGAAACACTGGTGTCTGTAAATAATAATAATAAATATTTATGTGAATATATATATATATATATAAATATATATATATATATATATAATATGAAAGCTGAATTAACTTTTGTTTCCCAAAAGCTTTTTTCCTATATAATTTAATAACACAAAATACATGCTAAATATTCGTTATGTTTGGAAAAAACGTCCATTTAGCTGCAATTTGCAATTAATTTGCCAAATGACCCACCTCTTACTAAGTTTCTATCGACTACTCTCACCCTCTCTCATTGTATGTTGTATAAACTCCCGCCGGCTTATTTTATATGGTGTCTATCACTATCACTCCCCCTTCTCTCTCCATCATTCTCTCTATCTTTTTATTAACAGTCAAAGTTAATAAACACATGATAAAGTAAATAGATTGAAAAAGTTCATTATTAACAGAAGGGAATATCACCACAAGTAGTAAAACTATTAAACCAGTAACTGGAGAGTGTGTGTGTGTGTGTTAGAGAGAGAAAGAGGGAGAGAGAGAGAGATACAGACAGACAGACAGATAGAGAGAGAAGAGAGACTAATTTTGAATTTTGTCTTTTTATTTATTTATATTTAACTGGCTTTGCAAACTCACTTTTTCCTTATCCAAACAACATAACCCGAGCTTCATTGTCATATATAGGACAATAAAAGGATAAAATAATACCGACGGTATGAGTTAAAATGGAAAAGCGGAGGACCTAAAACTCAACGTTTCGCCCACTGTTGCATGAGCTTTATCAAGAGAGAAAAAGCTAAAAGTGGAATAAACCGAGATCTGTAATTTTGGGGAATGTATACAATACTCAGGATATACTAAATTATATCTATCTATATATATCTTTCTCTCTCTCTCTCTCTCTCTCTCTCTCTCTATATATATATATATATATATATATATATATATATATATATATATATATATATATATATATATATATAAGAATATATAAGGAGGCAAAATACCTTCAAAGCATATTTAAGATGCGATATTAATTTAAAAGAAAAATCGTAACAGATTTTCTCTTTTTTAAATTTTTTTTTTATAAACTTTCATTTTAGTTTATAATAATTACAAATATTTCACCAGGTATAATTGACCGTATCAGTGTGTCTGGGAATCCAATAAGATCAGGATTCCCAGACACACTGATAAGGCCAATTATACCTGGCGAAATATTTGTAATTATTATAAACTGAAATGAAAGTTTATAAAAAAAAAAATTAAAAAAAGAGAAAATCTGTTACGATTTTTCTTTTAAATTGATATCGCATCTTAAATATGCTTTGAAGGTATTTTGCCTCTTTTCTTATTCTTAAATTTCTAATAGATGCTTAAAAAAAATATGAACTCTATATTTGATTATACATATATATATATATATATATATATATATATATAAAGTATAAAACTAAAAGTAGGATGTATACTTTTAGAAGTTTGAACCTATCCTGAAATGATCTAAGCTCAATATACAAGATAGAGCAATAATATAGATAAATTAAAAAAGAGAAATAAAAAATGAAAAAATGACAAATCTATTTCGTCTTCAGTTGTTCAATGTTTTTCATTTATATATATATATATATATATATATATATATATATATATATATCAGAGAGAGAGAGAGAGAGAGAGAGTAAGGTTGATTAAATCATATCTTCCGTTATGTTATTAGACTAAATAATGTGACTTAATAGCCCCACAATGCTGAGCCGACAAACCATATACGCCACTTCCCGTTCTCTCTTGTAAATAATGTATTATTACCAAGCATACCAAAGGAGACTTAAGTCCACCAACTGTCCTGACTACAGAGGAAAGCAACACATTTTCAAATGATTCAGTCTGGTGTCTGTTGCCACATTACAGCTATGTTCAGTTCAGGAGTTGTACGCAGTCGAGCAGGAGAAACGATATTGGCTGCGGCTGCCCAGCTGAAGTGTACATCAACTCTATTTTTGGCAACATCTAAAATTATGGATTTATTTCTATAATGCAGTAAGTGCGAGTAAAGATACAGTTGTAGAAACAGTACTGAAATCTTTATACAAAGTAGATATGTGTAAATGATTATATATTTCTATGTATAAGATGCACTCCTAAACTAATTAATCGATCATTATGAATTTTAGAACACAACTGCTAGGCAGAAAAGTGGGTAATGTGGGCTATATTTAGTTTAATTTAGTGTTATGCAAAGGCGGCAAAGAGGGAGTGGAAGCCCTTTCTGAAAATTCAGATACCTCCGAGTTTTGTGAAATTTTAACAAGAGGTTACATTTTTACAAGGGCTCAGAAGAAGATTAAATCTGGACAGTATAGGGAGATGTGTGCAGAAGAGTAAACTTCAATGGTATGGCCACATTGAAAGAATGGATGAGATTTCTTGGGTTAGTAGATGTAATACAGTTGACGTAGCAGGTTTAGTTCACAGGCCAAGGCCCAGGAAAACATAGGAAGAAGTGATAAAAATGGATCTGAGGGAAAGTGGAATAAATAAAGACCTGCACAGAGATAGGTTTGTTCAGAACTCAATTTTTTAAAGACGCCCAATGCATGCTAGCATGTAAAATGGACGTTAAACCGATGATGATGATGATGATGATGATGATGATGATGATGATGATGATGATGATGATGATGATGAGAAATCAATTAATAAATATTTCCCAATTTTCAGTTTCTCTGTAGCATTTTAAACGGTTTTTAGGGAGGAATGATATGGGCATAATTTCTCATTCGAAAATTCAAATATTTCAGATTTGCATTGATTTTGATTCATATTATACACCAATTAAGCAAGATTTCAATTTTTTATTAAAACCCATTAAGCTTAAGTCTTTAATCTTAAACATTTTCTAGAATCAAAATAATGTAATGGATTTTGATCAAAATTGGAATTAGGATTCCAGACATAAGTCAAGGGAGGCGCGATAACGCTCTATCCCTTAATAGACTCCACGAATGGCCTATGCTGGAAATCTCATTTCTTTGATCAATCATAACTCAAAAACCAATAAACCAAATTAGTTAAAACTTTGCACAAAATTTTTATTTGATAGGTTATAAGTATGTAGAATTTCAGCATCATTAGTCAAGGCAACCCAGAGATCCAGAAAATTCAATCATGAAATCATGTAATCTGTGTGTACGTACGTATGTACCACCCTGTATCTCATCAACTATTTAATGGATTCAGCTGATTTTTGCCAGAGATAGAGATTCTAGGGTCTAGTTGATAGCATTTTAATTTCAGTTTACCATATACCTTAGTTTTCCAGAAAATTCCAAAAAACCTTAAAAATGACCATTGTATTGAGGCATAGCCTTTACAAAAGTAGTGACATTCCATGATAAATGCCAGTATACTAAAATCATATGCCCTTAATAGGGTTAAGATGAAAATTCATATGCACTAAATGTACAAAAGCAAGGAAATTCCAAAATTTTTACACTTTTATTGTCATTAAGGGTAAGCGAGCACAACAGGGCTATGTATTTTACTGGTAGGAATTTTTCTTCAGCGCACCTCACACACTTCATCCACTCATGCATAGAGATTTATACTGTAGTGATGTGATAATGAAATGGTTTGGTTAATATGTAGTCATACCCTTAATGACAATAATGCTTTTGTACATTTAGTGTATATGAATTTTTATCTTAACCTTATTTCAGTATACTGGCATTTATCATGGAATTTTAGTAGCATTATATGTTGATTTTAATCTTCGTAAGGAAACATAAAAGTGGTGCAAAAATGTTCAGTTTGGAGAATTCATTTTACCCGTCCTGGGACGGGTATTCTTCTTGTTCTATTTTTAAATTAGCAGGAAGGAATCACCTCATATTATTTTGTTAATACTTATTTTGGTGCTTGTGCAGATGAGCGGCCCTACGAAAAAAATATGTTTTAATAAAAACAGTATTATGTACTTATTCAGTATTATTTTCTTACTCACTGTAGAAAAAAGTAGAAAAAATTATCCACTAGAACTTTAATTACAAGTATTTTTCCATTTTTCATATAACAGCGATTCGTTCAGTAAGCGTCAATCTTTTTTCTTAAAAATAATTCAAGGGCAGATAATTCGCATGGAAGGGTAGCAAGTGAGAATATGAACATTTTGTTTTATTGCAATAAATTAATTTAATTTCGTTTATTTACTTTCATTTTGTTTTATTGGAATAAATTTAATTCTTATATATGTAGTTGTTTTTTTTGTTTTTTTTTTAAATTGCGTGATTATCTCCCTTGCGAATTATCTGCCCTTGAATTAGTTTTAAGAAAAAAGATCGACGCTTACTGAACGGCCGCTCATCTGCACAAGCACCCTTGTTTTTTTTACATTATATGATATTCAATTTTGGGGGTGAGGTCGCCCAACAATGTACTTAGCATTTATTAATGTTGAATCAAAGTGACATTAATTTAAATGATTGTATGTAAATTGATAGTCTTTATCCCTCACAAGGCACATCCGGCGTTTCATGGGAATCAATGAGGACTCCTGCACATTCCTGCTCCAAGCCCTGAGCCTCTTATTAACATTTCTATTTCTATTTCAAAAGATTTCAAGCTAGAAATAAAATAGACTAAAGTAAAACGTTGTATTTATTTTTTTATGGATTTCCAGCGCGAACGCTGACCCCACGATTATGTTGTACCCCATTTGATCAAAATGAAATATATATATCCAAATACTCCGGCTAATGTAGTTTCAGAACATATATGATATATCTCTCCAAATCTTTGGAGTTTGTGAACAAACAGACAGGAACTACAACTTTGTTTAGTATATCTATTATTACATTGGAGCTGACTTCATCAACGTTTGTTTCCCTAAGGCTTTTTTCTATATATTTTAATCACACAAAATATTGAAATTCAGTGATGTTTGATAAAACTTCCATTTGAATTATTCTAATTAGTTGAACTTTGAAATTAACTCACCGAGTGACCCATATCTTATTAAGTCCTCTTCTCTCTATTTCTCTGTTTATTAACAGTTGAAGATAACAAAAAAAGGAATAGTCCATTATAAACAAAAGGGAATATCACCACAAGTAGTAATACTTTTTAACCCAGTAGCTAGAGAGAGAGAGAGAGAGAGAGAGAGAGAAAGAGAGAGAGAGAAAGGGGGGCAGACAGGTAGACTGAGAGCAGAAATAGACTAATTTTGAATTTTGTTTCTAAAAATTTAATTGGCTTTGCAAACTCACTTTTTCCTGATATTCAAACAATCTATCCTGAGCTAATTTTTTCTAATATATATATATATATATATATATATATATATATAGTAAAAATAAGAATTAATAAACTAAATAAATAAACAATAAAACCAAACACACAGACGATAGAATAAAATGAACTCAACCACACACCCTCTCTTTTCTTTCATTCGCCCATAACGATACCTATAAAACATTAACTCAAGTCTTCTTATTTAAAAAAAACTAATCCTGAAGACGACTAAGAAAGTCGAAAGCGCTCGAAAAAAAAATGGCCGAATTAAGAAGAATTGGGGAAATACTCTACGGATTGCCACCTGAAACCAGAAGGATAGCTCGACGGTTTGAGAACCTCACGAAGAAGATTTACAAACGAGAAAGTTCCGTGACGTTCAACAACACTTGCTTGGATAATGACGTGCTTCCTATATATATATATATATATATATATATATATATATATGTATGTGTATATATAGTCTTATGGGATCATAAATAAAATTAATTTTTCTTAGGATTTTTTATATATGCTCTAATTTTCTTTTATTTGGTAGTAAGGTTTTTATACATCTTGTATCTGGAAAGTAGTTAGCAAACATGCAGACACACAAGTCTCTTATTTTATTATAGGCATCCAAAAACAACACAATTCTCATTCATTTTATTATTGGCTTCCTCTCTCGAGACAATGTATACCCTCTGAACGGATGGCTGCACAATAAGTTTATAGTCAAGTAACATTTGTGCAATCCCCAACCGTACATCCCCTGACTCAGCATTTCTTAAGTCCAGTGGTAGGGAGAAATCAAAAATGAGTAGAAGCAACGCTGGGATAAGTGGAGAAAGACTGGTATTATTTTGGAGATTTTCTACTCCTAGACATATGAAGGCCTAAGATGATAGTCTACTTAACTATTTCATCTAGAGTTGGATTTATAAGTTTTCCGAAGATATTGTGGTTCCGGATGCAACACTAAACTGCGTGTTTGTTCGTTTTGTTGGTTAAGCGAGTCGGACTTCTGCATAGAGCTCACGAAGATTGTGCCTCAGAGTTGTATGGTCTGCATGAAGTCCTTCTCGTTGGTCGCAGTTATTCTTTAATCTATGAGATTGCATGTTTTACCCCCAACACTGACAGCAGCAAGGCTCAGCTGTCGCATGCAAAGTCAGGGAAGTTCTAGCTCAGAACACACAAAGGAATGGTGCCTAAGCAAGATTGCCACAAGCAGAGACAATCAGAGAACAACAGATTGTGATGCTGACTCCTCCTGGATTTTCACCAGATACAATTTTTATTTCTTAAGAACACACACGATTGTCTGGGCTGAATGAAGTCCTCCCCATTAGTCGTAGCTATTGATTAACCTGCAGGATTGTAGGTTTTTACTCCTGACACCGAGAACAGAAAGGTTTAGCGGTTGAATGCGAAGTCGGGGAAGGTTTCGCCATGAAGATTGTGCAGAAACAACGTTGCAAGTTTCACTTGAATGATTTGCGGTTCCGTGCCTGACTAGTCCTTGCTTGTTACCCGCAGAGCCAGAGACGATCAGGGGAAGCCAGATCCTGATGTCAACAAAACACATTTAATTATGTAACTTTTGTTAAGAAAGCTATTAATGTCAATGAAATGTGGAAAAACTCTCTTTATATATATATATATATATATATATATATTGTTTTTATGGAAATCGCTCCAGACAAGGCATAACACCATTTGATTAAGGAGTTAACAAGAACAAAAGATGATTATCACAAAGACAGGAGATGCCCATTAGCCTTAGTCTTAAAAAAAACCCCAAGGCTATAGGTAGGAGGAAAACAGTCAGCAGGAAGAGAGTTCCACAAGTCTGCAGTTCTTGAAAAGAAGCTACTGGAATAGGAAGCTCTATTACAATGAGAAATCAAAACAGCGAATTGGTGGAGATCACTACACTAACGAGTCAAACGAGCTGGAACAAAAGAGGCGGGGAATAGATCACATAATTCTGAAAAACACATTCCATAATAGTACTTATAGAAAAGACTGAGACTAGCAACATCACGTCTGTGAGAGAGAGGGTGCAGAGGAGTAAGTAAAAACTAAATTCGTATTAATCAGAATGGCACAACTTTGTTGACCAGTTTGATTCTGCTGTTGACACTCTTGCAGGAGGGACCATGTAATTTAGTGAAAATGATACGATGGAACTGACTGAATTCGAACTTGGCACACCCAGGTCGTCAGCCCATGTCGTTATCCACTTAACCACCATCACCTCCATCTTTGGAGTGATGATGACAGAATCAAGAATCAGTTTTCAAAGGGAAATCAGGAAGAACATCTCCAGAATCATCAAGAGAAGAATTGTCAGCAAAAAGACGAGCAAAGAGATCAGCCTTATCCTTAGAAGATGAAATAACCTGAAAACCATTAAAAAGAGAAGGAATAATAGACTTGCCACTATTAACAACACAAGGCCTCTCTAAAAAGTGTCCGACCTTAGGACAGTAAAAATATTTTAAATACTTGACGGGGTTGGGACCCTAACCCCCTTCAAAGTAGGCCCCTTGTGTTTGCATACACTTAGCCCACCTATCCATCCACTGCCGAAAACACCTTTAGAAGTCTTCTTTTTGGAACGGTGTTCATCTCTGCCGTCACATTCTGCATTATCACTTCTCTTGTCTTAAAACGGGAACCTTTCAATGGCATCTTCAATTTTTGAAACAACCAGAAGTTGCAAGGAGCCATGTCTGGAGAGTAGGGAGGTTGGCAAACGACCCGAATTCCATGTTTGGCCAATAAATGTTGGATCAATTAGGATGAATGTGCAGAGGCGTTGTCATGAAGCAGTTTCCAGTTTTTCACCGTCCATAGGTCTGGTCTTTTGCACCGAACTGTGTCATGAAGACGCCAGAAAACATCTTGATAGTACTCTTTTGTCACTGTTTGTCCTTCCAGTGCGTATTCGTGATCATTAAATTTTTTAAATATAAATTATTATTACAATTTCTGATGACATACAAAAAAAAAATTTTTTAAATATAAATTATTACAATTTCTGATGACATACAAAAAAAATTTTTTTTAAATATAAATTATTATTACAATTTCTGATGACATACAAAAAAAAATTTTTTTAAATATAAATTATTATTACAATTTCTGATGACATACAAAAAAAAAATTTTTTAAATATAAATTATTATTACAATTTCTGATGACATACAAAAAAAAATTTTTTAAATATAAATTATTATTACAATTTCTGATGACATGCAAAAAAAAAATTTTATATATATAAATTATTATTACAATTTTCGATGACATACAAAAAAAATGCCCACTGTTGATTTTTAATCTAGAATGGCGGATTTTTTTCCAAATTCATTTTAGGCAGCAGGGTGTTGTATGATTTTAAATTTGCTTTCTCGCTTCCCCTCCCAACTTTAAACTGTTTCATCCAGATGCTAGAAAAAGGCACATTTTTAACTTATAAATTTTGCGTGATGGAACAGATTTATATTTATTTATATACAAATATGTATAGCTTTTATTGTTTAACTCTAATAAATATTTTGCTCATTATTTTTATTTATTACTCTAAACTTCTCATTGTATGCGTCATAGATCCAAGTAGCCCTCTGCAGGAATTATCAAACAAATGAGCAAAACAGTGATTTTATGGAAAATTCAATTGTTGTAAACATTGTTTGTTTGTATTTTTCTGCAAGACTGAGTTCATGAATGCTTTAGTGAATTCAGAACGTGTGCCACGCTCCATTATTATAGCATAGTGTATTTCTGGCCCGAGGCCAGTAGTGGTAACTGCTGCAATGCACAGCAAATCAATTTTGATTTTATTTTGGAAAAGCTATTATTTCTTTCATCCTTGTTTGTCAGCATGTGGCAACGAGAATTTGGTTTGCTTACAGAAAATAGTTTGGATATAAACATCGTCCTTTCTTTCTTCTGAATGTTCAGCATTCAATAATGTACGGTCACCATTTATTCATGGAGGTAGGTAGAGCCAACTCTAGCTGGGGATACCTTAGGTAAGTGGTAACGATGCTCCAGTCCCCAAATCTCAGGGTCATCATTCGATGAAAACTTTTTTGAAAGAACTTATGCTGTTTTTACTGCAGTAGGTGTATGAATTTAGTATCATAAATGCATACATTCTATATAATAAAGTAAAGCTGGTCCATTTCTGAACGCTTGTCATCGATAGCTTTGCATCTGAAAATCGATATATGTGTCTAACTAGCCAATTTTTTAATTATCGTTGCACCATGTTATTTATAAGAAAAATGTATTTAAATTCAGTTTCTTCCAAAAACATACTTACTCCGGCTAGGAAGATTGTTAGCATGGAGATGTTTATCATTAATGACCTAAACTTCAGCAGCTGATTATGACATAAATAAAAAAAAATCAACACAGCTATATAGATTTCTGCTTTCAAATAAAAGAAAGTTATATGTTCTGTGTGTGTGCATGTACGATTAAAACTCAGAAACTGCTCAAGATACACTAACGAGCCTTACATCATCAGAAGTTTGGGCTGTGATGGCCTTATCTGTTCAGGAATAGTCTGAGGATTGTTTTGCTAGACATTATCTTTGATATAAGCCGACAGATAAAAATCTACTAATGATGCAATCACCAAAGTGTCTCCGCATGGTGATGAAGCAAAGCCTATTGAAACTTGGTGAACAATTTAGTCATAGACTGAAGTTTATTTGTACCAAATATGGTTAGATTGTAAAATTTATTAACGATTCCATGGGAGAACATTTTTTTTTATTTGGGAAGGGGGTCACTCTGTATTTAAATTCTTCAATTGAGAAAATACATAATTGGATCTCTTTAAACATTTATTTTTGTAAAATACTTTTCATCATCATCATCATCATCATCATCATCATCATCATCATCATCATCATCATCATCATCATCATCATCATCATCATCATCATCATCACCACCACCATCATCATCACCACCACCATCATCATCATCATCATCATCATCATCATCGGTTTAACGTCTGTTTTACATGCTGGCATGTGTTGAACGGCTTTTAGAAATTAACTTCCAGACTAACCTATCTCTACCAGGTCTTTATTTATCCATTTTTCTCTCAAGCCCATCCTTATTACTTGCTCCCCTTTTTTACCTTTAACTGCCTAGGAACCCTGCTACCTCAACTGGTATTCATCTACTAACCCAAGAACTGTCATTCATTCTTTCAACATGACCATTACAATCGAAGTTTCCTGTTCAGAACACATACTATTAAGATTTCATCTTCTTCTGAGTTCATCAGATATAAGCCTGTTTCTCAGACTAACATTACACATCCATTGTATCATTTTCATATACAATGCATGTCTTCAACCTTCACTGGCCAGGTTTCACTTCAATATATCACTACACTTCATACATATAGTTGATAGACTCTTCCCTTGGTCGATAGTGGCAGAAGTTCCCTGAACTTACTCCATCCACTCCTAACGCTTGCAATCACACTAGCACCTGCTCCTCACTGTGCTCCAATGGTATCGCCAAGGTAACAAAACTTCTGAACAACCTCAATAGCCTCGCCATCCAAGTATAATTTCTCCAGATTTGAGTTCTCATCCGTCTTCATTGTTTTTCACTTCTTGCACACAAACTGGTTGCAATCTATCAACCTACCTGTAATTCCACTGCATTTCTTGTGTATCCAATGCTTAGAAAATTGAGAGAGAGAGAGAGAGAGAGAGAGAGAGAGAGAGAGAGAGAGAGAGAGAGAGAGAGTACTTATATGAAAAACAAGAATAAAAAAGATGAAAGAATGATTGGTTTAGAAGACAAGACTAAGTTCTAAGGAAAAAATATTTTAAAAACAATGAATGCTTGTTTTTGATCGTCTGCGACTATAAAATCAGATATTGGCTCGAATGATTCTGTGTTTAAGATATCTAGACAGAACTAAATGCTGTCTGAGGAAAGAATCTGACAAATCTCTTCAATTTCTATTCTCTCAGAAATTTGTCTGCTGCTGCTGCTGCTGATGGTGGTGATGCGGCCTCTTTGAATCGATTAAGACATTTATTGGAAGATGAAATCACAAAGTTCAGTGGATCTTGTAAAATTAACGAATATTTTATATCCTAGATTTTAAACTTTTAGCAATTATGTGTTTGGCTATATCTTTCTCGTACACAAGGCCACCATTTCGTATGCTGTTTTATTGTGGATTACACACGTAAGATTCTGGTAGACACAGTAAGTATATATATATATATATATATATATATATATATATATATAGTAGTAGGTTTTTGAAAGGCTGTGGGCAATGCAAGTTCCGGGTAAGATGCAAGTTGTAAGGAACAAAAACAATAACAATAAATCGAATACGAAATATGACTTATTATTTATTTTTCCTTTTTTTCTAAAATCTTACATAACAGCAAGAGTGTTTTTAGCTGTTCGTGTGATGTCCGGGTGATTATATATATATATATATATACAGGGTGATTTATAAGTCACTTAGCTATTTATTTTTGAAATTCTAAAGTTAAAAAATACGGTAATACAAAACAGAAAGTTTATTCAACAAATTCATTGATGGAAGTTTAAGATTACAGAAAATTTTCAAAATTACCACCTTCGTTCTGCATGCATAGCTCCATTCTTTTTTGCAAGGAATTTACGACTCTTTGTAGCATATTTGATTGATTATGAAATAAATAGATATAGAAACAACTATATAAACGAACAAATTTAAAATAACAAATAGCAGTAATTAGAGAGTAAGATAACAATTATCAAAAGTTCATAGTAAGTTTGTGCTTCATATAGTAATCATTTTAAATAGCTAAGTGAAGTGACTTATGAATCACCCTGTATAATAAATATTTGTTTTTGTTTATTATCTATCCACATATACGTTTCGTCCTATATAATCGGGACTCATCAGCATAGAGATATAACTATTCACTACTGGTCATGCGATTCGAAACCCCGGATTCCGAGTATTTTACAACTACAGGTAAAGTAAACATCCACAGGATAGGAATCCAAAGAATTTCAGCCGGGCTTATAAAAAGTGCTCAATATCAGATAGAATTTTTATATATATGATTATTTTTATTTATACAGACATGTACAAAAATTATTTTATTTTATTTTATATTATATTTGATTGTCAACGGTCTCAAATCTAACCACGTGACTTTCCAAATGTTAAATTTTCTTTTTTCTTTCCTTTTCTCTTCTTTTCTCTCCCATTTTTATTCTTCCCAAATATGATCTGAGGTAAGGATCGGATTTTAATTCTGCCAGACGAGATCTAAGTTTCTAACAGCTGTTGATCAATAACATCAATATGCCAGTGTCGCAGATTTTATACATGTCTGTATAAATAAAAATAATCATATATATATATATGTATATTTAGGCAGCAAGTCATTATCTAAGCAAGCATTGTTGAACATCACGGAACTTTCGCGTTTGTATATTTTCCTCGTGAGGTTCTCAAACCGTCGAGCCATCTTTCTGGTTTCAGGTGGCAATCCGTATATATATATATATATATATATATATATATATATGAGAGAGAGAGATTTTAGGTTAATTTAATTATACCATGATCTTTTATTTATGTTCCAAGAATTCAATATAAACAACAGTATGTGTACAATCGTTTCAGAGACGATATAGGTTATTTTTTTTATTAATATCAAGTCCCCCTCTTCAGCACAGGGTATGGACACCTACCTAGAAGCCAATAACCAGTATCAGAAACACAGAGTTGAACACTCACAATTAAACAGCAAATTTGGAAGGAGAAGAGGTGTGGTAAGGTAGACCAATATATGCAGTGTATAAACCAGAGCAAACAGATTTACAAAGGTATACAAATGGGAAAATACAGGTGTGAACATTTATAGTGAGAAAGGTTGTTAAGATCCATTGCTCTTTCTGCTTCTCGTAAAGTCGGTTCTTTCTATCGCTCCAAACAATTTCTAACACACGAGGCTATTCTCTATCTTTTCAAATCTACTATCAGACCATGTATGAAGTACTGTTGTCATATTTGGGCTGGTGAATCTCTGTTCAATTTGAGGGTTCTTGATAAGGTGCAGAAACATATCTGTCATTTGATTGGCTCCACCCTTTCTTCTTCTCTGCACCCTCTCTCTCACAGACGTGATGTTGCTAGTCTCAGTCTTTTCTATAAGTACTATTATGGAATGTGTTCTTCCGAATTATTTGATCTATTCCCTGCTACCTTTGTTCCAGCTCGTTTGACTCGGTGGAGTGATCTCCATCAATTCGCTGTTTTGATACCTCATTGTAATACAGGTTCCTATTCTAGTAGCTTCTTCCCAAGAACTGCAGACTTGTGGAACTCTCTTCCTGCTGACTGTTTTCCTCCTACCTATAACCTTGGCCTTTCCAAGACTAAGGCCAATAGGCATCTCCTATCTTTGCGATAATCATATTTCGTTTTTGTTAGCTCCTTACATCAAATGACTTCATGCCTTGTCTGGAGCGATTTCCATGAAAATAAAAATTCTTCCTCCTTTCTCAGAAACATCGCTTATGGAACGTGATGACTAAAGGACAAAGGGGGAAGCAAGAGTTACGAAGCTGCTGAGAGTAAACGCAAGGTCCACTTTCTACTCTCCATGAGGTTTGGAGGTTTTAGTAAATTGCAACAAAATCAGTCTTAATTTTCAAGGCTGGACATCTGCATTCAAACGGTCATGTTTATTTGCAGCCAGTCGGAGGCGTTGGTTTGGGCAGAACCTAAAGGTGGGTAATTATTAAGGAATGCTCCTGTCTATCTTAGGGTGGAGTGTTGCTTACAACTGGGACATTTGTACTGACCACTAAGTTAAATACCCCAAGACGAAAAGAAGAGGGGGGTAGATAATGTGTAAATTACATGAAATATGACTTGCATATTTTAAGACTGGAAAAATATCCTTTCGAACATATGACTTTAAACATGGTGTTGCGGCGGTCAACAATTATAATAGCGTGTCAAAGCTGACCCAGCAGCGATTGTAGTTATGGGTCAGTAGTAATTGTTGTCGTTGTTTTTGTTCTGCCTCGACTTATTGCAGTCTTTACTCTAATACAGTTGGGACACATATGTTGTTGCTGTTTTTTTTTTTTACTATCGGGGTCACCGCTTATTAAGGCCACATAAATTGAACACAAGTTGCTATTTTTACACCCCCCTAATCACCACAACCACCTGTGTTCATCTACTAATCAAAGAACTCTCATTCATTCTTTCGATGTTGGGACAGGTATGTTGTTGCTGTTTTTTTTTTCTGGTTTTTATTTTTCAGAAATTTTTAAGGTATGGTAGTTTTGTTTTACGGCATATCAACCCTTTTTGGGTTATTTAATGCCGAATCTGGTCATTATAGTAAAAGTTTTTATGCTTCAAGTTCTTTATATCTTCAAATGTTTAATCATCGTTTTTGGTTTGGTAGTTTTGTTTTACGGCATATCAACCCTTTTTGGGTTATTTAATGCCGAATCTGGTCATTATAGTAAAAGATTTATGCTTCAAGTTCTAAAAATAAAATAAAAAAGGGAGGGAGAAAGGGAGAGGGGCTGTTGTTTTTGTTTTTGGTTTTGTAGAACATAATTAAGTTTTACAAAAAAAAAAAAAGAAGAAGAAAAACAAAAAACGTCAATGTAGGTGAATTTCGTCTCAGGGAGCCACAGGGCAGCCTGATCTGGTATCATCAGGAAATTTTAAAGCTGATAATTGATAAATTGTATTATTTGAATTCTGACAGAATCTATCCCCGTGGATTAAATAAAGGGTTCAGTTCGAAATTTCATACAGATTATTGAGTTCGACAAGACACACCTGAAGAAGATTCCCTCGGTCGAAACGTTGTGAGAATAACATCCAAGATGAAAAACGAATAATCCAAATAATACAAAGTTGTTTTTTTTTGTTTTTTACTATCACCACTTATCAGGATAAACAGCCACTCGAGGATAAGGGTTACTTAAGACTTCTACCCGCTCATGGCTGTAAATGATTATCATAAATTGAACACAAGTTGCTTTTTACGCACAGCCACCACTGCCATCACCACGCTCGTTTCACATGCTGGCATGTGTTGGACAGCTTTTATAAATTGACTTACAAACTAACCTATTTCTGACCAGGCTTTTATTTATCCCTCTTTCTCTCAAGTCTATACTTATCACTTCCTCCCATGTTTTCCTTGGCCTTCCCCTAATGGCTGACCCTGTTTCCTCAATTGCTCTACCTCTACTAACCTAAGAACTCTCTTCTTTTCTTTCAACGTGGCCATACCATCAAAGTCCAATGTTCCGCATGTATCTCCCTATACAGTCCAAATTTAAGCTGTAGGAAATTGCGAGTTCATCCATTTCCTAACAGTATTATTGCATAAACTAGTAAGACCTAATGGAAATTCCATGGTGTTTTCTACATCAATCTGTATAATTTACTATTAATAATAATATTCCTTTTGAATGAATACATGTTAGTCAGGGAAAATACTATAAAGAAGAAATGACTCTTTGTTCTTCCGTAAAAATAATTGTCATTGTCAGCTAAATATTCTTGAAATAAATAAATCGAATATGTCTCCTCTTTATTTCTTTAAAATTGTAGCAATTTAATTTTTTTTGTAAACAGTAAATATTCTGCGGCTTTTTACCGTAAAATAATAGTCGGCTAAATATTCTCCAAATCAATGTCACTTTTTGAAATGTATTAATTTAAAATTGTACTGTTTGAGTCGATGGGACAACATATTTTGATTTGGGAACAATTCATTTTAAAATGGGTAAAGTCGGAATGTTTTAGCTTAGCAACATTATTCACTAATCACCGTCCTTGCTGATCGGACGATTTCAATTTTTAAATGTGTGTGAAAGGTGATAACGGACGTACTAACATGAAATGCCTTAGCGTATTATTACATAGATGACCATAATGGATGCCGTAGTATTTGAACTCTACATAATCGATTTCATAGTCTATATAAAACTAATCATCCACCTTCTCAGACATAATAGGTAATGTAGTCAGATGCATTGTGCTACATACTCTTGTACCAGTTGACACGGTTAAGATTCGGATAAAAATTGTTGTTTGGGATAAATACAATTTAGGCGCGCAGTGTGAATATAATTGTCTTGGCGCGTGAAAGATAAAAAATAACGCCCACGCAAATTCCGGTGTGGCCTTATATATTAAATCAACTCAAAACGAGCGGACGTAGTAGGGAGCACACCACGTGATATTTCTGTCCAATGGGATTTCTCCAAAGACATTTTTCTAAACTTTTCTCCTTAAGCTCGCTGGAGCCTATCCAAATAGTATTTAAGCACACACAAACATCAAACCCTCTCTCTCAACTGACTCTTCATTCGGAGGTTACACGCGTCTTACTATCACTCTTCCATTTCACCTTTCGCGTGCTTCATACAATTTCACAGGCGAACATTACCTATTGCCTCTCTTAACATTTTATAACATATGAGCATTACAACAAAACAAAAGACATTCTCCTTTTTACTTACCCTGAAACTAAAGAAAGGACTTCTGAACTCATTACAAAAGGAAATATGTTATATTTGTTAATGGTTTATTTCAGTGAATAAACTTCCGTTGGTTTTGCATGTAAGTCTTCTTATTTTTATTTTTATTTGTGGAGGAAGTTATCACCAAAAAAAGGCATGACGACCACCACACTCTCTCTCATACACACCCATCACCTATCAGAAAACTATTCCACTTGGATGAAGCAACCATAAGAAATAATTACAAACACTACCTTCCCCTTTGATTGAACTCGCAATAAATACCTACCACAATACACACACTAAAAGTTACAACACTTTCCAACACCGTTTTTTTCTTTCTTGGAAATAAATATTGATTTTCATGTTATTTGACGGTCGTTGTTCTTTAACAATTTTAACAGGGTCTGCGATAAAATATGGTAGATCTTAAATATTTTAATTTTTCAGAGTTTGGCTAAGGTAGTCTAGCAATTGATTTAACATCCTCTTCCCGTGTTGAGATCACAGAATTTGAATCTTAGCATGAACAATAAAAGTTAATCATTTTATTCATGCCAATTTACCGTTTGATATATGATATAACTTGGTAGAAGTTATGATAACAAAATAACCAGAGTGTAAAAGGTCTTTAAAAGAAGATGGTTTATTACAACGTATATATCTCGTGCAAAACAATAGCACTACCGGTAATCCAATAGGATTAACAGAGTACACTCGAATACAATCGAATACACATACTATTGTTCGTAGTCATATATATATATATATATATATATATATATATATATATATATATATATACAGGGTGGGCAAAAATAAGGGTCCTATTTTTAAAAATTCATAACTTTTTTATTTATTGATTTTTTTTTTGATTTTTTTTTTTAGAATAAGTAAAGGACCCCTTCCGAAGCAAGCATGAGCCGTATTAGCCCTAAGGAACGTACCCTCATTTAGAAAACATTATTTTTGCTTAAAAAACTCAAAACAGTGTAAAAACCAATACTTTAGTTTTTGTAAGTTTTAAGAAGTGTTTTTCGGCTAAAATTTGTTTTGTTTATTTCAAAAAATCTCGGAAGGGTCAGTCTACACACACATAAAGTTTGGTGAGTTTAACTTTTATTTTGTGGAAGTTATTCAAATTCAAGTTATTCAAATTTAAAGATAGGACCCTTATTTTGGCCCACCCTGTATATATATATATATATATTTATTATAAATTGAGAATAAAAGCCCTTTTCAATGCAAGATATATATATATTTTTTTACATTTATCTTATTAATTTCGAAGATATCTTCATCTTCAGAGTTTCTTTTTTTTATTATTATAAAAATAAACAAACTTTTTAGTTTTGTTTATCGATAAAACGTCCTTGTGTTGGGTTTGACATAATGTCCGCATGTGGTGTAATTTGCGGTTCTTGTGTTGAACGGAAATGCGCCGAGCACGCTGATATTTTAAAATATTCCTCGTTCATTTTTTTTTATAAGCATCGAAGGATAAGTATTATAAATTGAGAATAAAAGCTTTTTTCAATGCAAGATATATTTCTTTTTTTTTTTTTGACATTTATCTTATTAATTTCGGAGATATACTCCATATTCAGAGTTTCTGTTTTTTTTTGTTTTTTTTTTAAATTTTTTTATAATGTCAAAAAAAAAAAAAATATATATATCTTGCATTGAAAAGGGCTTTTATTCTCAATTTATAATACTTATCTTTCGATGCTTATAAAAAAAAATGAACGATCAATATTTATATATATATATATATATATATATATATATATATATATATATAGTGTGTGGATTTCAATTTTGTGTAGAGAATCTGAATAACAGAGCTCAATGTAATTCAAACAGAGCAAAACAGAATTATAAAAAGAAAAACTATACACACATTAAGGTTGTACACATAATAACTTATTTCGACCCCTTTAATTAGGTCTCCTCAGATGTATGGACAACCACGTCAAAAAAACCAAATAATGAGAAATTGATCGTCTTAAAAAGATAAAGATAAATTCACTTTTGTGATTGGTCTATGTAAAAAGGAGGTAAATGTTAAAATAATAAAATAATCGAGGAGGGGTGACAGAAGTAAGATTATTTTTTTTAATATATGCAGAAATATAAAAAATAAAAAAAATATATAAAGGAATTCTTTTTTGCTATTTAAACAAATAAATCATCTCATTTAAAATTTCGAATGTGAGCCTTATGGGTAAAAATATATGATGAAATATTCAAGCGTTCACGATTAAAAACTACGTTTAATTATTTACGATTAAAAATTAGAAGACGAAAATGTAGGACGAAGATTTCGGTTTAGATTAGAACATATTAAAAATTTAAGTTATATAGCGTCAAGATTCGGGATGATTTACACTATGGAATTAAAGTTTAGCGACAATTTAAAAACGGTTTATTTACAAAATTGGTAAAGATTCTGGCGTTCACGATTAATTATTTATGATTAGAGATAAAAAGGCGAAAATTCAGGACGAAGATTTCGATTTATATAGGAAATTATAAGAAAACTTAATTGGTTATAACGTCAATACGGAATTAAAGTTTGGCGATATTTAAGCACGATTAATTTACAAACTAGAGTTTTACTAAAAAAAAAAAAAAAAAAAAAAAAATTTTTACTAATTTGTTAACATTTACCTTTACAGTTATAACTTTTATTGTAACTATACTTTAAAAGAATTGTTATTTTCAAAGAACTTTAAAACATGCTGTTGATTTTAAACCTGTGCCTGTGTCTACATTTAGCCATCAGTTCGTCTCGTCTATTTAAAATGTTCTTGTCTTCATATTTTAGTATTCTGATTTTTTCCTCCAGGCACAAATTGCATCTATGTCTAAATCCTTTAGGAGTGTTCGAATGACATAATATGGACCACGAAATAGTTGGCGTTAAGTTGTTATTTTTTAAAAGCCACCAGTGTTTGGCTAATTCCGTCTTATTAGTGACGTTCGGGTTTAAAAATGAGTGTTTGTGTACGTAGAATCGTTGTTTCCAACTCCCGGCGGATATTCCTATGTATACTTTTTTATTGTTAGTGTTTTCTTTAGGATAAATCGTAGCCTTATATACAACGCTTTCGACGTTACAGTTACCTTTAAGGGGGCAGTTATTTTTAATTTGACAATTACATTTTTTCCCCCCTTTTTTAGTTTTCTTACTCGGTGTGCTCAATATTTTTTTGTTATGTGTGTTAATAATGTTCTCCATATTTTTGGTGCAAGAATAACTAATTTTCACCGTTTTCCTATTGAAAATTTTGCTTAAAGGATTAGTCGTTTTAAAATGTTTATCTATTAGGTTTAAAAATATTCTTCCGATATTAAGACTAGAAAGTTGGCAATATGGTGGGTTGAACCAAATAATTTTGCGTCTCCTGTTTTTGGGTTTATTTTTCTTTATATTTTCCGTATATATTAGTTTTTCGTTGTACCCACTATTACTTAATGCGTTATCGTATATGTGTTTGCTAGTCTCAAAGATATTTTTATTTGATGAGAGTTTGTTAATTCTGGTGTTAATAGTTGTAGGAATTTGTTTTATAATACATTTGGGGTGATTGGATTTAGTGTTAATGTATAATGGGGTATGATTATCTTTATGGAAAGGTTGAAAAGTTCCCTCGTTTAAGTTTAGCGTAATGTCTAAAAAATTTACCTCGTTGCAATTGGGGGTCACTTCAATCCTCAAACCTAAATATTTAAAAGCCTTATTTATTTTTTTATGCATCCTAGATATTAGAGGCCCGTTGCTATTAGGTACGATGATCAGTCCGTCATCTCTATATAGGCCAATACCCAGCTAAACCTATAGAAGCGCTTAAACAATTTGAAGCTGATTTATTCAATATAGTGAAAAGGATTAAATTCAAAAAACATTCTAATGACTTCCAGTCGGAACTCGCACACGACATCAAAAACATAAAAAAATCCAACAAAGTTTGGGTCAAAGCCGACAAATCTACCAATATATATAAAATATGTCCCTTAGAATATAAAAAGCTAATTATAGATAAAATCTCTAATACTTATAAAAAAGACATTTTAGACACAGAGGCTACAATTAACAAGGAAACTAGAGAATTTACCTCAAAATTGAGAATTGATGACAGAGTAGGAAGATTAGATATGAAAAATGCTTACATCCTTATAAAGGACCATAAAAAGAACTTCCAAAATAATAAGCAATCCAGACTTATCAATACAACTAAAACAGAATTGGGACATGTATCCAAAAAGATACTACAGAACATAATCAACGAGACTCTAACAGCGACACAGTTCAATCTATGGAAAGATTCTGCTGACACAATTAAATGGTTTAGGGAAATAGAACATAAAAAAAGAGCCTCTTTTATCCAATTCGATATAATGGAGTTTTACCCTTCCATTTCGAGGGAATTGCTAATTAATAGCATAAACTATGCCAAAAATTTCGTTGACATTTCAGACGAACAAATCAACATTATTTTGGCCTGTCGGAGGTCCATTTTGGCAAACGATGGGGATAATTGGATTAAAAAAGATAGTACAGACTTTGATGTCCCGATGGGGGCCTTTGATTCAGCTCAAATAGCAGATTTGGTGGGAATATATATAATATATATAATCAGTCGAATTGTTACCCCCAACCAAATTGGCCTATATAGAGATGACGGACTGATCATCGTACCTAATAGCAACGGGCCTCTAATATCTAGGATGCATAAAAAACTAAATAAGGCTTTTAAATATTTAGGTTTGAGGATTGAAGTGACCCCCAATTGCAACGAGGTAAATTTTTTAGACATTACGCTAAACTTAAACGAGGGAACTTTTCAACCTTTCCATAAAGATAATCATACCCCATTATACATTAACACTAAATCCAATCACCCCAAATGTATTATAAAACAAATTCCTACAACTATTAACACCAGAATTAACAAACTCTCATCAAATAAAAATATCTTTGAGACTAGCAAACACATATACGATAACGCATTAAGTAATAGTGGGTACAACGAAAAACTAATATATACGGAAAATATAAAGAAAAATAAACCCAAAAACAGGAGACGCAAAATTATTTGGTTCAACCCACCATATTGCCAACTTTCTAGTCTTAATATCGGAAGAATATTTTTAAACCTAATAGATAAACATTTTAAAACGACTAATCCTTTAAGCAAAATTTTCAATAGGAAAACGGTGAAAATTAGTTATTCTTGCACCAAAAATATGGAGAACATTATTAACACACATAACAAAAAAATATTGAGCACACCGAGTAAGAAAACTAAAAAAGGGGGAAAAAAATGTAATTGTCAAATTAAAAATAACTGCCCCCTTAAAGGTAACTGTAACGTCGAAAGCGTTGTATATAAGGCTACGATTTATCCTAAAGAAAACACTAACAATAAAAAAGTATACATAGGAATATCCGCCGGGAGTTGGAAACAACGATTCTACGTACACAAACACTCATTTTTAAACCCGAACGTCACTAATAAGACGGAATTAGCCAAACACTGGTGGCTTTTAAAAAATAACAACTTAACGCCAACTATTTCGTGGTCCATATTATGTCATTCGAACACTCCTAAAGGATTTAGACATAGATGCAATTTGTGCCTGGAGGAAAAAATCAGAATACTAAAATATGAAGACAAGAACATTTTAAATAGACGAGACGAACTGATGGCTAAATGTAGACACAGGCACAGGTTTAAAATCAACAGCATGTTTTAAAGTTCTTTGAAAATAACAATTCTTTTAAAGTATAGTTACAATAAAAGTTATAACTGTAAAGGTAAATGTTAACAAATTAGTAAAAATTTTTTTTTTTTTTTTTTTTTTTTTTAGTAAAACTCTAGTTTGTAAATTAATCGTGCTTAAATATCGCCAAACTTTAATTCCGTATTGACGTTATAACCAATTAAGTTTTCTTATAATTTCCTATATAAATCGAAATCTTCGTCCTGAATTTTCGCCTTTTTATCTCTAATCATAAATAATTAATCGTGAACGCCAGAATCTTTACCAATTTTGTAAATAAACCGTTTTTAAATTGTCGCTAAACTTTAATTCCATAGTGTAAATCATCCCGAATCTTGACGCTATATAACTTAAATTTTTAATATGTTCTAATCTAAACCGAAATCTTCGTCCTACATTTTCGTCTTCTAATTTTTAATCGTAAATAATTAAACGTAGTTTTTAATCGTGAACGCTTGAATATTTCATCATATATTTTTACCCATAAGGCTCACATTCGAAATTTTAAATGAGATGATTTATTTGTTTAAATAGCAAAAAAGAATTCCTTTATATATTTTTTTTATTTTTTATATTTCTGCATATATTAAAAAAAAAAAATCTTACTTCTGTCACCCCTCCTCGATTATTTTATTATTTTAACATTTACCTCCTTTTTACATAGACCAATCACAAAAGTGAATTTATCTTTATCTTTTTAAGACGATCAATTTCTCATTATTTGGTTTTTTTGACGTGGTTGTCCATACATCTGAGGAGACCTAATTAAAGGGGTCGAAATAAGTTATTATGTGTACAACCTTAATGTGTGTATAGTTTTTCTTTTTATAATTCTATATATATATATATATATATATATTCTACAGACTAGTTCACTTATTAGTGACTGAGGGGAGTCCGGTATCCCATCACAGCAATATATATTAAATAATATCCATCTTTGACCTCTGATGGCAATTAACCAAAAATAAGCTTAAACTCAGCTAATCACATTAAAAACCTTTAAAATCACAAAATAAAGAAAAGAAGGAAAGAAAAAAAAGGAAAAAAAAGGAAAAGGAATGGATATGAGGAATAAAAGAAAATTGAAAGGATAAAAATAAAGAAAGAGAAACGTAAGAAAGAAAAGAAAGAAAAGGAAAGAAAGTAAGTAAAGAAAAAAGAAAGAAATAGAAAATGATATAAAGACAGATAGAAATGAGAGGAAAAAAACGAAAGAAAAAAAAAATGACAGAATAAAAGAAAGTTAAAACAAAATAAAAAGAAAGAAAAAAAGAAGAAAGAAAACGTAAGAAAATATTTCCTATTCAAATCCAAATGCCAAAATCAAACAATTTTAATCAGTTTTTACCTTTCTAACATTTTAATTTCTAATTTACTTTAGAAGTAGAAAATATAGTTTTTTTTTTTTTTTTTTAGAGAAATAAGATATTTTTATATAGAATCTTCGCTAATACATTGTACGATATTCCGAAACAAGTTCATGTATTCCACTTGAATAAAATTCTGCATTGTCAGCCGCATCTTTGTATGTAAAGATTTTCTTCTGCAAGAAATGGTCGCGGTGATTGTAGTCAGTAGTAGTCAGTGAGTGAAAGGTTTGGCGAATATGGTGGATGAGACAGAATTTTATAGCCCAATATGGACGTGAGGGATAGATAAAGACCTGGTCAGAGAAAGGTTAATTTAGAAGTCAATTTCGTAATGCCAGCATGTAAAACGGATGTTAAACCGATGATGATAATGATGATGATAAGCTTCCACGAAGTGAGATGTGTGGTCGAGCATTATCTTAGATTGTTTTTGTTGTTGAGCGAATCGGATTTCTACATAGAGACTATGAAGATCGTGTCTCAGGATTATTAGGTCGGCATAAAGTCCCCCTCATTAGTCGTAGCTATTCGTTACACCTGTAAGATTGCAGGCTCCTACTCTTGACACCGAGAACAGCAAGACCCAGCGGTGGCATACGAAGTCAGGGAAGGTTTGGTTCAAAACACACAAAAGAAATTGTGGTTGCACGTGCGTAGAAGCAACATTGTTATTCTCATTCTGTAAATTTGTAGTCCCGAACCTGACACGTCCTTGTCTGCTAGAGATGTAGAGGCACACACGACCAATGGACGACGGATCCTGATGGATTTTCACCGGAACCCTATTAGCTCTGACACTACCACGTTGCCACTGCCCCTACTAGGGCCACGGACATTTTGAATAAATTAACTCTGGGTCACAGGGAAAAAGGTTGGGAAACATTGAACTAAATGATTCTTGAAGCTCCCCCCCCCCTCTCATTTTGGGGTTGTGGATTTCAGTCTATACTACCCCATACATAAATCCGGTTTTTCCTATATTAAATAATGGTTCCTTTGTTACTGTAATTCATATCAACAAAAAATAGTCCGATTAACTCCAGATTTGCAACATGTTGAATTTCAAGTTTCAGAAGGCAAAATAACAAACAAACAAACAAACAAAAAGAAATCTCAGCGTGAAACTATGAATCATTCCTGACCGAAGCTAATGGCTGTCTACTCAAAAGAAACTGTGATTTGTCCGTGGGAAATTTACACGCTAAACTAAGAAATATATCTTATCGTTATTTTTTATGTTAAAAAACAAAACAAAAAAAGAAAACAACCCAAAACTTGGAAACATAAAGAATTGGTCTGTTTGAGAACATAAAAATCATTACTATGTGTTTGGTGAACAATGTCAGCAAATCAGCCTTGTTACTCTTGAAATAAAAGAGTCTGTTCCATGATCAATGGTATGGATAAGATAGATGAAGGCTTTTTGTCTTTATGTGTCATAACTCATAGTAATACGTAAAAATAAAAACGGTTGTGTGTAAAAAGAAGAAGAAGAAGGCAAGAACAGGGTTAACGAAGCACAACATAATTATATATTTACAATTTCGGAACACAATAACTTTTACAAATGTTTCTAGAGGAACCGGAAGTAAACACAGATAATCCAAACCGTTTACTGTTTGTTCTGAAATTGTTATTAAATCATAGAATAAAATAATCTTGAATATAATACTTTATTGATTATAAGCTATATTTGATATTTTTAATTTTATTGATATCCTATTCAAATCAATTTGAACTGTATAAATTTGCTTTCATATTATTACAGACATTTTAATATGAAAAGCTCTAATATATATTGAGCACTTTTGAAAAGTATTGGTTTTGTTCATTTTGCTAATGTTTGAACTTAATTAATTTATATATATATAGTCTTGGAAGTTTCTCAACCATTAAAACTATATTTAAAAAAAAAACAAAAAAAAACAAACTTAAGTCCCAAGTCGTTTAGTGGAAAATCACTCATGTAAGTAAATTTAACTTTTTCAGTTATTATATTAGTTTGCTTCTAACATTATTAAAGGGATCATCAGTTGTTTACCATGAAAAACTGTTTCGGGAATTTATATATTTATTTTATACGTACATAAAAGTAATCCATGGACACGTGTTTCTTGCTCACACACCCACACCCACACACACACACACACATACATATATATATATATATATATATATATATATATATATATATATATATATAAGTAAGTTATGAAAATATATTTATGGCAATTAAGCTACACATAAGCTTCCGTGTTTCATCCCCGGGGAGAAGCGTTAGTTTTGCCGGGTGTTTTTAAATACACGTCTAGCTAGTTAACCAATCAGATTCGTTGTTGTTCTCTTAGCCAATCGTTGGGCTTCCCAAAAAACAACTTACTACCTAGCTCTATTAACGTATTGAGCACTGTTGAAGCAAATACTGAAAATTGATACATAAAAAATTATCTCCTTATAACATATTATGTGGATACATGAAATAATAATAAAACTTTTCACAAATGTTGGTAGCCTTTACATATATACTTTTCTCTCATTAGAACTGCACTAATACTGCACTACCCTCTTATATATATATATATATATATATATATATATATATAATATGAAACTAAAAGTATACTTTTAGTAGATAGAACCTATAATGAAATGGTTGAAGCTCAATATACGAGATAGAGCAATTATAAATATAGATGAAAGAAGAGAGATAAACATGTACGAATGACAAATTTATTTCAACTTCGATTGTTTAATGCAAGGTGTACTCGGTAAAACCATGTTTATTATTCTTTCCTTAAGCCAAGACTTTTCAAAGATTAAAATCTTATCATCAGAGGAATTACATAGATAGATGTATATGTCTGTTTTTTGAAGGTTTACCAAAACATTTCGTTCATGAAATCATTCATCACAACGAAAGACTTCTGTGTTTCTCTACTCAAGCAAGTTCTTGCTTGGCAGTTCAGCAGGGGAATTATATACCTGGAATAAGAATTTCAACAACTGACAATGCCCAATGTGGTGTTTCCCTAATTGAGGACATTTAAGAAGAAAATAGAAGAAAAAAGAAAAAAACTAGAACCTGCTTGAGTAGAGAAACACGTGTAGGGAAAAAACTCTTTAACTTTGAAAAATCTGATAAATAAATAAACTTTGAAAGGAAAAAAGTTTTTTGTTGTGATGAATGATTTCATGAGCGAAATGTTTTGGTAAAACTTAAAAAAACCCACATATAAATGCTCTGTACCCTGTAATCGAGTATCATCGAGCTTATTTTTATTGGACTAATCCCGGTCTTCACTGAATAAACTATCTTCTAAGTGAAATCTCTCTCTCTCTCTCTCTCTCTCTCTCTCTCTCTCTCTATATATATATATATATATATATATATATATATATATATATATATTTTAATTTTAATTTTTTTTTATTATAATTTTCTTTTTAATACCCTCGATATATATATATATATATATATATATATATATATATATATATATATATATATATATATATATCCTGACCGTTTGTTGATTTCATTGAAAATGTAACCATGGCTGATAATAACGATGACTCTTATGGAATGAGTGTGGGCTTATTGCAACATGTCAGCAGAGTCGAGGTCAAAAAGATCCAATCTGTTGTTTGCCTGTGAGGTCGGTCAGTTTCAGTTTCTTTTTCATTGGTCGGTCTGCAAGCTTGATTGTCTGCTAATTTCCATTCGACACTGACGCATATAATCTACACCCACCCACCCACACATCAACTTAATTCCATCTTCACTTACGATGATAGAAGAATCCTTGTTTTGAAGAGAAAAAAAAATTATATGAGCGAGCATATTTCTGGAGAATGGAAGATATACATTCTGTTACTGGAATCAATTAAAAAATGTGCGTGTAGAGGGTTAGGGTTAGGTTTAGAGGGTGTATATGATGTTGAATCATGCTTATATATTTTATTTATCTTCCTCCCACAAGGTAAGATGTGACACAAGGTCGGGAAAGTGGGATTTGAAAAGCCAGCGCCTGAGAAGGTGAGCACTCTAGCCTACAAAAAATGCCTGGGCAGCCCTGTCGACATTCCCTGGTAGGGGCGCCTCAGGCAGTAAGCAATAAACTTAATCCTCCCTAAAGAGGGGAGGCAAAGCCTGGGAGGGTGGACCGCCTAGAACTGCACAGGACAAACCCACAAACCGGCGGAATCAAGACCTGGTTTATAGGGTGTAGTATCCATCGGAACAGATACTACACTTTGATCTTGGCTAAAAGGCTTATATATAATGCAAAGGTTTCATTTTCCGGATAGAAAAACGTAGTCTAAATTTTTTTTTTTTAATGGAAATCGCTCCAGACGAGGCATGAAGCCACTTGATGTAAGGAGCTAAAAAAATAATTACCACTTCAAAGGCAAAAACTAACCAACGATAAGTGTTAGATGAATAGATTCTGACCCAGAAAACAGCAATTCTTCCCTCTTTGTCAGAAACACCATACACTCAATCTAGCATTAAGTTTTCTAAGTCAGACCTAAATAGCATTTAAGCCGAAAAATCAAACTTAGTGTTTGACTAGATAATTTACATTTTTATTTTTATTTTTATTGTTGTATCATTATATTGGCAATATAATAACTTACTTACAATTTATTTAAAAAATTACTTAGTTCAGGCCAGACGACTGCTAATATAAACATTTTTAAATAATTACCTAAAAATAAAAATCAGTAATGGGGATAGCTCATTTTAAATTAAAGAATATAATAGTTGTTTTAAATTTAAAAATATGCAAATAAATAAAAATTAGAAACTAAAATGACTTATATGCATCCCAGGTAACGCTGGGTAGGTACAACTTGTTTTAAATAAGAAACTGAAAGTATTTAGTATTCGTGCGGCATTCACTCAGCGTGAGTTGAATTGGCTTCCACCCACGCCTGCATTTGAGTTAAGGTTATAAGTTTCTAAGGGATACTGAATTCACAAGAGACCCCATAAACTGAATATATATCCCGGCCAGGAGAAATGATTTTTAACAATGTTAGTTTTTTTGCCGGGAGGTGTCATCGTCCTGATAGAGTGCCTGGTATTCCCAAATGAACACCCTTATGGTACTGACCAGGTTCAACGTTGCTTAACTTGTGTTATCTATTTTAATCAATAATCTCATTTGAACTTTAAATTAAAAAATTAAAAGATCCTACAGAACATATATTATGAATATACAGTTAAAAATTCTCTTAAATATTTCATCAGATAGACCCCAAAAATATACTTGTAGATTAATTTTTTACCATTATTTCTGAATTAATCCAGTTTATTATTCTTAAAATGATTTAGTTAGAGCTATGTTTAACTTGATTAGGCAATTTGTTCCAAAAATATATTACTCTGTTAGTAAAATAATTTAATCATGTGGTATATTTAGTTTTGAAAATCTTTCTAGCCATTAAATTTCTGATACAAGGAGATGTAGAATGAAAGACAAAGTCTCATTCTAACATTCGTATCAATTTTATTGGCCACCGTCGTTAAACATAATAATTGACAAGGATGAAGGATAAGTCGATGAGTCTGGGCGAGAAAAAGGTTTGAGAGTTCATAATATGTACAATTGATGTCCTGTTTGTAGAGAATGGAGAAGAGTTGATATTGTAATTGTTTGGAAGTAAGCCTGTGTGTAGAAATAGTATTGGAGATAAATCCAGGTGCGGCAGGTCGTCATCTTGATAGTGAAGTCCTCTTGTCGATGCCGATAGCCTGTGGCTAACAGCAGGTTTGGTTTGCATCCCAAAAAAGGAGTTTGGTGGACAAACTGAATGACCTGGGTGATTTAGGCAGATGCGCTTTCTCGCGGCTAAAGAGTTATACAACTCCTACCCACAATAGGAATATGTGACACAAGGTCGGAAAGTGGGATTTGAAAAGCCAGCGCCCAAGAAGGTGAGCACTTTGGCCTACAAAAAATGCTTGGGCAGCCCCGTCGGCATTCCCCGGTAAGGGCGCAACAGGCAGTAAGCAATAAACTTACTCCTCCCCAAAGAGGGGAGGCAAAGCTTGGAGGGTGGGCCTCCTAGAACTGCACAGGACAAACCCATAGACCGACGTAAATCAAGCCCCGAAGGCCAAGACAATACCAGTCTATGGGGTGCAGTATCCATCGGAACAGATACTACACTTTGATCTTGGCCAAAAGGCCGAGAAAGAGAACAGTTGCGATCCGCTCTCTTAAATAACCTTCGGGAACCTGTGCTCTGTTTGCACAAGAGATTGTTTCTGATTGGGTAAATCAAAATCGAAATTAAATGTTTGCTTCAATCAGCGCCAAGCTCACAAGTCAAGCAATTATTTCAACCATCGTTAATGGCGGCTGCTGCTCTTGTTGACGTTGTGAGTAGCAGTGACTACTACTGCGACAGAGATATTTTCATGCAATCTATGGGTTAATTAAACAATAAAAACTGATGTTATGTGTTCATAGGTCTTCTGGTAATTAAGGAGTCCTGAGACCTTGGGGAGGCTTATTGCCACCCAAATCCCAGAGAAGACCAATGATCCTTACCAGCGAGAAATCAATGATAAACGGCTGTTGCGAAACCACAAGGTTATTTGCAGTGGTTATCGAAAAGAAGTGGAGAATACTGGAAATCTGGGGAGACTTGTTGTGACTCAAACTCCAGGGAATACCACCGATTGTTCTCGGTGAGCAATCACTGATGATGACCAGTGTGAGAACTCCTAGTGAGTACAAATAGTAATAATAACAACAACAACAACAATAATAACAACAACTGGCTGGATAACCCTAACTAGATAATTGAAGTTTCCCCTATTTAAAGTCAATTCATGAAAGAGAAAGACTAAGGGACTCGGAGAGAGAGAGAGAGAGAGAGAGAATGAGAGAGAGAACAAGAACGGGAGGGGGGAAGAGTCAAACAACATGCAGTGAGAGAGAGTGAAAGTGATAGATAAAAAGTTAGTAAGAGATGGGTAACTTGATGAATTAATTGCAAATTACAGCTAATTAACACAATTAAAATGGAAGTTAAAAAAAATATCATTCAATCCCAAAACGAAGGAATCTTTTAGCATGTATTTTCTGTGATTAAAATATATAGGAAAATAAAGACACGAAAATCAGCTTTTAATATAATAAGAAATATTTAATAAGAAATGTATATTTTATTTTTAAAACTCAGTGTCGTCTGCTATTGATTTGCAGATGTAATAATTCTAAAATATTTTGCTGATACTCTTAATCAAATAAACTGATTGTTTTCAAGATTTTATTTTATGATTGTTTTTTATAACAATATTAGATAATAAATAAAATAAAGTATGGATTACAGACTTTCCAAGGATTTATACTCCATATGAGTGTACACACTCGGTCAAAAAAAAAAAATAATGTTCGCACTAATATTTATATAAAATAACGTCTTGATCAGTGAAGTTAAAAAACAAGATAAGAAAAATAGAAAAAAACCCGTCTCAAACTGAAAAGTTTAAAAAAAGAAAAAAAAAAAGAAAAACGTATCAATCCGTATGGAAAAAAGAAAAGAAAAACAATCGTCTCATTATGGAAATATAGTGAAGGATTTCTTTTCCGAATTCATTTTAGACGGTGGGGAACTAGTATGACTTGCTATTTGCTTTCTCTTTTCCCCTAAACACTTGAAATGATTTCACAAAGAGCAGTCCAAATACGTGTAATTGAAGGGGCTGACAAAGTTATCCAGTCCCGAAATGTGTCAATATTCAATGTTAATGAATGTAACTTGGAGTAATGTCTTTCCTGATTATGCTTCTCAATATGTATGACCTGGATGGACTGTATGGATTCAACAAAAAGTATGTTTTTGGGTTGATATGTTTGATGTTATGTATTTTTATGGATTTGTGTATATAATTTTATATATTTTCAAAGCGTAATTTTATTACCTGTAGTAGTATAACTGCGGTAATGGTCCTCTGAAGAGAAGAATTATCTTTGAAAACTCATGAGCTAAGGACTTAAGGATACTTTGCTTGAACTTTGAATTCTAATAAAATTTGATTGACACCTTATTTTATTACTTCATTTTATATTATAATATATATATATATATATATATATATATATATAAGAATAATTTACTTGAGAACTATATGTAACATATTTCATAACCGTACCGTGGTTTGATCTGGATGGGCTGTTATCATGAGAAATGGCGTATATATATATATATATATATATATATATATATATATATATACAGAGAGTGAGAGAGGAGTATTAGAAGGCTATCACAATGCAAGAAATGGAAATAGCCTTCTAATGCTCCTCTATATACATAGTACACACAATGCTTCAAGCAAACTACCTCTCTTTATTATATATATATATATATATATATATATATATATATATATATATATAAATATAGTCATCCCCATTCAGACTGTTTCGCTGTATCACAGCTGTTCAGTGCAACTATACATATACTTTTTTCTGTGGATAGAGAAAAGAGTAATAACAGGCAGAGAAAAGTAGCCCTGCGGTTGATTATTCTCGCAAGCCGAGTAATAAAAGTAAGCGCGTTGAAAGAACAGTTGCATTGGCCATAATTTCCTGCAATGAAACTAACTGAAAGGCTATCGGAGCTGGTCAGTCAATATGCGCAGACGGGTTGGTACGTTGGGCGAGGCAGATAAGTTACCGAAGAGGTGTATTACTGCAGTCAGATGCGCACAGTCTAATGCGGTGGATACTGATTTGGCTCATAAAGAAATGTTATCGGAGAAAAACAGTCGTACAGCGGGTGATTAAAAATTTTTAATCTGTATTTTTCAGGTAGGCAACCCTAATTACAAAATCTATATAAACTACTAGCTGTATCTACCTGGTGGTGCCGGGGATGCAGTGATATCGTTTTAGTTTGTAAATTTTATTTGTTGGCACATTTGTAAACTTATACAGTAAAAGAAATAAAATTTTAGTTGCAAGGTAGACAACTCCTATGATGTTTCTGAATTTTTTAGATGAGGATTGATAATTCATATTATTTGGATTATTCGGACTACTGTTCTCATCTTGAGTGTTATTCTCACAACATTTTGGCTGATATAACCTCGACATTTTTGGGAATCTTTGTCGAACTTGGGGACATTTTTAAAAATTTTTACTAAAGAGTCACCACTTATCAAGGACCAAAGGCCACTCGAGGATAAGGGTTAATGAGCTTATAAGGTGGATAGTGAGACAACACAAGTTTGGCAAAGTTTGATTATTTAGGAGAACGATTTAACAAGAATTTGTTTACATTGAACTTGAAAACAACAATGTTGTAGTCAGTTGAGAAGCAGCCCAGCGGTATTGAGTTCCACAGACGGGTAGTTCGAGGAAAGAAACTTTGCTCATGGAAGTTTCGTTTAGCTTTAGGCACAGAGAGGGAGAAAGAGAAATTTTTGACAGTGGTTGTAGCTAGACGAGTTTTTGTTGTGAATGTTTTACAGGGGAGGACCATAGATTAGAGCTCAGTCGAGCACCCGCCATGAAAATAACGATAGAGTAGAGAAAGACTAGCAATCTCCACAAAATTTAGAACAGCCAAACCAGAAACAAATAAAGCTGATTGGGGAATGATAAACTGCTTCAAATTAAATGTGATTACTTTTAACAAATGTGACCACCCGGCGTTGCCCGGGTGTATGATCAACAAAATAGAAGCGTTAAAAAGTGTGTATACATCTTTCTTTTAAAACTGCTCTCTCTCTCTCTCTCTCTTTTTAGCTCTCTCTATTTCCATCTCTTTATCTATCTATTTATCTCTATAACCCTCCCTCTCCCTCCATTCTCCGCCTCCACTACCCCCTCCACTATCCTCCTCTCCAGTCAAGGAGGAGTTCCCCTACTCTGACTGGGGACAGAATAGATACTACACTTTGATCCTAGTCCAAAGACCAAGAAAGTGTATTTTAGTTTGAGTTTCAGACCAAAGATTGGATAAATTGGGATTGACCTATATAAATTTAATTTATCTTGTCATATATATATATATATATATATGGTTTAAGAAAGGAAAAATACATTTCTTTTATTTAAAACACCTTGTTTTGAGCAACTGATGACGTAATAGATATTGTACATTTACAATTTTTATTCCCATCTTTTACTTCTCTCTCTCTCTCTCTCTCTCTCTCTATATATATATATATATATATATATATATATATGATCTTTGAAAAGCCTGGCTTAAGGAAAATTTAACTTGAATAAATTGCCTTTTTGCGGAATATACCTTGCTTTGAACTTTTGAATTGAATTTTGATTTGGCTTTTGCTTTCTCTAATTCCTTTCCATTCTCCTTCATATATATATATATATATATATATATATATATATATATATATATATATATATATATATATATATATTGGGACAAAATAATTGCATCGCTCTGGTAGAAATGCTATAGTTCCCTCTTTTTCGTTATACACTTTAGATGTAATTACTGGTACAGGTTTGTATTGAAACCGTATTTACACCACTTCTCAATCGCACTGCTGACCTGCTAACCTAGGGGGTTAACGATATTGGATTACAAGACCTAGGGTTGTAAGGACAAACCAATTGGTGGGTAGACCAGTTGCTGAATCTATACTGATGAGTCTTCAAAAGATGAAACAAGCTTGTCTATAGATAAATAAATAATATTTAATTATATATATATATATATATATATATATATATATATATATATATATATATATATATATATATATATATATATCCTACAAAAACTCTGATGTTGTCACCGTGCACACTTTTCATCTGTACACGAATGTTTTAGGTGGTGGGAGGAAGGGCGAATAATATAAATCAAAGACGAATGATAAGAGTAGTGGTGGCAAATGGCATAAATAATTAAAAAACAGAGAGGAAAGAATGGAGAGAGAGAGAGAGAGAGAGAGAGGGAGGGAAAGAGAGAGAGAGAGAGGGAGGGAAAGAGAGAGAGAGAGAGAGAAAAGGTGTAAAGAGAGATGGAAAAGAGAAGGGGAGGGAGAGAGGGGGAATATTATGACATCATAGGAGAGTTTTATAAATATTTGGAAATTCTAAATATCACCACCTTTTTCCAAATATCGCTTGTCTTTTATAAGATTGCGTTGGAAATAATGTTACACCATTTTGCCATTATTTTATTATTATTGAGATACTCCCATTTTATAATATTTCCTTTCACACTTGGAACCATCCATTAGCTCTTCTAAAGTCAAAGTTTAACTTTAAAATACTTAAGTGACCAGTCCCAAGTAACCAAGTCTATCTCTATATAGAGTTAATAGTCCAGTCAAAATGTGGCTGAACCTCAAACAAATTGCTAACAAAGGTTTTTAACTTGGATATTGGGCATGAATAACCTCTCTTTCAGATAAAAAAAAGTTTACAAAAAGTAGCCTTGCGGAAAGAGGTCAACGGGCGCCATCTTTAAAGATTGCCGCCGATTCTAGCCTCCCCTCTCTCAACTCAATTTCTGTAAATTCATCTTCAAAAATACCAAATGTAGCAATGTGAAAAGTAACCAAGTCTATCTCTATATAGAGCTAAGTATCTGCAAACGATTTCATTAATGTTTGATACTACTAGAAAAAAATGTGACTCGTTAGTTCGAGTTAGATTGTTTGAATCAGGAATAAGTGAGTTTGAAAAGCCAGTTAAATATTTAAAATGAAAGCGACAAAATCTCAAATTAATCACTTTTTGCTCATTATCTCTCTCTCTATCTATCTCTCTTTCTCTCCTCTTTTTCCCTTTCAGTTACAAGTTAGATATTATTATTACTATTATTATTATTAGTTGTGGTGTCATTCCCTTTTGTTTATAATGGACTATTCCAATCTTTTTATTCCTTGCTTTCTTTATTACTTTCAACAATTAATAAACATGAAAATATGTGTCTCGTTAGTTCGAGTTAAATCGTTTGAATCAGGAAAAAGTGAAATATAAAAAAATAAAAGACAAACTCCCAAATTAATCGCTTCTGTTAGCTATATCCCCCTCCCCCCTCTCTTTATTCTCTCTTTCCCTCTCAGTTACATGTTAAATAGTATTATTACTTGTCGTGTTATTCCCTTTTGTTTATAATGGACTATTTTTATTTATTCCTTTGTTAATAAACAGAAAGAGAGAGAGAGAGAGAGAGACAGAGAGAGAGATAGAGAGAGAGAGAGAGAGAGAGAGGGGGAAACGAGGGTAATAGACACTGTATAAAATAAAAGCAGAAGGTCAAACAACATACAATGAGAGAAGAAAAAGGTGATAGACATACATTTAGTAAGAGATGAGTGAAATACAAATTATCGCTAATTAGAACAATTAAAATGGAAGTTTTTTCAAAAATAACTCAATCCGAAAACTGAGGAATATTTCAGCATTCATTTTGTGTGACTAATATATATATATATATATATATATATATATATATATATATATATATATATATATATATATATATATATATATCTTCGTTATTATTGCCACCCCACCAGCGCTTCAAATTGTGTGACTTTTCAATATATATATATATATATATATATATATATATATATATATTGAAAAGTCACACAATTTGAAGCGCTGGTGGGGTGGCAATAATAACGAAGATATTTTTTTTTATAAAATATTTAGAAAACCTTGCACAACGCAGATTATTTGTTTTTAAAAATAAATTATTTATTCATCTTCAAAAACATTTTTTTTTTATAAACTTGAGTACTTTCGGTAAATATACCATCTTCAGAAGAATATTTCTTTTTCTTTTTATTCTTTTTTTCTCTTGGTTGAGACATTCTCGTGGCCAAGTTGAAAATCCGTCTAGGTGTTTTGATGAAGAGAGAAAAGTGTTGATATGGCTGCGTGTCACGTGGTCGGCGTGGAAGGATACTTTGAAAAGTCACACAATTTGAAGCGCTGGGTGGGTGGCAATAATAACGAAGATATTTTTTTTTATAAAATATTTAGAAAACCTTGAACAACGCAGATTATTTGTTTTTAAAAATAAATAATTTATTTTTAAAAACAAATAATTTATTTTTAAAAACAAATAATCTGCGTTGTGCAAGGTTTTCTAAATATTTTATAAAAAAAAAAATATCTTTGTTATATATATATATATATATATATATATATTAGTAGTAGTAAGTTTTTGAAAGGCTGTGGGCAATGCAATTCCGGGTAAGATGCAAGTTGAAAGGAAAGGAACAAAAACAATAACAATAAATCGAATACGATATAAGACTTACTATTTATTTTTCCTTTTTTTTTTTCCTTACATAACAGCAAGAGTGTTTTAGCTGTTCGTGTGATGTCCGGGTGATTAAAAATCACTATTTGATATTTCGGGAAAAGACATCCCTTTGTCAAAAATAATTAAACCAGAAGAAGAATATTTTTCTTCTCCGACTGTGTAGAGAATAATACAAAACAAAATGGCTGCCAGATATAGACCGCAGCAAATAAAGCAGTTTCGCAGGGAATATAAATTAAATTAGGTTTTATTTTAATATTATGTTAAATACTATACCCAGCAATGCTTCAAGCAAACTACCATTCTCTACTATATATATATATATATATATATATATATATATATATATAATCTGGAACGCGCTCAGAACGTAATCAAATTCTTAACGATTAAGCAATCAAACTTTTGAATTTTGCACACTCTTAGAACGTAATCACCCTCTCACGTGACATCTCAATATTATAGACGCTCGTATTAAGTTGTAAAATACTAGCCATTATAATTATAAAAAATAAACTCAACAGTAAAGACATATTTTTTAAGAAACCAAAACTAACACCGCCTGAAGATGATTTGACGAATCAAATCGAAAATACTTGCAAAAAAGGAAATAAAATGGAACAAGAAACCCATGGAACTTACATACAGCAATTTTACCGAAACACTAAATGGATCATTCGGAAAATTGAAGAAATAAAAAAAATGTCTTATCAAGCAAAAACACTGTGTTATTTAATAATGTTTGCCTAAATATATATATATATATATATATATATATATATACAGGGTGGGCCAAAATAAGGGTCCTATCTTTAAATTTGAATAACTTGAATTTGAATAACTTCCACAAAATAAAAGTTAAACTCACCAAACTTTATGTGTGTGTAGACTGACCCTTCCGAGATTTTTTGAAATAAACAAAACAAATTTTAGCCGAAAAACACTTCTTAAAACTTACAAAAACTAAAGTATTGTTTTTTACACTGTTTTGAGTTTTTTAAGCAAAAATAATGTTTTCTAAATGAGGGTACGTTCCTTAGGGCTAATACGGCTCATGCTTGCTTCGGAAGGGGTCCTTTACTTATTCTAAAAAAAAAAAAACAACAAATCAATAAATAAAAAAGTTATGAATTTTTAAAAATAGGACCCTTATTTTTGCCCACCCTGTATATATATATATATATATATTAGAAAAAGAGCTATAGGGAAACAAACGTTGATGAACTCAGCCCTAATACACCACCACCATCGCCACCAGCGTTTTAACGTTTGTTTTATTTACATGCTGTTTTGTGTTAATAGATATACAACAAATACTGACCCAACGGCTCACAAGTGGTCTGGTTAAATATAACATTACAGCTCTTTTTGTAAGCAGATTATTGAGAAAATAGGATATTTTAACGTAAACGCTTCTATGATACGGAAATTTTATATTCACCTGCTGAAAAATGTGAATTTGATTTTATGTTGTTTTAGCAACCATGAGCGAATTTATGTGTAATTTTATTTTTTGTGATGAATTAGTGATTTGTGTCGAGACTATTTAAAACAGTGGTTGTTATGCAACTATTGATCACCATTACACAAGGTCTTTACACAAATCATTAATAGTGAAGTTTTACTAGGGCTTTGACTAATGGAATGTTCATTGTAATGAATGTTTAAATGAACCACCAATCTTGTATATAAAGTAAAACCAGTTTCACACTATTTCTCTGGCGGTAATCGCTATGTTAATGAAAAGTACATACTTAAAACTGTTCAGTCAGTTAGTTTTGGAAAATATTGGTCTGTGTTATCAAAAACAAACATTTAATTTCGATTCAATCGAATTTCATATTTAATCCGATCAACAGTTTTTGTTTTGATTACTAATATCATAGAGAGAGTGGGAGGAGCTAACCTTCACGATCCTAATTCCTCTTCTTGACACCAATGACACCGTGAAGAAATCTCCTCCCTTTTTGATAAGCGATTTCCCTTTTTGATAAGCGATTTCCCTCAATTGAACGTTAAATTGACCTTCTTACACAATAACGTTTCCATAGCATATTTAATATTCTGTCTATTAAGAACAGTGATGCAGTGGGCAAATTAATAAGACACCAGTCTGCTAAGATGCGGTTCCGAGTTCAATCCTCATCTGACAATGCAAAATCTGTTTTACATTTATTCGTATTTTTAAAACACGGTTTTACTTTGACCGAGTGAGAGGGGAAAAATAAATGGTCAACTTTTTACTTTTTTTAAAGAGGACGAAAAATCTTTTTTTCCTTTATTTATACCCCAAATGACGTTCTTTGACAGGTGAGAAATCTTATTTCAGTTATGTAAATCTCTCTATATAGATATTAATGTTAGTGTGTATGTTCCCTATAGATAGAAAGGTTAGAGAATCTACATAAAAACTAAAAGTATATTCTTATGTAAAATTTTCTGAGGAAGACAATGAAAGTTGTTCTGAATCGCTAAATAACACCCTAAGGATGCTATGGGAGCAGAATCCTTCTTAAAGTTTCAAATATATCCTACTTTGATGAGATTTTAAACCATATCTCTAAAATTTTCTAGGGAAGACAATGGAAGTGGTCCCGAATTTTCACATGCCCTTAATGTGCCGAATCTCTGTGTGCCTTTTCTAAAGGAGCGATGGGGGCAGAGCTCTTTTAAAACTTAAACTATGTATATGCCATTTTAATTAAATTTAAACCATACTAGACATTAATTCAGAGAGTTTTCTCAGATTTTAGTTTCTTCAAACTATTTTTAAGGGTGAAACGGGGGGGGGGGGGGGAGTAAAAAAAAAGAAAGTAAAATGGTGTTATTTTATTTACTTCCTTTCTAGGAGGTTAGACACAAGGGTGGGTGTAGGTTTGATGAAAGTGTTTCTGTGGAACAAACTAGATTCGAACTTGACACACCCAGGTTTTAAGTTCATTTAGCCACCATAGTGAAACAGGAGATAGTGTTTCTCATTAAATCCCGAGCAGCGTAAGGTCTTCCTACTAGTTATTAATGAAAGTAAAAGAAGACGTCCGGACAACGCCGGGTAGGGACAACCAGCCATATGAAAAAAAAAGTAGAAAAACTATAATAATGGTGGGAAAGGGACCAGATAGGATTGTAATCAATTTTTGTTTTATGATAATAACGTGGAGTCTGTATTTGCATTGAACATTATCGATGAACGAAGATGGTATTTACAAGACACGTGTTTATCTAGATCTATATAATATATATCCAGCATAATCACGTTGATACACCGGTTCCTGTTAGATCACTGAAGTTAAGCAACGTTGAGCCTGGTCGGTACTAAAATGGGTGACAATTTGGGAATACCAGGTGCTGTATGTGCTCTCCGCTTATCTTGGTATTGTTTATAGTCGTCCTAGACTTCTTCTTGCCACTGGAATCAGGTAATGTCGACTCAGAGAGATTGTGCAACTCTTGCTTCATAATTACCACGTGCATCCACCCTTACAGGGGGTATCCATTGTCTCTCGAGACTAAACGGAGGCGATGATATAATACTATCCACCATTACAGGGGGTATCCATTGTCTCTCGAGACTAAACAGAGGGCATGATATAATACTATCCACCCTTACAGGGGGTATCCATTGTCTCTCGAGACTAAACGGAGGGAATGATATAATACTATCCACCCTTACAGGGGGTATCCATTGTCTCTCGAGACTAAACGGAGGGCATGATATAATACTATCCACCCTTACAGGGGGTATCCATTGTCTCTCGAGACTAAACGGAGGCGATGATATAATACTATCCACCATTACAGAGGGTATCCATTGTCTCTCGAGACTAAACGGAGGGCATGATATAATACTATCCACCATTACAGAGGGTATCCATTGTCTCTCGAGACTAAACGGAGGGCATGATATAATACTATCCACCATTACAGAGGGTATCCATTGTCTGTCGAGACTAAACGGAGGCGATGATATAATACTATCCACCATTACAGAGGGTATCCATTGTCTCTCGAGACTAAACGGAGGCGATGATATAATACTATCCACCATTACAGAGGGTATCCATTGTCTCTCGAGACTAAACGGAGGGCATGATATAATACTATCCACCCTTACAGGGATTATCCATTGTCTCTCGAGACTAAACGGAGGGCATGATATAATACTATCCACCCTTACAGGGATTATCCATTGTCTCTCGAGACTAAACGGAGGCGATGATATAATACTATCCACCATTACAGAGGGTATCCATTGTCTCTCGAGACTAAATGGAGGTGATGATATAATACTATCCACTATTACAGGGGGTATCCATTGTCTCTCGAGACTAAACGGAGGGCATGATATAATACTATCCACCCTTACAGGGGGTATCCATTGTCTCTCGAGACTAAACGGAGGCGATGATATAATACTATCCACCCTTACAGGGGGTATCCATTGTCTCGCGAGACTAAACGAAGGGCATGATATAATACTATCCACCATTACAGAGGGTATCCATTGTCTCTCGAGACTAAACGGAGGCGATGATATAATACTATCCACCATTACAGAGGGTATCCATTGTCTCTCGAGACTAAACGGAGGGCATGATATAATACTATCCACCATTACAGAGGGTATCCATTGTCTCTCGAGACTAAACGGAGGGCATGATATAATACTATCCACCATTACAGAGGGTATCCATTGTCTGTCGAGACTAAACGGAGGCGATGATATAATACTATCCACCATTACAGAGGGTATCCATTGTCTCTCGAGACTAAACAGAGGCGATTATATAATACTATCCACCATTACAGAGGGTATCCATTGTCTCTCGAGACTAAACAGAGGGCATGATATAATACTATCCACCCTTACAGGGATTATCCATTGTCTCTCGAGACTAAACGGAGGCGATGATATAATACTATCCACCATTACAGAGGGTATCCATTGTCTCTCGAGACTAAATGGAGGTGATGATATAATACTATCCACTATTACAGGGGGTATCCATTGTCTCTCGAGACTAAACGGAGGGCATGATATAATACTATCCATCCTTACAGGGATTATCCATTGTCTCTCAAGACTAAACGGAGGCGATGATATAATACTATCCACCATTACAGAGGATATCCATTGTCTCTCGAGACTAAACGGAGGGCATGATATAATACTATCCACCATTACAGGGGGTATCCATTGTCTCTCGAGACTAAACGGAGGCCATGATATAATACTATCCACCCTTACAGGGGGTATCCATTGTCTCTCTCAAGACTAAACGGAGGCCATGATATAATACTATCCACCCTTACAGGTGGTATCCATTGTCTCTCGAGACTAAACGGAAGCCATGATATAATACTATCCACCCATACAGGGGGTATCCATTGTCTCTCGAGACTAAACGGAGGCCATGATATAATACTAAAATTCTGATAATCTTGGTTGTTTGAACAGGTTGAACGAGACGAGAAGTGGTAGGAGAGCGGGTTTAACTAAACACAAAAGTCTCATAATCCGAAGTCTGCATTTTTGATGCTTCGATGTTTCGTTTGTTTATTAAAAAGTTGTAAATAGAGTGCACATGTGCGTGGCCAGGTCAACCCGAAGACACCGGTGAAGATAGAAAGGCGTCCCTTTCATTGGCCATTGTTTTGGGGTCCTTATTCCCTGTATGGTCGGTCTCGTCCGACATGACTGGTCAGAAGTCTTAAGCAATTCATAATTGTATTTTTGGTATCGCCCGTCATAAGGTTTGAAATTTAAACCTCCAGAAGACTATAACATAGTACTGATTATACTTAGCACTTTTATCCGTTACGCTACGAGTCTGTTTGAAATTCTGTACAGATTCCTGAGTTCAACATAAAGATCTCTCGAGTTTGACAAGATGCACTTGAAGAAGGTCGGGGATTATATCGGCCGAAACATTGTGAGAATAACATCCAAGATGAGAGCAGTAGTTCGAATAATCCAAATAATGCAAATTATCAATCCTCATCTCAAAAATTCAGAAAACAAAATAAAATTCACTCTTAAACTATCTGTCTATTTATCTTCACAATCGGTTAAGGGCTGTAGATTTGGGGGTGATTAGATGCTTGTTGGAGATAGCTATTTTGTAGTAGTGTCGCTGCGTCTGTATCCATCTGACTGGGCTTGTTTTAGATGAAGAAGAAAAGAGGGTCACCAGAGTTCCAGTTAAAAAGACAAACAATTTATATCAACTTATTTAACAGTTTCATCAACACAGAAACACAAAAATGTAAGACAGGTTGGTTCGGACGGCAGGCATGTACTATAGAAAAGGAACATGTACTATAGAAAAGGAACATGTACTATAGAAAAGGAACATGTACTATAGAAAAGGAACATGTACTATAGAAAAGGAATTGAGTTCAAGTCTTTAGTCTCGCCTTTTGTCTAAGTCATAACACGAGGCGAGCCAGGAAATATGTGTCTGTTCACGTTGGCATCTCGTTCATATTTGGGCGCCAAACGGTTTGGGTGGAAATGGGAAAAGGCACACATGCACAAAGTGTTCTAATCGCCCAGCGTATTACTACGCGAGTCTGAACATGCCTGTGTTATCCAACCGAACCACGTACCAATCACTATGCAAGTGATTACATGTTAGTACAAAAGAAAATAGATCTTAATCATGTTGCTGCTGTAGGGCATTAAATGTACAATGTACCAACGTTGACGAAATGAGTCATGTGTACATCTAACTATTTCTATCTATAAAGTTGGACCATTTATTTGACTGGCAGTGAGATTAAAACACCAAATTCATATTCACAATAGAAGAACAACAGCTTTCTAATATACTGATCATCTGTATGCGATCGACGTTAACTAATTTGCATATTGCTTCGCAAAAGGACCTCTCATTACTTAACTATTCGTTCATATTGTTTCCCAATTAAATGTTGGTTTTCATTTTATTGTAACAGATAGTTCTATTTACAGATGTATTTTTTGTACCGTAGAAAAAGGCTTGGCATGTTGGGTGAAAAGACCCTTTTTGGTGCTTTCCAGTCAATTTACTTCTAGGGGTTGCGACCCAGTTCTACATTGTAAATTAAAAACAAAGCCGCCCCCAAACACCCACACTGCCGCCAAGCAAACAAGTCAGTGTGTATCCCCACCCATGAATTATTTCATTACGAAATTAAATTCCACCATGATACGTTTCAGCCAGACATTTTAGTCTTTTGTTAAATTGTAAATTAAAAATACCCCTGCCCTGCCCCCAAAACACACACACACACACACATACTATGGCTAAGCAACCGTGTCAATGAATATCCCCCTCCCCTCATCTTCAAAAACATTTTACAATTTTTTGTATATAGTGGATAAAGACTTAGCATTGTGCTGGGGTTATGTTTCTGATTTTTTTAGATGAGGATTGATAATATGTATTATTAGGTTTATTCCGACTACTGTTCTCATCTTGGATGTTATTCTCACAACGTTTCGGCTGATGTAATCGCCTACCTTCTTCAGATACGTCTGGTCAAACTCGATATTAAGAATACAATACGAATTACTTAAGGCTTCTACCTGGTCATGGCTGACAAAACAAGAGCAAGCTACCCCCTCATATTTTAAACTGAAGAATATAACAGGAGTTGTCTACCTTACAACTAAAATGTTATTTCTTTTTCTGTATAAGTTTTAGAATGTGCAAACAAATAAAGAATAAAAATAAAATGAGTTCACTGCATCCCAGGCAACACCGAGTAGGTACAGCTAGTATGATATATACATTTGATTTACTTTCATTGAATGTTCTCACTTGCTATTCAATTAAAAAAAATTAAAATCCGGACATAACTTATTGGATAACCTGATACATAATATGAGGTCAAAGTATTGAATGTTGAATGAAATAAAAGTAAAAACAAAAACTTACCTACTACCAAGGTACACAAGCTGACCATTTTTGCTGGCTAGGTTTTAATAATATCCAGGTATGATTCGTGAAAAGTAACGATAATTCCGTAGGAGCATTCTGACGGAGTAAATTGGCCGAGGAAAAATTATTTGTATTTTTGCTCTATGAGTTATCTCCCCCTTGTTTTTTTCTCTTCTGTTTTGTAAAATTCTGTTCCGTTTCTTGGGGGTAAAATATACTTCTTTAATGAAAGAATAAAAAAATATCAATAAAAAAAGTGACGATATTGAAAATTTAACCCAACAAATGTTCAGTTCAGATTTTGTAATAACTATAATTAATATCAAAGTCTTTATGACGAATATTGTTGCTTTATTTATATAGATACATATGAAGAAACGTATAAAACATGTTTTTTGCATATATATATATATATATATATATATATATATATATATATATATATATATATATATATATATAAGTAATGAAATGAACTATTTATTATTGATATAAGATATGGGGCGCTTTATTTGTGTAGGATCTGCTATGTTCTGCTTTGCCCCGATTTTGAGAGATCTGTTCTTTTTGATATATATATATATATATATATATATATATATATATATATATAATGAAAAAATGCACTTAACCACTTTACTGCAGTTTCACGGTATCACCGATCATCAGAAGTGTATCAATCATAAAGATAAAGTCGAAACCGAAAGAAAGGGGATGATCATATATTTTTACCGAGTAATGTGCAAGTATATATATAATTTGAGAAAATATAGACATATAAATATAGAAGTATATATGTATAAACTATACTTTCCTTCTACATGTAACTGTATGTCTTTTTTATGTACATGTAAATAAATAACCTTTTTATAGTAAGTCAAGATTTTGTGTTTTTTTTTTTAAAAAGTTAGTTTTTCATTTTTTTTTTAATATATGCACGTATATATATATATATATATATATATATATATATATATATATATATATATATATATATATATGTGTGTGTGTATATTTGCCAATTTTTGTATATTTTTGTTCAGTTTTAAATAGCCATTCTTTTGTATTTAGTCTGAGATTATCGACGTCTGTTTACATGGTACAAAACGACGTCTGTTTACATGGTACACAACGACGTCTGTTTACATGGTACACAACGACGTCTGTTTACATGGTACAAAACGACGTCTGTTTACATGGTACACAACGACGTCTGTTTACACGGTACAAAACGACATCTGTTTACATGGTACAAAACGACGTCTGTTTACATGGTAAAAAACGACGTCTGTTTACATGGTACACAACGACGTCTGTTTACATGGTACACAACGACGTCTGTTTACATGGTACACAACGACGTCTGTTTACATGGTACACAACGACGTCTGTTTACATGGTACAAAACGGCGTCTGTTTACATGGTATATGATTGAGCTTATGAAGCTCAGCTTATAAAACCTATCTATTAGTATTATATAGACAACACACATGCACACATATGTGCATGCACATGTGTGTTTGCATAAATCCTAACGTCTTATCAAAAACATGTATAATATATACTAGCTGTTATTAACTGAATTTATTTAAAACTATTTATCTCACAGACTTGACTTACGTAGGTAATATTAAATTTTAATATAACTTTTATAAAACTCGGATGATAAAGCCTATATCCATCAATGTTAAATTTATATTTTACACAATGCTTCAAATGTATATAAGTTTTTTTTTTATTCAATTTTTTTATATATATACAAACAACAATGAATATAAGTAATTATTGTAAGCTGAATTACTAATAATATATTAATCGTTTATATTTATTATTGTAAGTAATTTAACTTTTTAATGTGAATATTTTTGTTTTAGACAAATGTTTACCGAATAATTATGGAGTATATAAATTTCAGATGATAATGATAGATAAATGATATCTGTGTTTAATGAAAAAAAGGTGTTATATAAATATAGGATTCCAGACCTGAAAGAGACCAGTTAAGACCGAAATAACATTATTGTCTGGTATGTGTTATATTATATTCGTTGAATAAAAGTTATTCTTTATTCATTGAATAAAATAGTGGCTCTGAGGAGGTCATACAGACCGAAACCTCAACTTGTTGATGTAAGCTGAAGAAACTATATATATATATATATATATATATATATATGAAGAAGAATGGAAAGGAATTAGAGAAGCAAAAGCCAAATCATAATTCAATTCACTTTTCCTAAAAGTTCGCTTTTAGTACACCACTTTATATATATATATATATATATATATATATATATATATATATATATATATATATATATATAAAGGACTTATCTTCGCACTTTTAAGGATTTGCAACAGTGAAATGTTATTTTTCTTCTGTAAAATAAAATTTTATAAATTTAAATGTGTCCAAATTTTAAATAGTTATCATTGTTATTAAGCTCTATCTGAAAGGATATTGAGCCTTTTATGTGTGCAAGGTCTGCTGTCTTGGATCGAATCTGTTCCGACTCTGAGGTATCGAATTTTCATGTTATTGAAACACACACACACACACACACACACACATACACATATATATATTTAGCCTGGTGATTTCCTGCGGGAATGAAACATGGACGCCTCTGTGTAGCTTACTTGTCATAGATATATTTTCATATTACTACTACTAAGCTCTACTCACGTATTGAGCACTTTTGAAGTAAATACTGAAAATATATGCACAATATATGATATCACCTTATACCTATTATATATGTATGTGGATGAAATAATTAAAAATGATGTCAATAATAAATAGATAATTATTAAGTGTGTTACAAAACTTTTCCGGATCAGAGAACATGAATTAAACTGGAATCTTCCATGAGTGGTCTTGATTCAGGGTCGATCTCTCGGAGTATACACCTTAATGCAAGCCGAAATGTGTGCAAGGCAAACATGTCCAAATTTTTGTGTCATCAGCAAACTGAAATGAACGCAGCACGACTTTCCAGGTATCTCCGCCTACTGTGGAGGTGAACACATGTGACGCAGACGACAGGGGTGCAAAAGTTGAGAGAAGCCAATGAGCAAGACTGGAGAAAACAAAAACATTGTCACAGGAAGAAAAGAAAGAAGCTTCAAATTACAGTTCAGAAAATAAATGTCGCCCCCTACCGCCCCCTCCTCCCCCTCCTGCTCTCCTCCTTCAATGCTCTCTCATTCAGAAAATGTTTTCTTTTTCTTTCTCTTCCCGCTCATACTTCACTCTCTTCTCAAGTTTTCACTTCTTTTTCCTCCTCTTAATCATTTAAATCATTTTTTCTTCTCTTGTGTTCCATTCTTTCTTTCTTTCTTTCTGTAACCTTTCTTTCTTTTAATGTATCACCTTTTTTCTTTCTTTCTTTCTGTTACCTTTCTTTCTATCATATCTCTTTCTTTCTGACACCTTTTTTTCCTTTCTTCCAATTTGTAACCATTCTTTCTTTCTTTTTTTCTGTTACCTTTCTTTCTTTCTGTCACCTTTCTTTCTTTCTTTCAATTTGTAACCATTATTTCTTTCTTTCTGTTTTCTGCCATGCTAGATGTCATTCATCGACTTTCTTTCATGAAAGATGTAATCTTTCCTTTATGCAAAACGTTATTTACTTCCTTTCTTTTACACTATATGCCATCTTCTTTCTGCCACCTTTCTTTCTTTCTTTCTTTTCTTTCATGCTAGATGTCACCTTCTTCCTTCCTGTAAATTTGTTCACTTCTTTCTTTCTGTCACCTTTCTTCCCCTCTTCTCTTTCTTTTCTTTTCTTTTCTTGCTTATTGTCAGCTTTTCTTTCTTATTTTTTTTCCAAATTTTCATTCTCTCACTTGTAGGAGACTATATATTTCTTCTTTTTTTCTTTCCTCTTTTCATTTATCTCTTTTTCTTAACTTTAGCCCCCCCCCCCCCTTCTTAGTTTTTTATTAATTTTTCTCATTTCTGGAAGTTCTTTATTCTTATCTCTTTCACCTTGAAGTATATTATTACTAACACAAAAGAAAAAAAAAATGGAAGAAAAATATGGAGTAAAACCGGGTCTTCCTCCATTTTGTATTTAAACTATAAACCGGTCAAAATTGTCTTTAGCTTTGCTACTGTGTGAAAAATTGCATTGTTAAAGCTATTTTTGAAGGAGAAAAATGGAGAAAAAAAAATTAATGACACAAGAATGAATCATCTTTTTCTCTCTCGGGTATAAAAGCAAATATGAAGAAAGATAAAGAGAGAAAAGAGTATGTTAAGAATTCTTTTTTCTTTTTGTAATTATTATATACAGAGTATTTGGAAGGTGGCTCCCTAGTGTTGGCTGCTCGTAATTTATTACTGAAGTGTGGTTCTTACAGGAAATGAATATGATTAGAAGGTGTGTAGAATGGGGTTTTGTTAAATATGGAAATATAGAGTTAAATATGGGCGTTGGCATTCGCTGTCAGCTTCTTGAGCCACCGAGAGCCTTATCAACGGATTTCACAAGGGCAGCCTTCTAACTCTCACTTCCCTCCTATTCTTTCCATTAGTCCTCACATTTCCATGAGTGAAGTTTAAGACAAAGGAGGAATAATTGCTGTTTTTTGGGGCCGACTATTGTTTTGAGTGGGTGCTATGTGAAGATTTGCAATCCTCTCATAATATTCATCGTCATCATTCAACTGTAAATATATTCGTCTTATTAACCTTTATCCTCGAGTGTTTATTTGCCTTGATATGAGTTATTAGTAAAAAAGAAAAAAATGGTATTTTTAGTCTGTGGTTTTCACCCCCTTAATGTATCATGTTTCGTATGTCCATTTTGCATTTTTCTTTAACACAATTACCGGGTGCCCCCTCGATATAAATTCACTAGACCAACTCGACAATCAACTAAATTCCATCCATACACTGTGGAGGTCCCCAGATGCCGGAGAGCTTTCTACTCAAATAGCTTCTTTCCTCGTGCTGCTGGACTCTGGAACTCCTTCCCTGCCCCCTGTTTCCCCGACAGTACTGACATGCAGAAATTTAAAACTAATGTAAACAGACATCTCGCTGCGCAGATCCCAATTTAGGTTGACCCCCCCAACCTTCTATTTTTTCTTTTTTCTCAGTAGCCCCTTACGTCTACAGTGGCGGCCTGCCTTGTTTGGGGGGAACTATGTTAAAAAAAATTTTTTTTAATGTATATTATATGTAAACCTAATTGTTTCTTAATTAGTATGCTTTTTCATCTTTTTATTCCAACCCTCGTGTGTACTCAAGAAAACACTACACACAAAATGGCGGCCCCGTGTTCTGGAAAGAAAGCCAAACGTAGAAATAGAATATTAAACATTCAAATTCAAGAAGCTCATGTAAGGTAGACTCAAACTTGTGTCAGACGTTTGGTTTGTCTGTTTTATTGCATAATATTCTTTCTAAGGTTATTTAAAGACGGAGCAGAATACTTATTGTATAGGATTAGCTGAACACAAATTTTATTTTGAAATTTTACTGATTTTTTGGGGAAGTCATTTTGAAAAAGTCAGTACAACGGTTCGCCAAAATAATGCGGCACTTTTTCTTCCTCTTCCGTTCGCTTCCTATGAACGAGTCAATACTGTCCGCTGCCGTTTCCTCTCAAAAAATTAAATTACACTTTTCATAAGTGAGCGTTTCCGGGTTCGTGCCGGCAGCTCTCCTCCGCACAAGCAGCAAACCAAACGGTGTCTCTTCGTTCGCCGCAGACAAGTGTCTTAGTTCACGGCAGTCGGCTGCTCATCCTGCTCTCCGCTACACATTTCTTTATTTGAGGTAAGATTTTTATAGGTCGAATGCCTTTCCTGACGCCTACCCAGTGAAGTGATGGAGACAAGTGATTTTATCGAGACACCATCTCTTCGGTGATTGCCTACCAAGGCTAAACAGCACTTCACCTGTCCAGTGAGGGTTGACGACATTCGTTGTATGGAGAGAAATAATATCAGAATAATACGATGGATGTGCAATGTGAGTCTTACAGATAGGCTTAGATCTGACGATCTCAGAGGAAGATTAAATCTGGACAGTATAGGGAGATGTGTGCAGAACAGCACACTTCGATGGTATGGCCATCTTGAAAGAATGGATGAGAGTTCTTGGGTTAATAGATGTAAAACAGTTGAGTTAGCAGGTTCAGTTCACAGAGGAAGGCCAAGGAAAACATGGAAGGAAATTATAAAAATGGACCTGGGGAAAGAGGCCAGGGACAGGTTACTTTGGAAGTCAATTTCTTAAAGCCGTCCAACACATGTCAGCACGTAAAACGGCCATTAAACCGAATATGGTGATGATCAAGTTTTATCTGTAGTTTGGAAGGAATTGGGGCTTCATACATTTCAAAACTGCTCCTTTGACCATCGATTTTCCACCTCAACAATTCAATATCGTCGCTAATGTGAAAGACCTTGGTACGGTTGTGGACAACTCTTTCAAACCAACGTCTCATTATATTCAGATGGTGAACAAAGCCATACAGGGTCTCTACCTGATTAGGAAATCCTTGTTCAATTTAACAGCAGACGCTTTTCGTCTTCTACACATAACTCTGGTATGGCCCATTGATGAGTATACCATCCAAGCAACATATCCTCATCTTCAAAAAGATATCATACACTTGGAGTGCTTTAAATGCTTAGCAACCAGGATGGTGACAGGACTCTCCAAAGCGCAGCTTCAAAGATTAAAACTATTATAACTTGAGGATGTAAGGAAATCTAATTCCGGTGTACAACCTCATCAACGCAAATTTAAATCTACATTTTAAGAAGTTTTTTTACCCCAGCGCCAAGTTATGGTTTCTGTTGCCACCCACAGATGATGTAACATTGTCGCTTTTATCTCAGCAGAAGAAAGGCAGCAGACAACTGTTTCATGCTTCAGCAATTCTGAGCATGAAAAACCTGTTTCCGAAAGTTATGGGATCCATGCTGTTTTCTGACTTTGTAGGCATATCCACGCACGTTAGACACATGGAGATCAAAAAGGTACCCCGGGCTGTTGTTGGTAACATGAATAATATTTTTGTGAGTGTTTACTAAGTCAGTTGATTGAGGGTATTTGCTTGATTGCATGTCTCTGAACGGTTTCTTTGAGAATAAATTCTGACCAATGATATAATTTCTTTAATACTATATTTTCACTTGTGACATTTTTTAATTTTATATTTTTATTCACTCCAAACAAGGCATATTGCCACTTAGATGTAAGAAGCTACTGTGATTAAAGGCCAGATTTATATGAGGCATCCTAAATGGGGAGTTGGGCAGCAAGATGTTTGTTCACATTACATTTAAATTTCTGCATGTTGGTATTGTTGGAAACAGGGAGCAGGGAGGAAATTCCAAAGCAATCCGAGGAAAGAAGACGTTAGAGTATAAGGTTTTCTGGCATCTGTGAACCTCGACTGTAAAGTTGTGGAATTTTGCGACTCGTTGGAGTTATTTACGTTGAGGGGGTACAAGTGTAGTATATTGGTCAAAGCACATTCCGTGGAAGTACTTGTAAAACAAGCACAGGGATACAACATTATGCCGATGGGGTAGTGGCTGGAGCTTGGTATGCAGTACAAGACCTATTAGGTTAAATACTCTTTTTCGTTACAGGCAGACATCACATCTACATTATAAATAGATGTGAATTTGACACCAGACAAAAGGAATAGAGGCAGGCAGGGGAATCATCATCATCATCATCATCATCATCATCATCATCATCATCATCATCACCACCATCACCACCACCACCACCACCGGTTTAACATCTGTTTTACATGCTGGCAGGCATTGGACGGCTTTAAGAAAGTGACTTCCAAAGTAACCTTATCCCTCATTCTCTCAGGTCAATTTTTATCAGTTCCTTGCATGTTTTCTTTGGCCTTCCCCCGTGAACTGAACCTGCTAACTCGACTGTTTTACATCTACTAACTCAAGAACTCTCATCCATTCTTTCGATGTGACTATACCATCGAAGTCTAGTGTTCTGCACACATCTCCCCATACTGTCCAGATTTAATCTTCATCTGAGGTCATCAGATCTAAGTCTGTCTTTAAGACTCACATTATACACCAATCGTATTATTCTCATATCATTTCTCTCCATGCAACGCATATCCTCAACACTCACTAGCCAGGTTTCACTTCCATACATCATTACACCGAGTACACGTGCCTGATAGACTCTTCCCTTGGTCATCATCATCGGTTTAATATCTGTTTTACATGCTGGCATGCATTGGATGGCTTTAAGAAATTGAGTTCCAAAGCAACCTATCTCTGGGCAGGTCTTTATTTATCCCTCTTTCCCTCAGCTCTATTTTTATCACTTCCTCCCATGTTTCCCTTGGCCTTCCTGTGTGAACTGAAACTGCTACCTCGACTGTTTTACATCTACTAACCCCAAGAACCCTCATCCATTCTTTCAACATGGCCATGCCATAAAGTCTCCTGTCCTGCACACATCTCTCTACACTGTCCAGATTTCATCTTCCTCTGAAATCATCAGAACTGCGTACACATGCCTGATAGACTCTTCCCTTGGTCAACAATGGTAACGCTCTGCTGGTTAGTAGTGGCAGAAGTTTCCTGAACTTACTTCATCCACTCCCAATTCTTGCAATCACACCAGCACCTGCTCCACCCTGTGCTCCAATGGTATGACCAAGGTAACAGCTCAATAACCGCAATGAGTGTGAGGAAAGGTTAATGCTTTTTTTCATCATGATTTATTGCTATGAAAACCCAAACATTGAGATTATTATTTGCCATTTGTGGATAACAGGTATTGTTAGTATATAAGTAAGTTTGGACATGTTCTTTTTTTTTCTCTCACTTAACTTATTTCTTTTGTTGCTGTCCTAACAAATGATGGATCGATACAAGCAGACTGGCAGGTTTATATCTGTCATTCATCCTGTCCACCATCAGAAAATCTGCTTACATTTATTTTTATAAAATACAAGCAAAAAAACTACCCGCCATCTGGCGTTTATTAATCTAGCTTTAAGTATTCCTTTTACATTGCATATCTTTAATATAGATCTATTGTAATTTTAAAAACTAATGGTTTTCATTTGAATTACCTCCCTTGAAAATTAATGAACATAATATTTTAAAAGAGGTTTTGGTAATTTATCTCTTTTTTTTATTAAATCACTCTAATAAACCAATTAATTACTGTTAATATCGACGAAACTATTGCATATATATTATTGGAATTTATTAACGTCCTCCTCACTGACTGGCTGCAGCCTTGTCCCTTAAGAGTCTCACAGATTGGCTGTCAGGCATCCCAATCCCTACTCCCTTAGGGGTCACATGAATCAGCCCATAAAAACACTTGCACGCTGTGTCCCGGCCTCTTTTCGATCCACCTTTTGAACCTGGTAGGACTGCGGCTGGATGCTTCTGAGACAAATCCCACGACGGCAGTCGTAGAGAGCCCCTACTCCTTCCTGTTACCAACCATCTTGGACTGAAGTGACTACATCTCGACAAGAGCCAGAATTGAGGCGGGCACATGTGCAACCTGTTACCAGAACTCCCACAAAATAAGTTTGCAAAGCAAGTTTTCACAAACCTAAATTAACATCTTCCTTTCTGAACTTTGAACTCACCATTTGTTGTATATATTTGCCCTCATTTTTTTCTCACAGGCAAAACTGTTTAAAACTTATATACGATTGTTGTTGTGTTCCTTTTCACAAAAGCTGTTGCCCTGTTTCTATTTTGCACTTATCTACATAATTGTTACTGCATTCTCACGTGCGAGAATTTAACTTTCTTCGGGGATATTTAATCCCAACAATATAAGTAAATAGGACAATAAAATTACAAATGAATAACACCAAACATTAATTTACTATAAACTGTTTTAAAAATAGTTATGCAAATTAGGTATACAAATAGTTGTGTTTGGGTCTTTGGTTTCTACTATATATACAATAAACCAATTAATTACTGTTAATATCAACAAAACTACTGCATATATATAAGTAAATAGGACAATAAAATTACAAATTAATAACACCAAACATTAATTTATTATATAATGTTTAAAAAATATTTATGCAAATTAGGTATACAAATAGTTGTGTTTGGGTCTTTGGTTTCTACTATATATAAAAAAAAACAATTAATTACTGTTAATATCAACAAAACTACTGCATATATATATAAGTAAATAGGACAATAAAATTACAAATTAATAACACCAAACATTAATTTATTATAAACTGTTTTAAAAATAGTTATGCAAATTAGGTATACAAATAGTTGTGTTTGGGTCTTTGGTTTCTACTATATATACAATAAACCAATTAATTACTGTTAATATCAACAAAACTACTGCATATATATAAGTAAATAGGACAATAAAATTACAAATTAATAACACCAAACATTAATTTATTATAAACTGTTTTAAAAATAGTTATGCAAATTAGGTATACAAATAGTTGTGTTTGGGTCTTTGGTTTCTACTATATATACAATAAACCAATTAATTACCGTTAATATCGACAAAACTACTGCATATATATAAGTAAATAGGACAATAAAATTAAAAATGAATAACACCAAACATTAATTTATTATAAACTGTTTTAAAAATAGTTATGCAAATTAGGCATACAAACATGTGTTTGGGTTGTTACTCTCAACTATATCAAAATATTACGTTGCATTACTGTTTTAAATCTTTCGCATTCATTTATTTAGAAGGTACATCTATCTCTATATATAACTCAATGTCTGTGTTTGTGTGGTGTTTGTGTGTTCCCTATAGAAAGAAAGGTTAGAGAATCTACATAAAATCTAAAAAATATATTCTCATGTAAAAGTTACCTGCAATGGAAGTGTTCCCGAAGTGCACCCTTAATGGGGTTTATGGAAGCATAACACTCTTAAAACTTAAAATATATCCCATTTTTATCTAATTTAGATCATATGTACAAAATTTTCTGGGGAAGACAATGGAAGTAATCCTAAATCTCTATGCTACCCTCTATGTGTCGAATATCTACGTGTCCCCACCTCTAAGTGACCCATGGGGACAGAACCCCTTAAAACTTCAAATATGTATATCCGATTTTCATTAAATTTAAACCATATGTATAAGACACTACTTCAGAGAGTTTTCCAACATTTCAGCTTCTTCTGACTATATTAGGGGGCGAAACGGGGACAAAAACAAAGAAAGTAATATATGCTAAAAAAGTACATCATAGTGATCCTCATTCAACCCCGTGCAATGTCGGGTCTTCTTCCTAGTATGTTTATAAAATAAGGTATGTTTATATATTTGTATGTACAGGATTCATCCTAAACTAATTAACCGATCATTATGACTTTTGGAACACAGTTGTTAGACGTAAAAATGGCTAATGTGGGTTAAAATAAATTAATGAAATAATTACATAGTAAATGTTTAAAAAGTAAATTGCTAATACAAAAATGCAAAATTGTTTGTTGCCAATAAGCAATTATGCATTTTTTCTAGGCTGAACAAAAATTCTAAAAACAAAAAAAAATGTCTGCAATTTTATTAATATCTTTTTAATACCATCTACTAACGTATTCAACCAGGGTTTTTTTACCCCGCCTAATAAACCGGTATCGTCCGGGCCTTTGGGTCTGGATTTACGCCGGTTTATTGAGGGTTGCCGGTCCTGTGCAGTTCTAGGAGGCGCACCCTCACAGGCTTTGCCTCACCTCTTTGGGGAGGAGTAAGTTTATTGCTTACTGTCTGAGGCGCCCCTACCGGGGAATGCTGATGGGGCTGCCCAGGCAATTTTTAAACAACCAGAGTGCACAAATTCTCGAGCGCTGGTTCTTTCCCACTTTCCCGACCTTGTGTCACATCTTACCTTGTGGGAGGAAGATAAATAAAACCATCTACTAACGTTGTATCACCCTTAACGATGACTCGGAAAAATCGAAAGCACCAGAGAAAAATACCCCCCCCCCAAAAAAAAAAATATCCGTTATTTTTTAAATAAACCTGTGATATTTCCTAGATTTCTGCCCCCCTCTCTCATATATATATATATATATATATATATATATATATATATATATATATATATTACAGGGTGGGCCAAAATAAGGGTCCTATCTTTAAATTTGAATAACTTGAATTTGAATAACTTCCACAAAATAAAAGTTAAACTCACCAAACTTTATGTGTGTGTAGACTGACCCTTCCGAGATTTTTTGAAATAAACAAAAACAAATTTTAGCCGAAAAACACTTCTTAAAACTTACAAAAACTAAAGTATTGTTTTTTACACTGTTTTGAGTTTTTTAAGCAAAAATAATGTTTTCTAAATGAGGGTACGTTCCTTAGGGCTAATACGGCTCATGCTTGCTTCGGAAGGGGTCCTTTACTTATTCTAAAAAAAAAAAAAAAAAATCAATAAATAAAAAAGTTATGAATTTTTAAAAATAGGACCCTTATTTTTGCCCACCCAGTATATATATATATATATATATATATATATTGTATTTTGTCCTTTCCTGTTTTTGTGAAGTTGACAATATTCTTTTCAATGTTGTTGTTATCAGTGACTTTCTTTCTGTCTAACTAAGTATTTTGATTAAAGCCGAAGAGAAGGATTAGATGCTATCTTTTCTGGCTTTCAACAGTAAAGAGTTCTAATTAATTATATGACAGGCTGTAATTAGTGTAACACAGAGACCCTAACCCAGACACGGATATAATCCACTTATGTTTTTAAATCTCTTCCCCAATACTAAATGTGTCTTAGAAAGTAAATTTATGATAGCTGTTCAAGGGCAGCACATTTTATTTCCGACGTGTTCAAACATCTCTGTAAGAGGTGCTGCTCATTTTTTGCTCGTTCAGTCAGTGTGTCCGTTGGTTTGTCACACTTAAGTTTGAAATAGCAGTCACATGATTGAGATCTATTTCTTTTGTATGTACACACAATCACTTGCGTAGTAATTAGTTGTAGTTCGGTTGGCTAAAACAGGCATATTCAAACTCGTGTAAAAATAGATCGGCAATTCGAACACTTCTGCGCATGCGTGAAACTTTGACCCATTTCCATTTCCGCCTAGCCTGAGCTTAGTTCGCACTCAAATACGATTCAATTCCAGCCAAGTTGTAGATCTGACAGGATGCTGTATTGCCTTCCTCGTCTCCTGCCAGGAATTGGCGGGAGGTGAGATACAAGTTCATACTCGAGACCAACCTAGACTAAATTACATTTCTACTATAATACATGCCTGCAAAACCAACTTGCCTTACATTCTTGTGTTCCTATTCGGCTAAATAAAGTTTGATGAAATTGTAGAGAAGTTCATACTCGAGACCAACCTAGACTAAATTACATTTCTACTATAATACATGCCTGCCCAACCAACTTGCCTTACATTCTTGTGTTCCTATTCGGCTAAATAAAGTTTGATGAAATTGTAGAGAAGTTCATACTCGAGACCAACCTAGACTAAATTACATTTCTACTATAATACATGCCTGCCAAACCAACTTGCCTTACATTCTTGTGTTCCTATTCGGCTAAATAAAGTTTGATGAAATTGTAGAGAAGTTCATACTCGAGACCAACCTAGACTAAATTACATTTCTACTATAATACATGCCTGCCAAACCAACTTGCCTTACATTCTTGTGTTCCTATTCGGCTAAATAAAGTTTGATGAAATTGTAGAGAAGTTCATACTCGAGACCAACCTAGACTAAATTACATTTCTACTATAATACATGCCTGCCCAACCAACTTGCCTTACATTCTTGTGTTCCTATTCGGCTAAATAAAGTTTGATGAAATTGTAGAGAAGTTCATACTCGAGACCAACCTAGACTAAATTACATTTCTACTATAATACATGCCTGCCAAACCAACTTGCCTTACATTCTTGTGTTCCTATTCGGCTAAATAAAGTTTGATGAAATTGTAGAGAAGTTCATACTCGAGACCAACCTAGACTAAATTACATTTCTACTATAATACATGCCTGCCAAACCAACTTGCCTTACATTCTTGTGTTCCTATTCGGCTAAATAAAGTTTGATGAAATTGTAGAGAAGTTCATACTCGAGACCAACCTAGACTAAATTACATTTCTACTATAATACATGCCTGCCAAACCAACTTGCCTTACATTCTTGTGTTCCTATTCGGCTAAATAAAGTTTGATGAAATTGTAGAGAAGTTCATACTCGAGACCAACCTAGACTAAATTACATTTCTACTATAATACATGCCTGCCCAACCAACTTGCCTTACATTCTTGTGTTCCTATTCGGCTAAATAAAGTTTGATGAAATTGTAGAGAAGTTCATACTCGAGACCAACCTAGACTAAATTACATTTCTACTATAATACATGCCTGCCAAACCAACTTGCCTTACATTCTTGTGTTCCTATTCGGCTAAATAAAGTTTTATGAAATTGTAGAGAAGTTCATACTCGAGACCAACCTAGACTAAATTACATTTCTACTATAATACATGCCTGCCCAACCAACTTGCCTTACATTCTTGTGTTCCTATTCGGCTAAATAAAGTTTGATGAAATTGTAGAGAAGTTCATACTCGAGACCAACCTAGACTAAATTACATTTCTACTATAATACATGCCTGCCAAACCAACTTGCCTTACATTCTTGTGTTCCTATTCGGCTAAATAAAGTTTGATGAAATTGTAGAGAAGTTCATACTCGAGACCAACCTAGACTAAATTACATTTCTACTATAATACATGCCTGCCAAACCAACTTGCCTTACATTCTTGTGTTCCTATTCGGCTAAATAAAGTTTGATGAAATTGTAGAGAAGTTCATACTCGAGACCAACCTAGACTAAATTACATTTCTACTATAATACATGCCTGCCAAACCAACTTGCCTTACATTCTTGTGTTCCTATTCGGCTAAATAAAGTTTGATGAAATTGTAGAGAAGTTCATTCTCGAGACCAACCTAGACTAAATTACATTTCTACTATAATACATGCCTGCCCAACCAACTTGCCTTACATTCTTGTGTTCCTATTCGGCTAAATAAAGTTTGATGAAATTGTAGAGAAGTTCATACTCGAGACCAACCTAGACTAAATTACATTTCTACTATAATACATGCCTGCCCAACCAACTTGCCTTACATTCTTGTGTTCCTATTCGGCTAAATAAAGTTTGATGAAATTGTAGAGAAGTTCATTCTCGAGACCAACCTAGACTAAATTACATTTCTACTATAATACATGCCTGCCCAACCAACTTGCCTTACATTCTTGTGTTCCTATTCGGCTAAATAAAGTTTGATGAAATTGTAGACAAGTTCATACTCGAGACCAACCTAGACTAAATTACATTTCTACTATAATACATGCCTGCCCAACCAACTTGCCTTACATTCTTGTGTTCCTATTCGGCTAAATAAAGTTTGATGAAATTGTAGACAAGTTCATACTCGAGACCAACCTAGACTAAATTACATTTCTACTATAATACATGCCTGCCAAACCAACTTGCCTTACATTTTTGTGTTCCTATTCGGCTAAATAAAGTTTGATGAAATTGTAGAGAAGATGTTGGTATTTTTATATGGAACTCTGGTAATTTTTTTCCTTCATCTCAAGCAAGCCGAGTCTGATGGATACACACACTACTACACAATGGCTACCTCCAATCTTCAACAATCATCTCTCATCTTCACCAACTGACCACTCTACAAATTCGAAATAACATTTTTATTGCTGTAGAGATTGAATGGACGCATCTTTTTTTAACTATGCGAAAAGGGTTTGAAAATCGGCCAGGGAACCGTTTACACTCTGACTTCAATGGGACTCAATTTCACTGGATTAAAATGAAGATAATAAATTGTTTCTCATCAACAAAAAACAGCCTTCTGTCTAAGTATATCACGTTATTTCCAATCTTCTGTATTTACTTTCGTTCTCACACATTAATTAATTTCACAGTTGCTGTTAACCTTTTGCCCCCAACATGCTGTCTGTTCGTGATTCGTCCATCTATACTAACATATTACATGCTAATCAACTACTAGAAACCTTACTCACCTGGGGTATTTAACAAATTTTATTGTTAGAATTTTCCCCATAGTAGCCGATCTTTTTATTGTTTTGTAGAATTTTTGGTGCAAACTATTGGCCATATTTAAGGATCAAAGTGTGCCCTAGTATTATTAATCTGTATTAGAATTGGTTAGTTGAAGTTACTGGCTTCTCACAGCAGAAATATATAAAACAAGTCAGGAAGGGGAAACCAGGTCATACGGGTGGCACTGTGATTGGGTACAAAAAATAACAAAAAACGTCCCCGTTGGCACATCTCAAGTAATAATAAACCAACCCCTTTCCTAATAAGGTAATTCCGGGGAGGATACACCTCCAAGTAGCGAAACGAACCATATCCCATTCAGAAAAGGAAGGGTCTGCTCACCAACCAGGCAGTCAATATTTATATACTTCCCACAAAGTATAATGTGGCACAAGGCTGGAAGGTGGGAGGAGAAAAAGCCAACAACCCTGCAGAAGAACCAGGCTGGCCTCTAAAAATAGCCTAGGCAACCCCGTCGGACTTTACCCAGTAGGGGCGCCTCAGGCAGTTAGCGATTAACTAACTCCTTCCCAAAGGTTGTGAGTTCGATCCTCACTAGTAAGCTATGATTTCAACAATTCTTTAATTCTAAAACTACATGACAGGCAAGGACGGCCCCTTTTATGGCAGGGATGAGGCAAATTGGGTCGACTTTCACTACTTGTTCTGGGTTCAGAATCATTACGCTTTTGCTTGAATGAAGAAATATTTATGCACTAGAATGTCTACTCATGGACTAGCAACCAATCAGAACCCAAAGAATGGACATGCACATCTAAGCACAATAGAACATCCCAGCCTGCTTATATACCAACTATTTGACTTCTGATCTCTATCTATTTAGTTCTAGCTCAATTGGTCAGACAGATGAGCACTGACTACTAAAATCAATATGGCACTACTAACAGGATCCATGGATCCTGAAGATTGGGAGCATTACCTCATCAAAGTAGGGATCTTTTCCGGCTCAACCGAAACCAATGCTGCCACGTTTGCAAACGAGTTCCTTCTGGCCTGGTTCATTGTGAGAGAGTAACCTGGATAATGCCCGGGCCGTTTTTAAAAAAGGTACACACTTAAAACTGTTCAGTCAGTCAGTTTTGGAAAATATTGCCCTGTGTTCTTAAAAAACAGATATTTCATTTCCAATCGATTTAATCGAATTTCATATTTAATCCATGAACAATTTTTGTTTTGATTACTTATATCATAGATGGAGTCGGAGGAGCTACCCCCCTAGTCTCAAGTCCTAATACTGCTTCCTAAATCACCGGGTACTAATTTTATAACAGATAATTTCTTTGATATTTACCAGTGAAAAAGAGGGTGCTTTCTTTCATTTATGTTGTTGCCTTTAAAGAGAGAGAAAGAGAGAGAGAGAGAGAGAGAGAGAGAGAGAGAGAGAGAGAGGTTGAGGGAGGTTGAGGGTGGATTAAGAAAAGACAGTCTGGTTTATGTATTTAATAGTATCATAATTCTGTACTGTGGGTCAATCGGTTAACTCACCGTGCTTAGAGACAGGGGTTGTGCGTTCGAACCTCACCAAAAGCCTAATAATTTTTTCTTTGATTTTGTTCCAAAACAAATTTAGACATTTCAAGTTACAATATGAAGCAAATTGTTTGGTTTTACTTTTATATTTTTCTGTAATCTATGTAACTTAAAGAAATTATGATTCCGGGCGACGCAGAGTAGTCCTGCTATTAAATTAACCCTTAAATGCTTTTTGTTTCAAATATGACACATTACAACAAAATGCCTATTTAGTATAATATTCAATGAAAATCTGTAAAACTGCAACTTGTTTCACATCTGCAACAAGCCTTTTGGCAAGTGTGAGTAGGTATTAGTATGATGTTGCATCAGCACACTCACTAAATAGGTAATCAGTATCTTCGATGATAAAACATCTTTCGGACCAATATAAAAAATTAAGGGTTAATATATGAATTCATCAATTTGCTGTTCAGGTGCCTCGTTATAATTAAGATCAGTGAATAAATTTCTTTTCAATACAAAATGAACGATTTTGTGATTTGAAAAACGTCCGCCCTCTCTGCCCTGTACATCTTCCTATTCCAGTAACTTTTTTCCAAGAACTACAGACTTGTAGAACTCTCTTCCTGCGGACTGTTTTTCTCCTACCTATAGCCATCTCCTGGTTTTGCATTAATTATCTTTCGTTTTTTTTTAGCTCCTTACATCAAGTGGCTTCATATCCTGTCTGGAGCAACTGCCATAATATATATAAATGAATAAATGCGAAAGTTTTGTCAACTTATCTGAAGTATATTAGTATCAAAACAAGCTTATTTAACTCAATGATACAGCATAATATTTTAAAATGATGTATATATAGTAATTCGCTAAGACCAAAACAAAAGACGTGTATGCTTTATTTGCACACTTATTTCTAGAACAGTTTCTAATAAATCATTATTCTGTGTTATTCATGTGTAATTTTTATTGTTATTTTTTATTTTTTTTAATGGAAATCGCTCCAGACAAGGCATGAAGCCACTTGATGTAAGGAGCTAAAACAAAAAAATACTACTTCAAGGTAAAAAAAACTAGCCAACGATAAGCTTTAGACGGATAGATTCTGATCCAGAAAACAGCAATTCTTCCCCCTTTGTCAGAAACATCGCTCATGGAATGTGAGGACTAAAGGACAAAATAAGGGAAGTGAGAGTTACGAGGCTGCCGAAAGTAAACCCAAGGTCCACTTTTTACTCTCCTTATATTTTCTTATATATATGCAATATTTTGCCGACATTAACAATAATAATAATAATAATAATAATAATAACAATATTTAAAACGACTTAATGAATAAAAAAAATAACCTTCTAAAAACTGTTAGATTTTTCTTAATTTTTAAGAGAGGTAATTGTAATTTTTATTGTTTTATTTTCTTATACATACGCAATAGTTTTATTATTATTATTATTATTATTATTGTAAAAATTAATGCGATTTAATGAAAAAAAAATAATATAGAAGTAAAGATACTTATTATTTTTTAGTTATGCACGAAGAATATCTTAAAAGATATGACGTCACAGTTAATGAATTTTCGAATGAAATCAAAGTAGAATGAATAGTGGTGATGGTTGTGACCCAACGGTTCACGAGTATAGATTAAAAAAGGACGTATTTTGCGATCAATTCATCCATGCAGTCCAGCTACTAGAAAGAAGGAAATAAAAAAAATGGCGACCCAGACCTGGTCACACAAAACCACTAGACGATTACAAAATAGTTCCAACGTTGGCAATTTCTGAACTGACCTCAAATTTGGAAGGAAATTAATGCTGTATTTCTGTTTCGGTAAATACAGTTTCAATCTCTATACATTTGAAGGCACCTCATATTTGAAAGAAAATCAATGTTCATTCGTTATTGATTATTGGTTTGATGAAAACACTTTTAGTCTTGATATTTTTTAACACGGCTTGTGTTTCATTTCAATTAATGTTTCGTTATTCATTTCTACCTCGGTAAATACAGTTTCAGTCTCGACCGCTTTTTTGCATACATCTTGTATTTACAGGGTGAGCAAAATTAAATGCCACCCATAGAATCGTTAATAAAATTTTAAATCATTTTTCCAATCCAACCATACTTCGTACAAATAAACTTCAGTCTATGCCTGACTTGTCCACCAATTTTCAGTCATGAATGTCCAACAGTCTTTGTTTTATCGCCGTTCAATGATATTTTTTTTTTTTTACTAAATGTGTCACCATTTACCAAGGCCAAGAGCCACTCGAGGATAAGTGTTAATGAGATGGAATGGTTGTCAGTTGAGAGATGAAGAATATCATTAGAGGATTGAGAATGATTGATGGGATGAATGAGGTTCAAATACTTGTAGGGACGTTTCATAGCAGGAATCTGTTGACGTTGGATTTGAAGAAGACCATGTTGTAATCTGAAGGAAAGCAGTCCCGTGGTAATATGTTCCATAGACAGTAAGCCCTTGCGAAGAATCTCTGTTAGTAGAAATTTTGTTTGACGCATGCCACACGGAGGAAGAAAGGAGCATTTTTTATTCATTGTGGTAGAAAGACGAATCTGTTACAGGGAGTAATCAGAGATTGGAGCTCAGTCGAGCACCTTCCATAAAAATAATGTTAGAGTAGAGAGAGATTAGCAATGTCTCTTTTGTGAGAAGGCCTGTAAGGAACAAAAGTGATCATCCCATCACTCGATTTCTGAGTCGATTTTGAAATCTATCTAGAGCAGTGGTCCTGAACCTTTTTGTTGCCGCGGACCGGTAAGCGTTAGACAATTTTACCGCGGCCCGGGGTAGATTGTTTACTTGCAACTTACATGTAGCATCGTACCAACAACATAACATGAAAATAAAAGCCTCGAAATAATAATAAATATATCATTAAAAAGACACACAAACACACTTACAACACTAGTGACTAAGCTTACAAAGCGTATGACTAATCTTATGACAAAGCGTACAAACTGAGATAAAGAGCTTTAAAAACTGCGCACATGTATGCAAACTATATTTCTAAACTGTATTTCTTACGCGGCCCGGTACCAATTGGTCTACGGACCGGCACCGGTCCGCGGCCCACCGGTTGGGGACCACTGATCTAGAGAACAAAGAGTGTTTTGAACGGCACCCCATAGATGTGGTAGCAGTACTCAATCTGAGAACGTATCTAACGTTTATATAGGTACAGAATTGCATCAAGTGTCAGGTAGTTTCTAGAACTGTAGAATGATTCAACCATTTTTCAAAATGTGCAGTTATGCATTGCAAGTGCACCTGATTTTTTCTGTGATAACCCTCTACAGTTAAAAATAGTTTGGGGATTGTTTTGATTGTTATTATCTTTAAGATACCCCGACAGATAAACATTGGGAGGAGGAGGAGTTATGGTCCGGTAACTGTGAAGCCTATTCAAGCTCATCCATCCTACTGATGAGATGATCACCAAACCGTTCCTCACATACCCTTGAACAGCTCTAAAGCAAAGACTGTTCTCATCTGAATCATTTTGGTTCAAATCTATGCCAAAAGTTATTGCACTTACCTGGCACACGCTAGGAAGTAAGTGTAGTATCTGTTCCGATTCGTCTTGTCCTTCGGGACTTGATTCCACCTGTCTGTGGATTTGTCCTGTGCAGTTCTAGGAGGTCCACCCTCCCAGGCTTCGCCTCCCCTCTTTGGGGAGGAGTAAGTTTATTGCTTACTGCTTGAGGCGCCCCTACCGGGGAATGCCGACGGGGCTGCCCAGGCAATTTTTAAATGGCCAGAGTGCTCACCTCTCGAGCGCTGGCTTTTAACCCCACTTACTCGACCCAAGCTGTGGTCACATCTTACTTGTGGGAGTAAGATAAAACTGGCCTTGTGCCTAACTCCTGCAGAGGAGTAAATAAATATCTATCAAAATGACTAAATGCAACATTGAATAAACCCCAAAAGTTGTAGATCAAAATTATTCAGTGATCTCCCTTGAATCATATCCAAGTTCTCTCAACTGAAACATTACTAGCTGAAAGCAAGTAGTAACGATAATTAAGAACACACACAGAATACCAGCTCTCAGTATATTCACGCTTTTTTCGGTGCCGGATTATTTTTTTCTTTGTTCTTATCACCAGAAAAAGAAAAGAGTTTGTTCTTAGTAGCAGCAGCAGCATTCGTTTCAATTCAATTGAGTGGCTGTGTGAGCACTCAGATAAATAGAGCGGCAGCCCAAAACAAAATAATATTACCGACGACGATCCAAAACACACGCAAACGATGTTAGGTGTGTGGCATCCAAAAAAGAGTTCTGCCCCGAGCAAAAAATGTCACTCCTTTTATTGAGCTCTTTTGAACTGCCAAAAGCGCCTATTTTGCATAATCATGCGCGTTCGGCTGTCGCTTCAAAATCAGACAGGTTCACTCCTGTGTGCAGACACTGTTTCTTTGTAGCGTGCACATGCTAGTCGTCGCCACTTATTGCTCAGTCTCTCTGCACCGTCACCACACTAGCCAACACAAGAATACACTCTTCTATTTCCAGAAACCAAAGATATAAAATTCTACTTATGTGCGAATTTAGAAAATTGGGTCCATCCTTTTATTCTGGCTGGGCTTCAAGTTTGGCGGACGTCGTCTGCCTTGCTCTCCATCTTAATGTGGCTTTCAGAACTCTGCCACCATGGCTTTCAGACTCCTTTACTGACGTAGTTTTATAGACGTTCTTCTGGGCGCAGTTACAGAGACTCCGAGACATCAGCAACAAAATAAGTCATATTTACTTATACGTTGTCGATGCATATCTCTCTCTATTTGTTGACCCTGGCAACACATGTATTTCGATTGTTTTGAGACATTTAACAGAGCTTTTCATTTAGTAACTATGTCTGTGTTTTCACCACTTTGTGTATCATGTTTCGTATATCCTTCTTATATTTGTCTTTGACAAATCGTCTCTGCAAGAATATATATATATATATATATATATATATATATATATATATATATATATATATATATTTATATATATATATATATATGTAGATTTAATTGTCTCTAAATTATTATCTTTTTTTCTTTTGTTTATTCTAAACTTGCATGTGTACTCAAGTAAACACAACACACAAAATGGCGACCGTGTGTCTTGGAAAGAAACCCTAACACGTGGTCGCTACAAAAACGTAAACTTACATATTTTACACAAGTTTTATACCAATCTTGACCTTTTGGCTAAGATCAAAGTGTAGTATCTGTTCTGATGGATACTGCACCCCATAGACTGGTATTGTCTTGCCCTTCGGGGCCTGATTTACGCCGGTCTATGGGTCTGTCCTGTGTAGTTCTAGGAGGTCCACCCTCCCAGGCTTTGCCACCCCTCTTTGGGGAGGAGTAAGTTTATTGCTTACTGCCTGAGGCGCCCCTACCAGGGAATGCCGACGGGGCTGCCCAGGCAATTTTTAATGGCCAGAGCGCTCACCTTCTCGTGCACTGGCTTTTCAAATCCCACTTTCTGACCTTGTGTCACATACTCCTATTGTGGGTAGGTGTTTAATAACGGCCTTTTGGCTAAGATCAAAGTGTAGTATCTGTTCCGATGGATACTGCACCCCATAGACTGGTATTGTCTTGGCCTTCGGGGCTTGATTTATGCCGGTCTATGGGTCTATCCTGTGCAGTTCGAGGAGGTCCACCCTCCCAGGCTTCGCCTCCCCTCTTTGGGGAGGAGTAAGTTTATTGCTTACTGCCTGAGGCTCCCCTACCGGGGAATGCCGACGGGGCTGCCCAGGCAATTTTTAATGGGCAGAGTGCTCACCTCTCGGGCGCTGGCTTTTCAAATCCCACTTTCCCGACCCGACCTTAGGTCACATCTTACTTGTGGGAGTAAGATAAAACTGACCTTGTGCCTAACTCCTGGAGAGAAGTAAATAAATACTCGGCGTTGTTCAGGGGCATGGACAACTAAATAGAAGAGTTAAAACGTGTGCGTAACATCTTTCTTTTAAACCTTCTCTCTCTCTTTACCTCTCTCTATATTTCTCTATCCCCCTATCCCTCTTCACCCCCTCTCTCTATCCTTTCCCCTCTCTTCCCCCTTTTCTACCTCTTATATCTAAATATGTTAACAAATATATTACATTTTCAAATCTCAGGACAAAAAGTACCATTTCATACCAAAGATCGATGAAAGAAAAATGGCTTTAAATGTCGACCCCCCGTTTCCTCTGATTAATTTTGTTCCCGTTGACCCTAAAAGAATGAATATTAAAAAAAAGATGTGCCCATATTCTGTCAGAGGCAGGCAATGCTGAAAAAGAATTTATCAGCTTTATTAGTGTGTCTTGTGTAGTTTTTGACGTTTAGGTGGACATACATATCTACCCCTCTCACAACCGGCATCACATAAACAAATAATTACCCGTCATATAATAGACTAGCATGGTTACCCAGTGTTGCCCGGAGACATAAACAACAAAAAAGAATAGTTAAAAAGTGTGTGTAACATCTTTCTTTTAAGACCTCTCTCTCTCTCTTTCTCTCTACTTCTCTCTCTATCTTTCTCTACCCCATTTCCTCTATCTATTCCCATCTCCCTCTTTTAGGTTCTTGTCTCCCCTCTTCTCCCGCTCAATGATACACATTTTGTTTTAATATATTAAAAATAATAGTAGAAATGTAAGAAATTTACCCGAGCTAAGTTGTTACTCCCTGGCAACGCCGAGGTTCTTGTCTCCCCTCTTCTCCCGCTCAATGATACACATTTTTGTTTTAATTTATTAAAAATAATAGTAGAAATGTAAGAAATTTACCCGAGCTAAGTTGTTACTCCCTGGCAACGCCGAGGTTCTTGTCTCCCCTCTTCTCCCGCTCAATGATACACATTTTTGTTTTAATGTATTAAAAATAATGATAAAAATGTAAAAAAAATTCATCTGCACTTTCAATTTTAATGTTATTGCTCCCGGGCAACGCCGAGTTTCTTGGTACCCCCTCCTACCTTCACCACTATAATGAAACATGTTATAATCTACTTATGTGTTTAAACAAAACAAAGAGAACACCAGTCCGGATACTTTTTAAACACAGTTAGTATGTATTAAAAAAATAATTACAATTAAATCAATTTGATAATTAGAGGTGAAAAGAAAACGATTGGATTACTCTTTGATCTGTTTCGTTTTCAAAGAGTTTGTAAGAAAAGTTTCAAGTTCCGGTTTCGTCTGGAAGGAAGAACGTTTGGTTAATGAGTCGAGGTGGAAGGGAAAGCGGGGGGGGGGGTATTGGTCAGATGCCAATCCTGGAACGAATTGGGAACAAAAGAAAGAATAAGAGAAGACATAATTCCTGGTGGGTTGACAGAATCTAATGACTCAAGGAGGGGACAGAAGGAAAGATTGAAGAAAAGGACAGAATGACATGAGAGAGAATGACACACACACACACACACACACCCACACACACACACACACACACACACACACACACACACACACACACACACACACATATATATATATAAAGATAGATGAAAGAAGAGAGATAAACATGTACGAATGACAAATCTATTTCAACTTCGATTGTTCAATGCAAGGTGTACTCGGCGGCAAAAACATGTTTATTATTCTTTCCTTAAGCCAAGGCTTTTCAAAGATTAAAATCTTATCATCAGTTGAAATAGATTTGTCATTCGTACATGTTTATCCCTCTTCTTTCATCTATCTTTATAATTGCTCTATCTCGTATATTGAGCTTAAACCATTTCACTATAGGTTCTATCTACTAAAAGTATATTTTTAGTTTCATATTTATATATATATATATAATATATATATATATATATATATATATATATATATATATATATATATATATATATATACATACATACATACACACACATACAAAGGCAAAGAGAAATAGCTAACACACACACATGCATCAATAGAGTCCAAGATGGATACGGAAAGTGATAAGAGAGAGAGAGACAGACAGACAGAGACATAGAGAGGCAATGAGAGAGATAGACAGTGATAGAAAGAGTGTGTGTGAGAGAGACAGAGAGAGACAGGCTAAGAATAATAGATAGAAAAACAAAAAGGCAGACAGACTGATTGTGACAGACAAATTTATATACATCTATATATCTCTCTAGATATGTATCTATGTATCTCTCTCTATATATCTATCTCTCTCTCTCTCTCTCTCTCTATATATATATATATATATATCTCTCTATCTATATATCTCTCTATCTCTCTATCTCTCTCTCTCTATATATATATATATCACTCTATCTCTCTATATATATCTATATCTATATATATATCTCTCTCTATATATATATATTGTAAATGAAACAAAACATTTAAATCAAAATCAACATGAATCGATGTTAATTCTTTTCATCATTTTTGACTAATATATATATATATATATATATATATATATATATATATATATGTATATATATATATATAAACTAGCAGAAATACCTGTAATTGAATGAGTAATGCTATGTCCTTTTTGCATCCAGCTGATAACACTATATTACCTTTTTATTTTTATTTTTTACATTTTATAATATAACATTTTTGGAGTGGGGTTCAAGTATGTTCTCAGCATTGATTGGATGGGAGCAGGTGTAAGTAAACTGACATAAATTGAAATAAATTTCGGTAAATTTATCATTTCTAACCCCTGGGGCACACCCGGCATTTTTTTCTTTAGAATAAATGAGGACTTTTGTGTACTTCTACTCTAAGCCCTGAACCCTTATTACTAGTCATTCCTATTTTTTAAGTTCTATAATTTTAATTATTATAAATGAAATAAAGTAAAACGTCACATTTTTTTTTGTGGATATCAAGCATGACTGAAGACCCCACGATAATTTAACCCTCTTTGATCAAAATGAAATATACTTATCCAATTACTCTGGGTAATATAGTTTCAGAATATATCTGATTGTGGAAGTCTATCTACAAAACCCTAAGAGGAGTTTGTGAAAAAAAATGAACAAACATATGAGAGAGAGAGAGAGAGAGAGAGAGAGAGAGAGAGAGAGAGAGAGAGAGAGAGACCGCCAGTATGGGTTTAGACAAGCACGATCTACTGCAGACATCCTAACGGTCATCTCTGAACGCATGTATCATACTCTCGACAAGGCAGGAGAAGCTAGGGCAGTAGCGCTTGATATATCCAAGGCCTTTGACAAGGTATGGCATAAAGGGCTTCTCCTGAAAATACGCTCATACGGTATTACTGGGCAACTACTTAATATAATTAGATCCTTCCTAAACAAAAGAAAAATCCAGGTTGTCCTCGATGGACGTTCATCTAAGCAACATGACATAAATGCTGGTGTGCCCCAGGGATCTATTCTTGGACCTTTGTTGTTCCTGATCTATATAAACGATCTCCCTGATGACATAGTGTCTGAGATCGGTTTATTTGCTGACGACACCACGCTTTACTCTCGCCATGTTGGCAAAACAGACGCGATCATATCTGAGGCAATGGCTGCATCCTTAGAAGATGACCTCCAGGCTGTAGTGGATTGGGGCCATAAATGGTTGGTGACTTTTAATGCCGCAAAGACAAAGCTCCTTTCCTTCAACAACTACAAGAAGCCTCTCCAACCACCGATTGCCATGGCAAATAACACCCTACCTGAGAGTTCATCATTCAAACTCCTTGGCCTAACCTTCACAGGTAACATGAATTGGAACACATACATTGAAGACATTGCCAAGGCTGCCGCAAAGAAGGTTGGCTCCCTCTACCGTGCTAGTGGACTCCTTACACCTGACATTATCCTGTATCTCTACAAAGCCACCATTCGCCCATGCATGGAGTATTGTTGCCACATCTGGGCTGGTGCATCATCTACTAGTCTCTCCCTCCTTGACAAAGTCCAAAAAAGAGTAGTCAACCTAATAGGTCCCTCACTGTCAGCTAAGCTCCAGCCCCTGTCCCATCGCCGCAATGTAGCATCCTTGTGTTTGTTTTACAAATACTTCAATGGATTATGCTCCGATGAGTGTGCTGCTCTGGTGCCCCCTCGACGTAAATTCACTAGACTAACTCGACATTCTACTAAATCTCATTCTTTCACTGTGGAGGTCCCCAGATGCCGGAGAGCATTCTACTCAAATAGCTTCTTTCCTCGTGCTGCTGGCCTCTGGAACTCCCTCCCTGCCCCCTGTTTCCCCGACAGTACTGACATGCAGAAATTTAAAACTAATGTAAACAGACATCTCGCTGCTCAGATCCCAATTTAAGCTGAACCACCAATCCTTCCCCCCTTTTCCTTTTTCTCAGTAGCCCCTTACGTTTACAGTGGCGTCCTGCCTTGTTTGGGGTGAACCATGTAAAAAAAAAAAAAAAAAAAAAGATAGGGGATTATCATTCCAAACCATTGCTAAACACATTTAATTTCTATTTTTCTTTCATTGTATTATTTTCATTCTATCAACTCTCTCTCTCTCACTTCATGCTTCTTACTCATTCTTTCTCTCTCTTTCTCTTTCCTACCCTCTCTTCACTCTTTTTAGAGAATTTATATGAGAGAAAATTAGTTGACAGATTATATATACCTCTACCTTTATAAAGTTATATATGTTTATACATTTGTGTGTACAGGATTCGCCCCATAGCTAATTAACCGATCATTATGAATCTTGGAAAACACCTGCTTTTTTATGAACTAACGAATGACCACGTATCAAGGCCCATAGGCCACTCAAGGATAAGGGTTGATGAGTTTATCAGAAGAAGAGTGAAACAACAATGTAAGGATTGGTAACAATGGTCGAGACTGGCAATAAATTAGATTATTTAAGAGGACGGCTCAACCAGAATTTAACATTGGACTTGAAAACGACCATGCTGTAGTCAGGTGGGAAGCAGCCCCATCGTATTATGTTCCACAGACGAGTTCTGAAACTTAACATATTTATTAAACAAAGTTACAGTTTGGATGGTGACTTAGAAGCCGCTGGATGCTAATTAATTAGTGTTCTGTGAGGCACTTTTTGTTTACCTCTGTCATGACCTATCTTACTCCAAGGGTAGATAACTCTCTTGTCAGGTGGACGGTGAAACAACACCGTGAGGATTGGTAACAATGGTTGAGACTGGCCAGAAATTAGATTAATTAAGAGGGCGGCTCCACAAGAATTTAACATTGGACTTGAAAACGACCATGCTGTAGTCAGGTGGGAAGCAGCCCCATCGTATTATGTTCCACAGACGAGTTCTGAAACTTAACATATTTATTAAACAAAGTTACAGTTTGGATGGTGACTTAGAAGCCGCTGGATGCTAATTAATTAGTGTTCTGTGAGGCACTTTTTGTTTACCTCTGTCATGACCTATCTTACTCCAAGGGTAGATAACTCTCTTGTCAGGTGGACGGTGAAACAACACCGTGAGGATTGGTAACAATGGTTGAGACTGGCCAGAAATTAGATTAATTAAGAGGGCGGCTCCACAAGAATTTAACATTGGACTTGAAAACGACCATGCTGTAGTCAGGTGGGAAGCAGCCCCATCGTATTATGTTCCACAGACGAGTTCTGAAACTTAACATATTTATTAAACAAAGTTACAGTTTGGATGGTGACTTAGAAGCCGCTGGATGCTAATTAATTAGTGTTCTGTGAGGCACTTTTTGTTTACCTCTGTCATGACCTATCTTACTCCAAGGGTAGATAACTCTCTTGTCAGGTGGACGGTGAAACAACACCGTGAGGATTGGTAACAATGGTTGAGACTGACCAGAAATTAGATTAATTAAGAGGGCGGCTCCACAAGAATTTAACATTGGACTTGAAAACGACCATGCCATAGTCAGCTGGAAAGCAGCCTCGTGGTATTGTGTTTCACAGACGGATAGGGTTAGGCGTAATGAGTCCAAATGTGTACAATATATAATTTAATTTAGTTTTATGCAAAGAAAAGAGAGATTTAGAAGTTAAATAAATTCATATAATTACTATTGCACTGGTTCCGACAAAGTCTTTATCGAATTATGACTCTGTGCTCTGATATGGTTTCAGGATGGAAGCGTTATTTTATATATAAATATTGGTCTGTGTTTTTAATTGTTTTTATTTTAAAAAATTTCCAATCGATTTCATCTAATTTTATATTTAATCCGATCGGCAGTTTTTGTTTTGATTACTAATATAATAGAGGGAGTGGGAGGAGCTAACCCCCACCAACCCTAAGTCCTCTTCCTGCTACTATTAACACCGTAAAGAAATCTGGAATGAATTTAATTAGAGTCGAATTTTCGAATTTCACCGTCTACATCTTCCCTCTCCTCTTTTTTTTGGTAAGGGATTTCCCTATATTTAATGTTATTTGACCTAGTATCAGTTCTAGATGACAGTCTTCTAGGGGTTGATGGTTCAATCCTTATTACAGGCGATAATAACTAAGAACAACATAATAATTTAATAATTAATTAACACTTTTACACGGTCAGGGCTGACGGAATGAAAACAATCTACCTCCGTGGATTAAATAAAGGGTTCAGTTCGAAATTCGCTGTATTCCAACTAAGATTTATGCTGGTCATAGGAACTTTTTCTGTCCAAAATTCTGTGCAGATTTCTGAGTTCGACAGGATCACTACTATGTACTTTTTCTCTATGTTCATAACACAATATTACTTTCTTTGTTTTTACTGCCCTCCTCCTCCTGTTTCGTCTCCCAATATAGTCAGAAGTAGTTTGAAAACTCTCTGAATTAGTGTCTTATACATATAGTTTAAATTTCATTTAAATCGGATATACGTATTTGAAGTTTTAATGGGGTTCTGTGCCCATGGGGCGCTTAGAGGTGGAGGCACATAGATATTCGGCACATAGAGGATACAGTGGAGATTTGTGACAACTTTTTCTGTCCAAGACTACTCCTACAAAAGAGCTGCTAACACGAAACTAACTTTTAATCACGTGAGAATATTGTCTCGCATGCACACATACACACACATTGGAGAAGTGTAAAAGGAGAATTATGACAACTAGTGAAATGAAGTATGGCACTAGAAAAAAAAGGCTGCGATTAGCATGCGCGCATCGTCACAGACCGGAATTGGACAAAGAAACTTGAGCTGGAATTTTTTGTTGCTCATATAAATGCAATCGATCATGCTTGTTCATATCTGTCTGTCTACAGACTTCCAGTCTGTTCATATCTACCTATCTATTTGTTCATATCTACCTATCGATCTGTTTATATCTACCTATCTATCTGTTCATATCTACCTATCTATCTGTTCATATCAATCAATCTATCTATCTATCTGTTCATATCTATCTATCGATCTGTTCATATCTACCTATCTATCTGTTCATATCTATCTATCTATCTGTTCATATCTATCTATCTATCGATCTGTTCATATCTATCTATCCATATTTATCTATCTGTTCATATCTATCTATCTGTCTATCTATCTGTTTATATCTATATATCTGTTTATATCTATATATCTGTTTATATCTATCTATCTGTTTATATCTATCTATCTGTTCATACCAATCTATTTGTTCATATCTATCTATCGATCTGTCTATTTACTCTTATTATCTGTCTATGTATCTACTGTCAGTAGTGTGCATATCTATCTATATTATCTCTATCTATCTATCTATATATCTATAATATCCCTCTCTGTTCATATCTATCTATCTATCTATATTATCTCTATATTCTGTCTGTTTATATTTATCCATCAATTTTTCATATCTATCTATCTATCTATCTATCTATCTATCTATCTATCTATCTATCTATCTATCTATCTATCTTCTTCCTGTCTGTTTATATTTATGTGTATTCTCTGTCTGTTCATATCTATCAATCAATATTCTCTCTGTTCATATCTATTTATCTATATTCACTCTGTTCCTATCTATCTATTTTCTCTATGTCTGTTCATATCTATCTATATTCTCTATGTCTATTCATCTCTCCCTCTCTCTCTCTATATATATATTCTCTCTATTCATATCTATATTCTCGCTGTTCATATCTATCAATCAATATTCTCTCTGTTCATATCTATTTATCTATATTCACTCTGTTCCTATCTATCTATTTTCTCTATGTCTGTTCATATCTATCTATATTCTCTATGTCTATTCATCTCTCTCTCTCTCTCTATATATATATATATTCTCTCTATTCATATCTATATTCTCGCTGTTCATATCTATCTATCTATATTCTCTATGTCTGTTCATCTCTCTCTCTATATATATATATATATTCTCGCTGTTCACATATATATCTATATTCTGTCTGTTCATAATTATATATATTCTCTATGTTCATATCTATCTATATATCTATCTACTTGAGTCTGTTCAGATCAATTACAGCCTTTCATTGGCCAATGAATCTCAGCCTATGAATGACTCATCTCTGCCCTTCTATGAATCCAACCTTTTCGCATATCAATTACAATCTCATCATATTCCAGACCAATACAGACAGAACAAACAACCTTGCATGAAACACAAATTCCATTTGTGTTATGTTAACTGCAAGACAATATTAACCTGCAGTGAGAAATTCTCTTTTACAATTTCATTAACATTATGCGTGGATTAATAAATAAGGAGGAAAAAATTGGTTGACCAAATGAAAGGTCACAGGATTTCATGACATTTACACATTTATGACATATTACCTACCCTGTCAGCATTTGGAAAGGTCTTGCATATATAAACATAAGTACAGATACACATACACATGAAACTGTAATCTCTATATAAAACTCAATGTATGTGTTTATGTGATGTTTGTGTGTATCCTATAGAAAGAAAATTTACAGACTCTACGTAAAATCTAAGAGTGTGTTCTCATGTAAAATTTACAGAGGAAACAATGGAAGTGTTCCCGAATCGCTAAGTGTATCCCTAAGGGGGCTATGAGGACCAAACCTCCTTTAAAACTTCAAATATGTCCTATTTGTATGAAATTTATATCATATGTATAAAATTCTCTGGGGAAGACAATAGAAGTTGTCACAAATCTCCACTGTATCCTCTATGTGCCGAATATCTATGTGCCTCCACCTCTAAGCGCCCCATGGGGACAGAACCCCATTAAAACTTCAAATATGTCCTATTTGTATGAAATTTATATCATATGTATAAAATTCCTTGGGGAAGACAATAGAAGTTGTAACAAATCTCCACTGTATCCTCTATGTGCCGAATATCTATGTGCCTCCACCTCTAAGCGCCCCATGGGGACAGAACCCCATTAAAACTTCAAATATGTCCTATTTGTATGAAATTTATATCATATGTATAAAATTCCTTGGGGAAGACAATAGAAGTTGTCACAAATCTCCACTGTATCCTCTATGTGCCGAATATCTATGTGCCTCCACCTCTAAGCGCCCCATGGGGACAGAACCCCATTAAAACTTCAAATATGTCCTATTTGTATGAAATTTATATCATATGTATAAAATTCTCTGGGGAAGACAATAGAAGTTGTCACAAATCTCCACTGTATCCTCTATGTGCCGAATATCTATGTGCCTCCACCTCTAAGCGCCCCATGGGGACAGAACCCCATAAAAACTTCAAATATGTCCTATTTGTCTGAAATTTATATTTGTATAAAATTCTCTGGGGAAGACAATAGAAGTTGTCAGAAATCTCCACTGTATCCTCTGTGTGCCGAATATCTATGTGCCTCCACCTCTAAGCGCCACATGGGGACAGAACCCCATTAAAATTTCAAATATGTACTATTTGTATGAAATTTATATCATATATATAAAATTCTCTGGGGAAGACAATAGAAGTTGTCACAAATCTCCACTGTATCCTCTATGTGCCGAATATCTATGTGCCTCCACCGCTAAGCGCCCCATGGGGACAGAACCCCATTAAAACTTCAAATATGTCCTATTTGTATGAAATTTATATCATATGTATAAAATTCTCTGGGGAAGACAATAGAAGTTGTCACAAATCTCCACTGTATCCTCTATGTGCCGAATATCTATGTGCCTCCACCTCTAAGCGCCCCATGGGGACAGAACCCCATTAAAACTTCAAATATGTCCTATTTGTCTGAAATTTATATATGTATAAAATTCTCTGGGGAAGACAATAGAAGTTGTCACAAATCTCCACTGTATCCTCTATGTGCCGAATATCTATGTGCCTCCACCTCTAAGCGCCCATGGGGACAGAACCCCATTAAAACTTCAAATATGTCCTATTTGTCTGAAATTTATATATGTATAAAATTCTCTGGGGAAGACAATAGAAGTTGTCAGAAATCTCCACTGTATCCTCTATGTGCCGAATATCTATGTGCCTCCACCTCTAAGCGCCCCATGGGGACAGAACCCCATTAAAACTTCAAATATGTCCTATTTGTCTGAAATTTATATATGTATAAAATTCTCTAGGGATGACAATAGAAGTTGTCAGAAATCTCCACTGTATCCTCTATGTGCCGAATATCTCTGTGCCTCCACCTCTAAGCGCCCCATGGGGACAGAACCCCATTAAAACTTCAAATATGTCCTATTTGTTTGAAATTTATATATGTATAAAATTCTCTGGGGAAGACAATAGAAGTTGTCACAAATCTCCACTGTATCCTCTATGTGCCGAATATCTATGTGCCTCCACCTCTAGGCGCCCCATGGGGACAGAACCCCATTAAAACTTCAAATATGTCCTATTTGTATGAAATTTATATCATATGTATAAAATTCCTTGGGGAAGACAATAGAAGTTGTCACAAATCTCCACTGTATCCTCTATGTGCCGAATATCTATGTGCCTCCACCTCTAAGCGCCTCATGGGAGCAGAACCCCATTAAAACTTCAAATATGTCCTATTTGTATGAAATTTATATCATATGTATAAAATTCCTTGGGGAAGACAATAGAAGTTGTCACAAATCTCCACTGTATCCTCTATGTGCCGAATATCTATGTGCCTCCACCTCTAAGCGCCCCATGGGGACAGAACCCCATTAAAACTTCAAATATGTCCTATTTGTATGAAATTTATATCATATGTATAAAATTCTCTGGGGAAGACAATAGAAGTTGTCACAAATCTCCACTGTATCCTCTATGTGCCGAATATCTATGTGCCTCCACCTCTAAGCGCCCCATGGGGAAAGAACCCCATTAAAACTTCAAATATGTCCTATTTGTCTGAAATTTATATATGTATAAAATTCTCTGGGGAAGACAATAGAAGTTGTCACAAATCTCCACTGTATCCTCTATGTGCCGAATATCTATGTGCCTCCACCTCTAAGCGCCCATGGGGACAGAACCCCATTAAAACTTCAAATATGTCCTATTTGTCTGAAATTTATATATGTATAAAATTCTCTGGGGAAGACAATAGAAGTTGTCACAAATCTCCACTGTATCCTCTATGTGCCGAATATCTATGTGCCTCCACCTCTAAGCGCCCCATGGGGACAGAACCCCATTAAAACTTCAAATATGTCCTATTTGTATGAAATTTATATCATATGTATAAAATTCCTTGGGGAAGACAATAGAAGTTGTCACAAATCTCCACTGTATCCTCTATGTGCCGAATATCTATGTGCCTCCACCTCTAAGCGCCTCATGGGAGCAGAACCCCATTAAAACTTCAAATATGTCCTATTTGTATGAAATTTATATCATATGTATAAAATTCCTTGGGGAAGACAATAGAAGTTGTCACAAATCTCCACTGTATCCTCTATGTGCCGAATATCTATGTGCCTCCACCTCTAAGCGCCCCATGGAGACAGAACCCCATTAAAACTTCAAATATGTCCTATTTGTATGAAATTTATATCATATGTATAAAATTCTCTGGGGAAGACAATAGAAGTTGTCAGAAATCTCCACTGTATCCTCTATGTGCCGAATATCTATGTGCCTCCACCTCTAAGCGCCCCATGGGGACAGAACCCCATTAAAACTTCAAATATGTCCTATTTGTATGAAATTTATATATGTATAAAATTCTCTGGGGAAGACAATAGAAGTTGTCAGAAATCTCCACTGTATCCTCTATGTGCCGAATATCTATGTGCCTCCACCTCTAAGCGCCCCATGGAGACAGAACCCCATTAAAACTTCAAATATGTCCTATTTGTATGAAATTTATATCATATGTATAAAATTCTCTGGGGAAGACAATAGAAGTTGTGAGAAATCTCCACTGTATCCTCTATGTGCCGAATATCTATGTGCCTCCACCTCTAAGCGCCCCATGGGGACAGAACCCCATTAAAACTTCAAATATGTCCTATTTGTCTGAAATTTATATATGTATAAATTTCTCTGGGGAAGACAATAGAAGTTGTCACAAATCTCCACTGTATCCTCTATGTGCCGAATATCTATGTGCCTCCACCTCTAAGCGCCCATGGGGACAGAACCCCATTAAAACTTCAAATATGTCCTATTTGTCTGAAATTTATATATGTATAAAATTCTCTGGGGAAGACAATAGAAGTTGTCACAAATCTCCACTGTATCCTCTATGTGCCGAATATCTATGTGCCTCCACCTCTAAGCGCCCCATGGGGACAGAACCCCATTAAAACTTCAAATATGTCCTATTTGTCTGAAATTTATATATGTATAAAATTCTCTGGGGAAGACAATAGAAGTTGTCAGAAATCTCCACTGTATCCTCTATGTGCCGAATATCTCTGTGCCTCCACCTCTAAGCGCCCCATGGGGACAGAACCCCATTAAAACTTCAAATATGTCCTATTTGTCTGAAATTTATATATGTATAAAATTCTCTGGGGAAGACAATAGAAGTTGTCACAAATCTCCACTGTATCCTCTATGTGCCGAATATCTATGTGCCTCCACCTCTAAGCGCCTCATGGGAGCAGAACCCCATTAAAACTTCAAATATGTCCTATTTGTATGAAATTTATATCATATGTATAAAATTCCTTGGGGAAGACAATAGAAGTTGTCACAAATCTCCACTGTATCCTCTATGTGCCGAATATCTATGTGCCTCCACCTCTAAGCGCCCCATGGGGACAGAACCCCATTAAAACTTCAAATATGTTCTATTTGTATGAAATTTATATCATATGTATAAAATTCTCTGGGGAAGACAATAGAAGTTGTCATAAATCTCCACTGTATCCTCTATGTGCCGAATATCTATGTGCCTCCACCTCTAAGCGCCCCATGGGGGCAGAACCCCATTAAAACTTCAAATATGTCCTATTTGTCTGAAATTTATATCACATGTATAAAATTCTCTGGGGAAGACAATAGAAGTTGTCATAAATCTCCACTGTATCCTCTATGTGCCGAATATCTATGTGCCTCCACCTCTAAGCGCCCCATGGGGACAGAACCCCATAAAAACTTCAAATATGTCCTATTTGTCTGAAATTTATATTTGTATAAAATTCTCTGGGGAAGACAATAGAAGTTGTCAGAAATCTCCACTGTATCCTCTGTGTGCCGAATATCTATGTGCCTCCACCTCTAAGCGCCACATGGGGACAGAACCCCATTAAAATTTCAAATATGTACTATTTGTATGAAATTTATATCATATATATAAAATTCTCTGGGGAAGACAATAGAAGTTGTCACAAATCTCCACTGTATCCTCTATGTGCCGAATATCTATGTGCCTCCACCGCTAAGCGCCCCATGGGGACAGAACCCCATTAAAACTTCAAATATGTCCTATTTGTATGAAATTTATATCATATGTATAAAATTCTCTGGGGAAGACAATTGAAGTTGTCAGAAATCTCTACTGTATCCTCTATGTGCCGAATATCTATGTGCCTCCACCTCTAAGCGCCCCATGGGGACAGAACCCCATTAAAACTTCAAATATGTCCTATTTGTCTGAAATTTATATATGTATAAAATTCTCTGGGGAAGACAATAGAAGTTGTCACAAATCTCCACTGTATCCTCTATGTGCCGAATATCTATGTGCCTCCACCTCTAAGCGCCCATGGGGACAGAACCCCATTAAAACTTCAAATATGTCCTATTTGTCTGAAATTTATATATGTATAAAATTCTCTGGGGAAGACAATAGAAGTTGTCACAAATCTCCACTGTATCCTCTATGTGCCGAATATCTATGTGCCTCCACCTCTAAGCGCCCCATGGGGACAGAACCCCATTAAAACTTCAAATATGTCCTATTTGTCTGAAATTTATATATGTATAAAATTCTCTAGGGATGACAATAGAAGTTGTCAGAAATCTCCACTGTATCCTCTATGTGCCGAATATCTCTGTGCCTCCACCTCTAAGCGCCCCATGGGGACAGAACCCCATTAAAACTTCAAATATGTCCTATTTGTTTGAAATTTATATATGTATAAAATTCTCTGGGGAAGACAATAGAAGTTGTCACAAATCTCCACTGTATCCTCTATGTGCCGAATATCTATGTGCCTCCACCTCTAGGCGCCCCATGGGGACAGAACCCCATTAAAACTTCAAATATGTCCTATTTGTATGAAATTTATATCATATGTATAAAATTCCTTGGGGAAGACAATAGAAGTTGTCACAAATCTCCACTGTATCCTCTATGTGCCGAATATCTATGTGCCTCCACCTCTAAGCGCCTCATGGGAGCAGAACCCCATTAAAACTTCAAATATGTCCTATTTGTATGAAATTTATATCATATGTATAAAATTCCTTGGGGAAGACAATAGAAGTTGTCACAAATCTCCACTGTATCCTCTATGTGCCGAATATCTATGTGCCTCCACCTCTAAGCGCCCCATGGGGACAGAACCCCATTAAAACTTCAAATATGTCCTATTTGTATGAAATTTATATCATATGTATAAAATTCTCTGGGGAAGACAATAGAAGTTGTCACAAATCTCCACTGTATCCTCTATGTGCCGAATATCTATGTGCCTCCACCTCTAAGCGCCCCATGGGGAAAGAACCCCATTAAAACTTCAAATATGTCCTATTTGTCTGAAATTTATATATGTATAAAATTCTCTGGGGAAGACAATAGAAGTTGTCACAAATCTCCACTGTATCCTCTATGTGCCGAATATCTATGTGCCTCCACCTCTAAGCGCCCATGGGGACAGAACCCCATTAAAACTTCAAATATGTCCTATTTGTCTGAAATTTATATATGTATAAAATTCTCTGGGGAAGACAATAGAAGTTGTCACAAATCTCCACTGTATCCTCTATGTGCCGAATATCTATGTGCCTCCACCTCTAAGCGCCCCATGGGGACAGAACCCCATTAAAACTTCAAATATGTCCTATTTGTATGAAATTTATATCATATGTATAAAATTCCTTGGGGAAGACAATAGAAGTTGTCACAAATCTCCACTGTATCCTCTATGTGCCGAATATCTATGTGCCTCCACCTCTAAGCGCCTCATGGGAGCAGAACCCCATTAAAACTTCAAATATGTCCTATTTGTATGAAATTTATATCATATGTATAAAATTCCTTGGGGAAGACAATAGAAGTTGTCACAAATCTCCACTGTATCCTCTATGTGCCGAATATCTATGTGCCTCCACCTCTAAGCGCCCCATGGAGACAGAACCCCATTAAAACTTCAAATATGTCCTATTTGTATGAAATTTATATCATATGTATAAAATTCTCTGGGGAAGACAATAGAAGTTGTCAGAAATCTCCACTGTATCCTCTATGTGCCGAATATCTATGTGCCTCCACCTCTAAGCGCCCCATGGGGACAGAACCCCATTAAAACTTCAAATATGTCCTATTTGTATGAAATTTATATATGTATAAAATTCTCTGGGGAAGACAATAGAAGTTGTCAGAAATCTCCACTGTATCCTCTATGTGCCGAATATCTATGTGCCTCCACCTCTAAGCGCCCCATGGAGACAGAACCCCATTAAAACTTCAAATATGTCCTATTTGTATGAAATTTATATCATATGTATAAAATTCTCTGGGGAAGACAATAGAAGTTGTGAGAAATCTCCACTGTATCCTCTATGTGCCGAATATCTATGTGCCTCCACCTCTAAGCGCCCCATGGGGACAGAACCCCATTAAAACTTCAAATATGTCCTATTTGTCTGAAATTTATATATGTATAAATTTCTCTGGGGAAGACAATAGAAGTTGTCACAAATCTCCACTGTATCCTCTATGTGCCGAATATCTATGTGCCTCCACCTCTAAGCGCCCATGGGGACAGAACCCCATTAAAACTTCAAATATGTCCTATTTGTCTGAAATTTATATATGTATAAAATTCTCTGGGGAAGACAATAGAAGTTGTCACAAATCTCCACTGTATCCTCTATGTGCCGAATATCTATGTGCCTCCACCTCTAAGCGCCCCATGGGGACAGAACCCCATTAAAACTTCAAATATGTCCTATTTGTCTGAAATTTATATCACATGTATAAAATTCTCTGGGGAAGACAATAGAAGTTGTCAGAAATCTCCACTGTATCCTCTATGTGCCGAATATCTCTGTGCCTCCACCTCTAAGCGCCCCATGGGGACAGAACCCCATTAAAACTTCAAATATGTCCTATTTGTCTGAAATTTATATATGTATAAAATTCTCTGGGGAAGACAATAGAAGTTGTCAGAAATCTCCACTGTATCCTCTATGTGCCGAATATCTATGTGCCTCCACCTCTAAGCGCCTCATGGGAGCAGAACCCCATTAAAACTTCAAATATGTCCTATTTGTATGAAATTTATATCATATGTATAAAATTCCTTGGGGAAGACAATAGAAGTTGTCACAAATCTCCACTGTATCCTCTATGTGCCGAATATCTATGTGCCTCCACCTCTAAGCGCCCCATGGGGACAGAACCCCATTAAAACTTCAAATATGTTCTATTTGTATGAAATTTATATCATATGTATAAAATTCTCTGGGGAAGACAATAGAAGTTGTCATAAATCTCCACTGTATCCTCTATGTGCCGAATATCTATGTGCCTCCACCTCTAAGCGCCCCATGGGGGCAGAACCCCATTAAAACTTCAAATATGTCCTATTTGTCTGAAATTTATATCACATGTATAAAATTCTCTGGGGAAGACAATAGAAGTTGTCATAAATCTCCACTGTATCCTCTATGTGCCGAATATCTATGTGCCTCCACCTCTAAGCGCCCCATGGGGACAGAACCCCATTAAAACTTCAAATATGTCCTATTTTTATGAAATTGATATCATATGTATAAAATTCTCTGGGGAAGACAATAGAAGTTGTCACAAATCTCCACTGTATCCTCTATGTGCCGAATATCTATGTGCCTCCACCTCTAAGCGCCCCATGGGGACAGAACCCCATTAAAACTTCAAATATGTCCTATTTTTATGAAATTGATATCATATGTATAAAATTCTCTGGGGAAGACAATAGAAGTTGTCAGAAATCTCCACTGTATCCTCTATGTGCCGAATATCTATGTGCCTCCACCTCTAAGCACCCAATGGGGACAGAATCCCATTAAAACTTCAAATATGTCCTATTTTTATGAAATTTATATCATATGTATAAAATTTTCTTGGGGAAGACAATAGAAGTTGTCACAAATCTCCACTGTATCCTCTATGTGCCGAATATCTATGTGCCTCCACCTCTAAGCGCCCCATGGGGACAGAACCCCATTAAAACTTCAAATATGTCCTATTTTTATGAAATTGATATCATATGTATAAAATTCTCTGGGGAAGACAATAGAAGTTGTCACAAATCTCCACTGTATCCTCTATGTGCCGAATATCTATGTGACTCCACCTCTAAGCGCCCCATGGGGACAGAACCCCATTAAAACTTCAAATACGTATATCCGATTTAAATGAAATTTAAACTATATGTATAAGACACTAATTCAGAGAGTTTTCAAACATTTCAGCTTCTACTGACTATATTGGGAGACGAAACAGGAGGAGGAGGGCAGTAAAAACAAAGAAAGTAATATTGTGTTATGAACATAGAGTAAAAGTACATAGTAGTGATCTTGTCGAACTCAGAAATCTGCACCGAATTTTGAACGAAACCCTTAATTTAATCCATGGGGGTAGCATGCTCTTGTTCTGCGAGCGATGACCGGGTAGAAGTCTTCATTAATTCGCAATTTCTAGTATCGCCCGCACTGAGGATTGAACCTTCAACCATCAGAAGACAGCACCTAGAACTGAATTTTACTTAGTACTCTATCCATTATGCTACGGGTCATGGCTGATGGAACAAAGGCATGCTACCTCCGTGGATTAAATAAAGGGTTCCGTTCGAAATTCTGTGCAGATTCCCGAGTTCGACAGAAAGATTCCCGAGTTCGACAAGATACACCTGAAGAAGGTCGGAGGTTACATCGGCCGAAATGTTGTGAGAATAACATGCAAGATGAGAACAGTAGTCTTAATAATCCATGTCACTATCCAATGAGCCATCTACTACGTGTCAACAAGACAGATGAACAGCCGTTTCTGTCGGTGACGAAGATTACGGTCCATAAGGATCGAAAAAAATCCCTCTAAAACGGAATTCTTCTAAATAGAATATGTCTTGTGTATGAGTATGAAATTGTATCCAGTGATGAGGCCACGATCTCTCTTTTATATAATAAAGTAATCTTGATTTTCCCCCTGCAACTTCAGTCACTATAGGAAAATATCCGAACACTTCGTATGCAAATCTTTTCCACTCACCACCTACAGCACTAATGCGTGTTTCACAAAAATATTCGACCATTTCTGTTACATGCAAATATTATTATATTCATTCCGAGATATCTGCTTCTCCCAAATACGTCTTCCAAAAGGATGGTAGCAAACAATTTCACTCTCTTAAAATTATATTTAATAAAACAGGCTTGAATAAACAAATGATGTCTAAAGTACACAACATTCACTCATTTGATGAAGGAGCTTTCCGTGTTCATATGCAGGGAGCGACTTATTCAGCTGGACCTGCTTACACTTGAACAGCGAAGACTGCACAGCAACATAATCTTAACAAACAATGCCATGAACAGGAAAGTCAATCTAACTCTTGATGATTTTTCCACCCCGGCATCATACTGAGCTCTCCACAATCATATAGACAAGTTGTACTGTCAACCGTTTTGGCTCAACAGGCAAAAGACTGCTTACTCTGTCTGCAGCTCCATGGAACAGACTTCTCTAGGATGCAGTCCAGCAGTCCACCACAAACGCAAATCAGAGAGATGTGAATAACTGTTTTGAGGATGTGTATCCTGTCCTGGTACAAGTTGAGCCGGCTTCCTCTGAAAAAGGAAGTTTCTAGGGAATATTAAATTCACAAGTAGTCCCCAGTCGCATGTGTGTCCTGTGAGATAGTTTTAACGTTAGTTTTTGCATTTTTTTTTTGCAAAGAGGTATCGTCGTCCTCCCACATACAATGCCTGGTATTCCGAAATGGTCACCCACCTGGTACTAACCAGACTCAACGGTGCTTAACTTCAGTGATCTAATGAGAACCAGTGTGTCAATGTGTTATACCATATATGAGGATGTGTGTATATATATATATATATATTTTTGGCTCTTGTAGAGATCGAATACACGAGCGACATTTATTTTAGAAGAGTTCCAATGGTGTAAGGGGCAGTAACTCTACTGCGACAACCAGCAACGTAAGTATATTATCGTGTATTCGATCTCTACAAGAGCCATATTTTTTTTCTCTATGGGAATCGCTCCAGACAAGGCATGAAGCCACTTGATGTAAGGAGCTAAAAAATACTACTCCAAGGTAAAAAAAACTAGCCATCTCCTCTAGGAAATGAAACTTTGTAAACAAACCAATGTTAATGAATCTTTTTCAGAATTTATTCACTAAATTAATAAATTTCATCAGGTAAACAAGTTTTAAAATGGAACACCATAGCGATTGTCAGAAGTGAGAAAATTTGAAGAATTTTAAGTTTGGGCCAGATTAATGCATATGCACACTCACGTTTGTTACTGTTAAAAGGGGCCCTATATCAGTTTTTTTTTCAGCTACAACATCATCATCATCATCATCATCATCATCATCATCATCATCATCATCATCAGTTTAATATCTGTTTTACATGCTGGCATGCATTGGATGGCTTTAAGAAATTGAGTTCCAAAGCAACCTATCTCTGGACAGGTCTTTATTTATCCCTCTTTCCCTCAGCTCTATTTTTATCACTTCCTCCCATGTTTCCCTTGGCCTTCCTGTGTGAACTGAAACTGCTACCTCGACTGTTTTACATCTACTAACCCCAAGAACCCTCATCCATTCTTTCAACATGGCCATGCCATAAAGTCTCCTGTCCTGCACACATCTCTCTACACTGTCCAGATTTCATCTTCCTCTGAAATCATCAGAACTGCGTACACATGCCTGATAGACTCTTCCCTTGGTCAACAATGGTAACGCTCTGCTGCTTAGTAATGGTAGAAGTTCCCTGAACTTACTCCATCCATTCCTAATTCTTGCAATCACACTAACACCTGCTCCACCCTGTGCTCCAATGATATCACCAAGGTAACAAAACTTCTTGACAACATCAATAGCGTCACCATCCAGATATAATTTCTCCACATCTGGCTTCTCATCCATCTCCATTGTTTTGCATTTCTTGCACACAACTTGGTTATCTTCTCTCAACTTACCAGTAATTCCACTACATTTCTTGTGTAGCCAATGCTTACAAGTACCACAAACAATTGAATAGCAACCAACTCCCTTTCCACAAACTGAGCAAGAGACCTCTCCTCTTTAGGGGAGCTTTCCAACCACTGATCATCACTTTGGTCTTGGTAACATTCACTCTCAGATCTTTACTTTCCATAGCATTCCTCCAAGTCTTTAACTTAAAAAGTAGGTCGTCCATTGTTTCACGGGCAAACACTAAATCATCAGCATGCAGTACCTCTTCAGGACAACTCGTAAGGAACTCTCTGGACAATGCTTCTAAGACAGAAATGAAATACAACGGACTCAGTACAGAACCCTTTGTAAGCAATCATCAAGAGATGGGGTCTAAATAAAAGTACTGGTCCCCATCACCTCACTGAGTAGGCGTCAGGAAGAGTATCGGTCCTATAAAAATCTTGCCTCAAATAAGGAAATGAGTTCCAAAGAAAATCGGCATCTCTTAAATAAGGAACAAAACCAACAAAAATACTATCATATCTGAGGCTCTGAATCAAGCATGGGCCTTCTCTGACCAGGGTATTTGGCAATAGGTAGCACTGGTCCTCTCTCTCTCTCTCTCTCTCTCTCACATGATTATATATATATATATATATATATATATATATATATATATATATATATATATATATATACTAGTGTACTCCCTCTGTCAAAAATAACGGGAAAATAATTTTTTTTTCTCTAGATATATAGATATATTACTAAAATATTCATATAAAATCAGTAATTTAATTTTTCATATATAAATTATTATTATCATTTTTGATGACCTAAAGAAACACAACCACTCACTGTTGACTTTTTATTATAAAGTGAAGGATTTCTTTCCGAAATCATTTCAGGTGACAGGCTAAGTTTGAGGTAATTGTTTGACTTTCTATGGTTTTATCTAGGGGCTAGAAGAATGGTATGTGTTTTATTCGTTAACTTTTGCATGGTGGGATGGAAGTACATTATATATATATATATATATATATATATATGGTATGTGTTTTATTCGTTAACTTTTGCATGGTGGGATGGAAGTACATTATATATATATATATATATATATATATATATATATATATATATATATAATGTACTTTCATTCCACCATGCAAAAGTTAACGAATAAAACACATACCATTCTTATATATATATATATACTATTAATAGTTTTCTTTTTAAATATTGAAGTGTATTTACCTACAGACAACGTTGTTTCGGACTTATGTCCTCATCAGTGCAGGAAGTGGTGGTTTCAGGCGGTCAGACGGGTTCGAACGCAGTTTGTAGATTCAGAAGAGAATCACGATCCTACGCCCTAATCCATTAGGTCAACGGAAATCGCCACAGACATTACTGAAATTAAGATACATTTAAAGCCAGCGGCTGGGTTCAAACGTTCCGAGATCAAAGAGTGCTTAAACACGCGGGCGTGTAAGCTTTGCTTCCATAGCTTAACAACCTCAGATTTTTATAATTTCAGACATTTTTTATTTTGATTTTTTTCTTTCTTTCTATTTTTAAAATTTTATTTTGTTTTATCTTATTTAATTCTCTAATCTCCTTTTAAAGTGTTTTAAATTCCTGATTTTTATAGGAAATTTTGAAAAGGAAATACCCTCGATAAAATTCTTGTAATTAAGAAAAAAATGTTTTTTAATATGTATCATTGATTCTTCACCCCTCTGATGAGAACATTTTATTTAATTTTAATTTTTTGTGGATTTTTGAAAAGGAAAAATCTTTGGAAAATTTTGTGTTATATTTTTTTTATATACCGGTGATTTGTTTATAAGTATCATTGTGTTTTTTTCCTCTCCTATGCTACCAACATATCCACCTGTGATTCTTTCGGTCGGCGGATGTTTCTCTAGAACTAAGTTTTTTTGTTTTTTTTCTGTAAGACGTGTTGCTATAGGGGCTGATGAAGATTTGTTTTGTACTAACTTTATAAAATTATAAAATAAAATAAAGTATTTCCAAACTGTTTTGGAAACGATTGTACGCCGTAATGGACTTGATGCTGTAATTCTTGGAACAGTAAAAGTAATGCTTTGATTCATTTAATGTTTATATATATATATATATATATATATAATGAAGAAGAATGGAAAGGAATTAGAGAAGCAAAAGCCAAATCATAATTCAATTCAATTGCTCAGAGCAAGGTATATTCCGCAAAAGAGGCAATTTATTCAAGTTAAATTTTCCTTAAGCCAGGCTTTTCAAAGATCAAAATCTTATCATCAGAGGAAGTCGCTGGGATAGATAAGTTGGCAAAGGCCAAGATTTAAAATTTGAAAAAATAAAATAAAAGTTGTAGGGGGAAGAAACACAGGGCAAAATTCTGCCCGAATGCAAGCAAATGTCCGATTGCTAAAAAGTCCGGTGTCGAAAAGTCCAGCGGAGAGAAGGAGAAGTAGATAGGTAGGTCGTTAAAAGGCCCGAAAGGTTGTGAGAGAGGAATCAAAGTTAAATTCCAAGAAGCCACAACTTCAGGTGCGGCGAAAATAGAAAATCCAAAGGGTAAAGTGTCCAATAAGTGCAGGATTTTCCTAAAAGTTCGCTTTTAGTACACCACTTTATATATATATATATATATATATATATATATCTCCAGAGAAGTTTGATTACATACTACAGAGTTTTCTTTATTTCATACTTTTTAAATTATTTTTTTCGACTGTCAGCAATCTTCTGAGTATCGGGTTTTAGTTGGTGGAGTCAGGATCCAAGATTTTGTTGTGGTCTATCTTCAGCGCTTTCGATCTTCGTGCTTGTTATTTTGTTGTTGTTTATTTAAAGTATTTGATTTATTATTTTAGTCTATATTATCTTAGCGGGAGAGATGGATCCTTTGGCTCCTTACTACTCCAACTAACATGCAACTGATACTCATAAAATTGTTTGCAGAGTCGAGGAAAATAATTACTAAAATACGAAAACAAGAAAACGCTGTAGTTTTTAACCGAACTTGCCTGGATAATAATTTGCTGTTGAAATATATATGTCCGTACTAAATAAATATACATATATTTATTTATATATACTAGCAAATATTTGCTTGGGAGGATGGTCTCATGGCAACAGAACAGATACTACACTGCCTTCCCCTTCAAAAATGAGGTAATGGCTGGGGTGATGGTATCATGATGAACGAACATATACTACACTAACGCCCCCCTCCTCTCAAATGAGGATGTAATGCCTGGGAAGATGGGTTCATGACAATGAATTGAGCATCGAACGATAGTACAAGAAGTAATAGTACAGTTTCGGCTTCAGATAGATATGAAATCTTTATTAGCAATAGATGTTAAGTAATTAGATTTCCAATAATATGTGATGTATAATACTGTTTTTTTGGTGGGTGCCCTTTTTTGTGTAAAAAATACAGTTATTAAATGAAACTGTTAATTTATCTACGGGGCTGGGAACATAGAAGAGTCACAAAGAGAAAAATGAAAACACTACAGGATTTGAAGCTGTGCTTACATTTAGGTACACACACACACTTCGATATGGGACAAGAGTTAGAAAGTAGCAACCCTAGTTGAAGTCAGTCTCTCTAATGATGCTAGCTTAAATAGAGCTGAGAGCAAGAAGATAAATATATACGAAGGTCTTATGTACGAGATGAAAAGAAACTGGAATCTTAGGAAGATCTCCATCATTCCAGTAATTATAGGAGCAACCGGGCTCATGAAAAAGAATTTCAAATCTACATGACAAATATACCTGGGGAACCAAGTGAAAGAGAGATACCAACACTTGCGCTTAAAGGGACGGTTAGAATCCTAAAAAGATCTCTCGGTTGGAGTCTCTGAAATAACAGGTGAATATCTGGCATCCGGTAGGATGTCCTATCCCCAGCAAAACAATAAAATAAGAAAATCAAAAGAAGAAAAAAGAAGAAATGTAACTGTTCCAAATGACTATGGCTTAAATAGAGCCGAGTGTGAAAAAATTCCGAAATACCAGGACCTCAAGAATGACTTGAAAACAATGTGGTGGTCCCTGAAAGAAATAAGCATTATACCGACTGTGGTAAGAGAAAATCGTCTAATAAACAAATTAAAAAAAAATACCTAGACACAATCTGGAAGAAGGCTATTTGTCATTTCTTGTCAATTTGTCAATTACTTGGCCTTTTGGCTAAGATCAAAGTGTAGTATCTGTTCCGATGGATACTACACCCCATAGACTGGTATTGTCTTGGCCTTCGGGGCTTGATTTACGCCGGTCTATGGGTCTGTCCTGTGCAGTTCTAGGAGGTCCACCCTACCAGGCTTCGTCTCCCCTCTTTGGGGAGGAGTAAGTTTATTGCTTACTGTCTGAGGCGCCCCTACCGGGGAATGCCGACGGGGCTGCCCAGGCAATTTTTAAATGGCCAGAGTGCTCACCTCTTGAGCGCTGGCTTTTAACCCCACCTGCTCGACCCGATCTTGGGTCACATCTTACTTGTGGGAGTAAGATAAAACTGGCCTTGTGCCTAACTCCGCGAGGAGTAAATAAACACAATCTGGAAGACAGATAGCAGCCAATCCTTAAAAAAGCCCTCCGATATAAATGTAACGCATAAAAAAAATCAAGTGTTTATCCCAGTAGGGGTCTCCTTGATCCCTGAGAACTAACTGAACTAAAATTAAAGAAATAAAGCTGATGAGATACCGCCCTCGAGTTTCCCTGTACAAGGGTTTGTCACGACACCCTGGCATGAGGATACTTCCCTTAGAAGTAAGCCCTGACCAAATATTCAAATAGACACTGGTAGGATGTCTCTCAGGAGTAAAGTGTGGCATCTGTTCTGATACCACACTTCATCTTTTCTGTCCACGGTCAGTGAAGAAGAAATCCTTCTAGACTGAGGCAATTTAAATTTTTTTGTCCCAAATCCAGAGTACCACATTTTTGGGAAGCTGGGTTTCCTCCACATTTAAAAAGCGACCTTGTGTCTAACCCTGCCCTCGTGGGGAGGCAAGTAAATATGGACACTAAGCTGGATACTCCACTAGACCAGGCAATGCTGGTCCTGGAATCCGGCAAAACCAAACAAAGAACACAAGAAAAAAACAAATAATTAAGTGGCATATTGAGGAGATGAAAATTCTTCTTCTTCATTGTTTTATTTAGTCAAGGTTTGAAGAAAGTAAAGTATAGTATTCGAGGCTCAGAAAAAAGGGACAACATAAATTCTTAAAAGGGCGCTCAAATATAAATGTTACCCATAAAGAAATCAAATGTTAGCTACAGAATGGGCCCCCTTGATCTTTGAGAACTAACCGAACTAAAAAATATATATATATTGTTGTTTTGGAATTTTTGACATGAGGATTGATAATTTGCATCATTTGGATTATTCAGACTACTGTTCTCATCTTGGATATTATTCTCACAACGTTTCGGCCGATGTAACTTCTGACCTTCACCAGGTGCACAAGGACCCATAACACAACGGATATAAGTGCTAAGTAATAATCAGTTCTAACTGACAGTCTTTTGGAGGTTGAAGGTTCAATCCTCAGTATGGGCAATACTAAGAATACAATTGCAAATTACTTAAGACTTCTACCCGGTCGTGGCTAACGAAAGCAAGCTACCCCCCGTGGATTAAATAAAGGGTTCCGTTCGAAATTCCATACAGATTTCCGAGTTTGACAAGACGCACCTGAAGATGATTGGAGGTTACATCGGCCGAAACATTGCGAGAATAACACGCAAGATGAGAACAGTAGTCCGAATAATCCAAATAATGCATCTATATTGTTATTTTCTATTATTTTCATTAGGTTTATTGAAGTAGCACTATAAGCTGAGAGTGACGTATCCGGTGCTTCTTGCTTAAAAGTCCGAAAAAAAGATTTCTTTGTCTTTTACTGTTTAAGAGGTAAATAAGGGGCAGTAACTCTTATCAACTGTTGTTATTACATGTAACGTAATTTACAGAAAATTAATTAGTAATAAATGAACAACAAAGTATACAGCAATGGAAAATTTAAGAATTTATTGTGTTTATACTTGAGTTTTATACTGAATAAAATTCAGCAATTTGTTTGCAAATTTGGGCAATTTCTGCCGCCACATGAATTCTGCGAGATAGGAATCCACCATTTGCGTGTGGGTGCCACATTCAATTTTATTTATTTCTTTTTTGCTTCACACCACATACGTTCAACGTGGTTGGTGGTGGCCCCGGTTTGTGGATCAACAAAATTGTACTTGTGATTCACACGCAAATGATGGAATCCTTCGGCACCAAGGCGATCGTATGCTCGTAAAATCTGGCTCAAAATTACAATTAAGAGTTACTGCCCCTTATTTACCTCTTAAACAGTAAAAGACAAAGAAATCTTTTTTTCGGACTTTTAAGCAAGAAGCACCACGTATCCTTTTGACACATCGTGTTACACCTCGTATTTATCATCGTTGTGTACTTTTTTTTTTTTTTTACATGTAGAAGTATCCCCCCCCCCCCTCTTCCATGCCCACTGGAACTTAGAAAAATTGAAATGTGACAGAATGCAGATATCTACCTCATGTTCGTCTGTCAGACAAGATCAGCATCCAACGGAGATTGAGGGTATGAACCAAAAAGAACCAGTTGAGCGACTGGAAAATAAAATGGCTGAGGATGTTTCTATGTAAGTTGTTTGGGCCGACACTATTGATTGGGCTAGAGTAGCAGAGTTAGGAAGGGACACTTGGCACAAGTAGTGCAGACTCATGGATGCGGATGGGGGGGGGGGGTGTAGAGAGAGGAAGTATGAGTAGTGAGAGGCTAATCAGAGATGTAAGGAAGAATATGGAGAGACAGAGAGAGAATATAGTATATAAAGAGAGAAAGAGAGAATGAATACAGAGATATATTTATAAGAGAGAGATAGAGAATAAGAGAGAGAGAGAGAGTAAGAGAGAGAGAGAGTAAGAGAGAGAGGTCATAGAGAAAGAGATGAGGGTGACAGTGGGTCAAAATTAGAGAGACAAAGAATTATACATAAATATAAATATGAGAGAATGGGTAGCAAAAGAGAAGTTAGAGCGAGAAAGAGAAAAAGAGAGAGAGAGAGTAGGAAAATAGAAAGAGAGAGAGAGAGAGAATGAGTAAGGATGAAGTAATGAGAAAGAGAGAGAGAGAACGAGAAGGGTGAAGTAAGAGAGAGAGAGAGTAGGAAATAGAAAGAGAGAGATTGAGTAAGAAGGGTGAAGTAATGAGAGAGAGAGAGAAAGAAAGAGAAGGGTGAAGTAAGAGAGAAAGAGAGAGAGAGAGGGGGAGAGAGAAAGAGTTGGAAAATAGAAAGAGAGAGAATGAGTAAGAAAGGTGAAGTAAGAAAGAGAGAGAGAGAGTGAGAAAAAGAGAGTGAATACATGAAAGAGAGAGAATGAGTAAGGGTTAAGTAATGAGAGAGAGAGAGACAGAGAGAGAGAGAGAGAGAGAGAGAGAGAGAGAGAGAGAGAGTAGGAAAATAGAAAGAGAGAGATTGAGTAAGAAAGGTGAAGTATGAAAAAGAGAGTGAATACATGAAAGAGAAAGCTGTTGGAGTGAAAATAATACAAAGAGAAAAACAGATGAATTAAATGTGTTTAGCCATGCTTGGAATTATAATATCTTTCTCTCTCTCTCTTTCTTTCTCTCTGCATCAAAGAGAACTGGTGTTAATGTTTTTGTCACCCTTCATCGCCACAAGCGATCAACAGACAGCCTCTAACCCTGACGTTTGCAGCAACAGACCCCCCCCCCCAACCGCCGCCGCCTTCTTTTAATTACTTTTCCTTTTTTTTTCTTCCGATTTTTCTCGCCAATCTGACGCTAACGACAATATTAATACATTAGCGACAACTGCATACTATGCATTAAACTTACAATAACAAAATAAATTAAGGTTTCTTAAGGGTAACACTCTTAAGGGATCAGTACGGACTTGTTCTTTAATGAAGGTCCCTCTCTACTGTTATCTGTGACAAATCCGGGTATATCTAAAAAATTTGAGATCATCCATTTTAGTCGTTTATCGATTTTGTACTTTTACAACAATGACAAGGAACCGGCATTTTTTGCTTTAAGGATCATTTGGACTACTACTCGCGCCTTTGTTGTTCTTTTCACAATGTTTCGACCGATGTAACCTCCGACCTTCTTCAGGTGTATATTTTCGAATCCAAGAATCTTTACGTCGAACTTGAGAACCTATGCAGAATTTTGAACTGAACCCTTTATTTAATTCACGGGGGGGTAGATTCTTCTCGTTCTGTCAGCCATTATCAAGCAGAAGTTTTAAGTATTTTTTAAAATTTTATTCATAAGAGCTTTTTTTGTTAGTTTTTATTTATCTTCCTCCCACAAGGTAAGATGTGACACAAGGTCGGGAAAGTGGGAAATAAAAAGCCAGCGCCCGAGAAGGTGAGCACTCTGGCCATTAAAAATTGCCTGGGCAGCCCCGTCGGCATTCCCCGGTAGGGGCGCCTCAGGCAGTAAGCAATAAACTTACTCCTCCCCAAAGAGGGGAGGCAAAGCCTGGGAGGGTGGACCTCCTAGAACTGCACAGGACAGGCCCATAGACCGGCATAAATCAAGCCCCGAAGGCCAAGACAATACCAGTCTATGGGGTGCAGTATCCATCGGAACAGATACTACAATTTGATCTTGGCCAAAAGGCCAAGAAGATATTTATCTACCTCCCACAGCGGTAAGATGTGACACAAGGTCGAGAAAGTGGGATTTGAAAAACCAGCGCCCGAGAAGTTGCGCACTCTGGCCTACAAAAAATACCTGGGCAGCCCCGTCGGCATTCCCCGGTAGGGGCGTCTCAGGCGATTAGCAATAAACTAACCCCTTCTCAAAGGGTGAGAAGGCAAAGCCTGGGAGGGTGGACCTCCTAGAACTGCACAGGACAGACCCATAGACCGGCGTAAACCAAGCCCCGAAGGCCAAGACAATACCAGTCTATGGGGTGTAGTATCCATCGGAACAGATACTACACTTTGATCTCGACCAAAAGGTCAAGAAGGTTTCTTGGTAGTTATTATCGCCTGTAGTAAGGATTGAACCTTCAACCTCCAGAAGTTTATCACTTAGATAATTAATTAACACCTTAATCACTTAGATAATTAATTAACACCTTTATCCGTTGTACCACAGGATCATTTCTAATATTCTAATATTACGAAGATTAAAATCAAAAGATAATGCTACTAAATCCGATGTCTAGAATCCTGATTTTAATTTTGATCAAAATCTATTATATGATTTTCATTCGATAAAATGTCTAAGGTTCTTAAGGGGCCTTAAGAAGAAATTGAAATTCACGGAATCTTGCTTCATAGGTGTCTAATGACTGGATCAAATTCAATGCAAATCTGATATATTTGAATTTTCAAATTAGAAGTTGTGTTCATATTACACTCCCTAAAAATCGTTTAAAATACTCCTATGAAACTGAAATTTAGGGAATATTTTTCTGAAATTTTAACAATAGCAATTCGACACCAATTAATAAATATTCACCAAATTTCAGTTTGATAGGAGTATTTTAAAGGATTTTTAGGGGGCGTAATATGAGAACAACCTCTAATGTGAAAATTCAAATATATCAGATTTGCATTGAATTTGATCCATAGTCATTAGACACCACTTAAGCAAGACTTTCTGAATTTCAATTTCTTCTTAAGACCCCTTAAACTTAAGCCTTAAATTTTAGACATTTTCTAGGATCAAAATCATGTAATAGATTCTGATAAAAAATTAGAATAAGTATTCTAGACATAAGGTGTAGTATCTTTATATCTTGATTGTAAACTTTGTAAGGGGACATACATTTGGTTGAAAACTGTTGCATTCAGGGAATTAATTTTATTCTTCTAGGTAATTATAGGACAGGTCTTGTGATTAACACCATGATTCGTTCTTATAAAATGGTGACCCCCAACGTGATTCAGACACATAACCGTCTGACCTGTTTTCTTAAATATATGATTAAATTTGACCCTAATTATTTTTTTTATCAAGTTGTGTAGATACTGTCCACACATTTAATGGCCAAATTCCATTTGTATTTATTTTTCTATTCACTTGTCAAACATTTGTCTATAAACAGTGTAGCAAAATTTTTTTATCCTATGAAATATTTGAACCCTGTGATTTGAGTAGCAATAAATCGACTTGTGTTTCAAAGGGGTTATTTCTTCCTACTATGTCTATGACATTACAAATCAAAATGAAAACTGTTTATTGAATCTATAATATAAAGGGCGGTTGTCTGTTTGTATGTACGTATGTCGGGCTAAAGCAAAGACGAGAAAACAAACACCCACAAAGTTGGTATTTTCTTGATCGGTGTTGCTCCGGTAGAATAATATCTAAAATCTAGAAAAAATTTATTCATTCTTTGACTCTAAACTGGTGCAAATTTCGTCGGGGGGGGGGGGGAGGGGTTCTGTTTTCTGTGTACTAACTAAAGAGAAGTAACTCTGATTTTTAATCAAGGAGTTTATATCTACTATGTCGACTCATTCCTCGAGAAATTTATATAAGGGGGATTTGTCTGTGTGTATGTGTGTTTGTATGTCCAGAGAGAGGAATGTGCTGGGTGGAGAAGAAAAAGGGGGTAGGGAGAGGGATGAGGAAAACGGGGGAGGGTTAAGAGAGAGATAGAAGTTTTAATAGAAATATGTTACGCTTTTTCCCCGAACAACACTGGGTAGCCCTGCTAGTTAAATATAAATAGGAAACCTCGATTGGAAATAAAAATACTTTTTGTTCAGAACATGAAACAATATGTGCACTATCTTACGATTTTTTTATGCAGCTTTTGTTTATGAAGCTATACTGGTCAATCGAATAGAGGAAATCTCACTTTACTTTATATATAAGATTATATTGTTTAATCTACTACCATTTTATTTCCTTTATTTTCTAATAAAATAAAACCTCACACAGGACATACAGAGAGCAAGCGGACACAACGTTAGGGTTTATAAAAGCGATGCAAGATGGACAGCTGAACGACAACTGCTAACAACACAACTGCCTATGGCTGCACCTTGAAGAGCACTGGTGATCAAGCTCTTGCTGATTCCTCTCTTCGGACTTAGGGCATGTGGTGCAGTGGGGGGAAAAGTGGCTTGTTACTTTTAGCACCTCTAAAATCAAACTTCTCTCCTTTCACCGTGAATGCTCGGATCCCTGTTTTGCCAAGTTCAAACGAATGGCTCTCTCCTTGAAGAAGCTCCTTGTTTTGATGAACTCTTAGGACTGATCTTCACCCTAGATCTAAAATAGAAGTTGTATACTTATCCAGTCTGTTGCTAAGATCGCTGAAAAATGGTTGGATCATTCTATCGCTCCAGAAAGTACCTAACTCCAGATGCAATCCTCTATCTGTATAAGAGTCAGATAAGTTCAAAGATGAAATATTGCTGCCACATAGGCCTTTTGGTCGAGATCAAAGTGGAGTATCTGTTCCAATGGATACTGCACCCCATAGACTGGTGTCGTCTTTTCCTTCGGGGCTTGATTCCGCCGGTCTCTAGGTTTGTTCTAGGAGGTCCATCCTCCCAGGCTTCGTCTCCCCTCTTTGGGGAGGAGTAAGTTACTGCCTGAGGCGCCCCTACTGAGGAATGCCAACGGGGCTGCCAAGGCAATTTTTAATGGCCAGAGTGCTCACCTTCTCAGGCGCTTGCTTTTCAAGCGCCACTTTCTCGACCCGACCTTGGGTCACATCTTACCTTGTGGGAGTAAGATAAAACTGGCCTTGTGCCTAACCTCCTGAAGAGGAGGCAAATAATACTCTGTGGAAGTGCCACACAGAGCACTCTTTCTTGCCTTGACAGAGTACTAAATCAACCATGAAATCTAGTGGGGGGGGGTGATCTCTTCTTTTTCTACATCCCATTTTTTACAGAAGAGGCATTGCTAGTTTCTCTCTGTTCTATCGCTATTTCCGTGGAAGTGTTTGACTGAGCTCTAGTCCACTTGCCTTCTACAACAACGGAAAAATTATTTCCTTTCTCCCTCCATGTGCCTAGCATTAGGTGGAATTTCCATGGATAGAGCCTTTCTCCAGAGGCTTCCTGTCTGTGGAACACATTACTGCAGAACTGCTTCCTTGCCGATTACAACTTGGTCATCTTCATATCCATTGTCAACAAATTCTTTTCATGGACCGTCCCATAAGCAAACAAATGCTGTTCATACCGTTAATCAATATACTCCCATAATGTTAACTGTTATCCTCGAGTGGCTCTTGGCCTTGATAAGTGGTGACCCCAATAGTAAAAAAAAAAAATTCGTCCTAAATTTTAAATTTTGCACGAGGGTGATGGTGGTGCAAGGAGTTTTCTTAACTTCCAAACAGGAGAGTGCATTCCCCAGTATAAATCTAAGGGAGATAACTCTAATAATCTTTCTGCAACAGAGGAAAACAATGAGAATAATAACGAAGTTACTGTCATTTGGTCTGATGAGAAAACCACCAGTGATGAATGAGTGGGAAGATAATAATGTTGGGAGTATTGGGGAGATATATTGTGATTTGTAAACACTACCGGACTGCCCTTGGGCAAGGTGCAAAAGCAATAAAATAAATTTTTAAAAAAATCAGTACTCGGACACACACACACACATGTGCACACACAGACACATACACCTCCACCAGTTTTTTTTATTATTATTAATGAGTCAGCACTTATCAAGGCTAAAAGCCACTCAATGATAAGGGTTAACAAGATGGATGGATTGTTTGGTGAATGATGATTAATGTTATGAGAGGATTGAAAATAATGAATAGAATAATAATAATAATAATAATAATAATAATGATAATAATAATAATGATGATAATAATAATAATGATGATAATAATAATAATGATGATGATAATGATGATAATAATAATAATGATAATAATAATGATGATAATAATGATAATGATAATAATGATAATGATAATAATAATAATGATAATGATAATAATAATGATAATAATGATAATAATGATAATAATAATAATAATAATAATAATAATAATAATAAATAAAATTTGATAACTTATAAAGACAGTTTATGATGAATGTTTATTGACATTAGATTTGAAAATGACTATGTTATAGTCCTCAGGGAAGCAATCTTGAGACAGTACACTGATATTCACCGGCATACACAGCCACATGCATATACATAACCTACACACATCCATACATGCATATACACACACACACACACACACACACACACATGCATATACACACACACACACACACACACACACATATGCACAATTGGACACATGCTCACACAGACAGACCACACACATCTGAAGGGAATGGTTTTGTATTGGAGAGTTTGAGAAACTTGTTGTCACTTGTATCCGTAAATATTATCTGATCACCTTCAACTGGAGTTAAAAAAATCCAATAAAACAACAAGTATTATTATTGACTATGAGTTCTCACACAAGTCATTTCCAGTGATCGCTTACTGGGGAAAACAGGTGGTATTCCTCAGCGTCTGAGTGACAACAAGTCTTTCCAGATTTCCAGTGTTCTCTGCTTCGTCTGATCACTGTTGCAAATCTACTTCTGTTCTGGCAACAGTCGTTTACCATTGATTTTCTTGCTGATAACGATATTTGTCTTTCTCCGGAATTTAAGCAGCAATAATTCTCCCCCAAATTCCAGTAATCTCTGCACCCTTCCAGTGGAGGTCTTTCCATCCTTCGTGACCCTTCACAATTATTTTGTGTGCTACCAACCGAAGCTGGTGCCACCACTTGTTTTTTTTTTTTTTGGGGGGGGGGGGGGGATCAGATTATGATATTTCTTGGATATTTTTTTTTTGAGAGTAGCGAATGTTAGATTATGAAATTCCTAGATATTTTGGGAGGAAAATGTCAGTTTATGGGATTTCTGGAAATTTCTATCGATAGTGGTGGTGGGGGGGGGGGGGTGGAAATGCCACGTTACTGGAATTTAGGATATTTTTTTTTTTTTGAGAGGAATGTCAGATTATGGGATTTGGGGATATCATTATTATTATAAAAATAAAAATCATCAAATTTGTTTTTCAAACTAACTAGTCAAATAGGGTTGTAAAGGTTTGACATGAAAACCCTTCCCGCCATATTTGGATAAGACCAAGCTGACATTTGTAACAAAGCAACATGATGATGATGATGATGATGAAACTGATGAGGAGGAGGAAGCAACAGGTCATCGTCGAGAGTTGTTACAGCAGACGTAATAGTGGTTACTACTGCATAATTGGAATTCATATATTATCGCAATGTCTGTTGGTTTGGTGCGTATATTTATATTTAACTAGCGAGATCCCGTGGAAATTTCACGGTGGTTTCTACGTCAATCTATATAATTTACTGTTAATAATAACAGTAGCCCATTTAAAATAATAAATATCTGTCCGTGTTAATACTATTAATGAAAAAAATGACTCTTTTTTTTTCTTCTGTAAAAATAATGTCATCACAGTAATGCTCTTCCCTCCCTCTGATTTAAGACAAATTCTAGTTAATAACACTAAAATTATACATTCCGAAAACAATTTTTTAAAAATCAAAATACTGGAAGCTATCTTCACTATAGTTTGAAAAACAAATTTGATGACCTTTTTTTATATAATCATAAAAACACAACAACCTAAAATTAACAACATCACATATGAAACCAGTGGTAACATTTTTAAATGCTTAACGTAATGCGATTTTGTTCTGTGATGTCATCCAGCGTTGCTGAATTTAAATCATCAATGACTATCTGGAACAATGCGAAAAACGTTCTATGCGCATTTCTCCGTTGTCTTTTAAAAAAAATCTCTTCTTTCTTCAGCTTTTTTTTTGTTCACTTGCTTTTGACACTTGAGGATGATTCGACGAAGAAGCGAAAACGTTCGTTAAACCTATGGAACATTTATTAATGTTTTTGATTTTAATAGAAAAAAGACCATCAGAAAAATTGAAAATTAAAACAGACGCATTCTGTTATTTTTAAGAATGTTTGTATAAATGAGAAAATGCTGCCTAAATACACACACACAATATATATATATATATATATATATATATATATATATATATATATATATATATATATATATATATATATATACCCAATGATACTAAAAAATCGGAAATTTAAATGTAAAAAATAAATAAATAAAATGTAATGTCTGAAGAGTTTAATACTAACTGTCTTTTAAATTTCTTACTTCTGTTTATTTCATTCGCACCTGTTATCTCTTTGTGAAGGTGGTCACCGAGTTTCAACTATGGGTATAATAAGACATATTTTGTCCTTGAAATTAAAGGAGGGGGGGGGGTGAAGTAATTTAATTGACCTAAAAAAATCTATGAGTTTTTTTAAAATAAAATAAATACTTCATATTAACATTCATTTAATAATTAATAAATATTGAACATTCCATAAATTAATAATTAATAAATATTGAACATTCCATTAATTAATAATTAATAAATATTGAACATTCCATTAATTAATAATTAATAAATATTGAACATTCCATTAATTAATAATTAATAAATATTGAACATTCCATTAATTAATAATTAATAAATATTGAACATTCCATTAATTAATAATTAATAAATATTGAACATTCCATTAATTAATAATTAATAAATATTGAACATTCCATTAATTAATAATTAATAAATATTGAACATTCCATTAATTAATAATTAATAAATATTGAACATTCCATTAATTAATAATTAATAAATATTGAACATTCCATTAAGATTGGATAGTTTTCTGATTTTTGGTGGATTTAAAAAATTTTTGTTTGTATCATTTGGATTATTCAGACTACTGTTCGCATTTTGGATGTTATTCTCAGAACGTTTCGACCGATGTAACCTCCGACATTCTTCAGGTGTGTTTTGTCGAACATGAGAATCTTTATGTCGAACTCGGGAATCTGTACGAACTTTCGAACTGAACTCTTTATTTCATCTACGGCGCAACGGATAAAGTGCTAAGTAAAATATAGGGTGACCTCCAAAAATGTCACCAAACAGAAACATTAATAAAATTCACAATCCTTTCTGCAGTCTAATCACATTTGGTACAAATAAACCTTAGTTTATGTCTGACTTGTCCACCAAGTTTCAGTCATGAATGCCCAACAGTCTTTGTCTTCTCAGTAATAAGCACACCTGGTCATGGCGTGCAAAAGTGTTAATAACTCTGACAAACCCTTTTCTTGGCAGTGCCCTGATTTGGACTGTGACTGCCCTCTTCAGTTCAGAAATAGTCTGCGGATTGTTTGGGTAGAAATTATTTTTGAGATAATCCCAGAGATAAAAACCTGGCGGTTTAAGATCCGGTGAGTGTGAAGTCCATTCAGAATCATGCCTTCTACTTGTTAGACGATCACCAGTGCCCCCCCTCCCCTATATCATTGAACGGCATTAAAACAAAGACTGTTGGATATTCATGATTGAAACTTGGTGGACATGTCAGGCATAGACTGAAGTTTACTGTTATCAAATATGGTTGGATTGCAGAAAGGACTGAATATTATCAACGATTCCATGGGTGGCATTTTATTTGGGTCACCTTGTAATATGAATAATTGGTTACGTGAATTGAGATGAAATCATTAATGAAGTCGCAACAACTGGGGATATCATCATTGTAGGTTTTAATGAATAAAAAAAAGAAACGTGATTCAACCAAGTGTATCCTATGCATTCATCAATTGGTTGCATTCTTCTCTCCATTCACTGATTTCGTCTTTCGTTCCCATTCATTCACTCTATTCATTTTGCTTCACGGCGAGGCGATTTTGGTATGAGATAGGAAATGATTCTGAATCAATAATGGAAGTAATTATGATGTATTATTCGGTTTCTTTTATTTTCTCTGTCGATTTGCTGATCTATCTCAACAACCAGCCACCAATCTTCTGAAGAATTAGGATATTTGTTATTCTATTTCTACATTTTTGTAGCGACCACGTGTTTGGGGTTCCTTTCCAAACAGGCGGTCACCATTTATGTATGTTATTTTTTCTTTAGTACACACGAGGTCGGAATAAAAAGAAGAAAAAGGGTAATAATTAAGAAACAGTTGTATTTAAATATACATATATATATATATATATATAGGTGCGCGAAAATAAAGAATAGAATATATATATATATATATATATAGAGATATAGATAGATATACATACATTTATTCTCACAGAAACAGTTTAGCAAAGACAAACGTAAGAGGGACATACGAAACATGATACATAAAGGGGACAAAAATCACAACTATAATTACTAACAGAATCGAAATAACACAATCGAAATATATGTATTGCTAGGGTAAGCAAAGAGAGAGAAATGCATGGGCGATGTATAAGAAAATATTGCTTACTTTGTTAATGATATCTGGGAGCCTATATATATATATGACCGGTAAGGAGTTTAAAAGTGATTGGGTTAATGAAGTGTCTGTCAAGATTGGTAGCCTGTTAGTCTGTGTCAGATTGCTTGAGTATCCCAAGTCAGAAAAAGGGAGAACCAGTTGGACCGAGGAATGAGTATGATTTCTGGTTTGTAAATTCACACATGACTGGAATTTAGATATATTTTTGCTTTCCAGAAGTAGAAGAGTGCGTTTTCTCATTGGCTAGTAATACTTCAAGGGAGATAACTTGGATCGGGTCAGAATTTTTAGTTACGGAAAGCCATAATAACGTTGTATCTTTACAATCACGTCATTATGAAAATATGCTGCCACGTTTTTGGGTGGATACTCCAATAGTCAAAACCTCTAAGGAAACTTTTAGAATGGAGACATTTTTCCTTACTCACTGAAACAGATTAAAGGGAAGTTATCATGTGCAATTATACTGAGTGCTCTTCCTTGAGTTCTTCAAAAAATAAATATATATTTTAATTAAATTATGCGATTTAACAAAACACAACTAAACAAAACGTCCCACATTTTCACAACGTAGACGTTTCCTGGCAAATAGAGTGATATGGGTTCAGGGTTGAGAGCAAGAGTTTCTTAGTTTCTTAGTTTCTTCCCCGGCAACACCGGAACAACAACAGATGCTGCTAGTAATTTAATATAGATGAAGATCAGTAACAATTTTGAAATAATTAATATGGTTTGCTAGTTCTGTTGCAAGCTGCCAAACGCAGCAATTAACATCAATGCAACCGCCTACGATGGTGTGGATATGTTGATGTTTCCCCCTCTCCTACCACTGAGAATGTGACACAAAATTGGAAGGTGGAGATTCAAAGGTCAACGCAAATGAGGCGTGTGCATTTTGGCCCACAAAAACTGCCTAAGCGGCCTCATCTGCATTCCCCAGTAGAGGTTCCTCATAAGAGGTAATAAACTAACCCTTTCTCAAAGAGAGAAGGTAAGACTTGGGAGGGTGAACCTTCTAGAACTGCACAGAACCATACCTCAGCCCAACAGAAGCAAGACCATCACGTACTCAAAAAGTGCCCAGACTCTGTTAGAATGATTACCGAAGATGTGTCCTCGACTGGTATGAACAACACAACTCAGGTTGACCCCCCCTGAGTTGGATAAAAAAATGTACATGCATTTCAGCTGAGGGTAACTGAAGAAGAGGCAGGCCGAAGAATACTTGGAATAGTCAAAGATGACCTCAAGCAATGGCACATTGAAACCAAAGTAAATAATACAATTTCATGGATAAAATCACCTTGTATTGCCATGGACAACGGACAACCCACATCTGATGTGGAAAAGACCCGTTAAACGAAGAAGAAGAAGAAAAGCCTTTCTCTCTAACACCTTTTCTTTGAATAGTATTGTAGTCACCAACTTCACACATCGGTCACACATACACAAATGAAGAAAATAAACCCCTCTTCTTTTTTACATATTTGTGTACTTTTTGTATGCAGGAAAAGTGACTCATTCTTTCCGCTTACTCAAACAAGAGGTTTAGGCTACAAAACAGTTTGACCCAAAATCTTCTCACAGTTTGATCTGACTATCTTTTTCTGCGAAGGAAATTGGTAAACGTTGCCATTGGCGACATGAATTATTTTAAAGGGAATACAGTTAGGAAATTAGTCAAAAACAATTTATTTTGGTTTACCTGCTCATGTGTGACCTATTTGCATAAAAAAGTTTAATATTTAATATAAAATATAAGCATGTCAAGTTTCTGTAAATATTGGTTGTGAGTAAAGTAATCAGTGGCAGTCATTTTATTTTTTCAGGAAGTAAGATACCAGACCTGACCAGAAATGAGGGCCAGATACTACTTTAATTCAAGCCATTAAATTGAATTCTTTTTTTTTTTTTAATGTGAAAGAGGCGCATTTTCGTTGGTGTTTATTTTTCTTCACTGTTTTTTAAGAAGCCAGTTAAATTTTATTTATTATTTACAACACAGAAACTCAAGTATTTATTTATCTCCTCTCCAGGACGTTAGACACGAGGTCAGATGAGATTTTGAAAAAAGCACACTCTAGCCTACAACAAATGCCTGAACAGCCCTGTTGGCATTCCTCGGTGGGGGCGTCTGAGACGATAAGCAATAAACTGACCCCTTTTGAAAGAGAAGGTAAAGCCTGGGAATATGAACCTCCTAGGACTGAACAGAACCATACCGTAGCCCGACAGCAACAAAGCCACTTTAGGACTGATTGTTGAGGACGTATCCTTGACTGGTACGAACAATATGTACTCAAGCTGTGCCAGAAGAAATACTCTTAAACAAATAGATTTATCCATTTTTTTTTTCTAATCATTTGTCATTTTGGTCCAAATTTAAAATCTGGCCCAAACTTTTCTTTTTACTAATGAGTTTTTCACCCCAAAATTTTTGATCAGAACATGGTTAACAAGATATATAAGCCTTTTCAGAAATATACAAATTGGATTACATGGATCTGGTCTGTAAATTATTAATTGATAATTTAAACAAATTTAGTCATTTTATCAAATTGCAAATTCCAATATTCATACAAAATTTGACCACAAGAATATTTTTGTTTGGTGAGATATGTGCCTATTAAGCATTGAGAGTTGCGGATATGCATTGCATGGAAAGACATGCTACGAGAATGGTATGGTGGATGTGTAAAGCAAGTCTCAAAGACAGGCTTAGATCTGATGACTAAATTAGATTAAATCTGGACAGTATAGAGAGATGTGTGTAGAACAGTCACATTGAAAGAATGGATGAGAGTTCTTGAGTTAGTCGATGTAGAACAGTTGAGGTGACAGGGTCAGTTGATAGAGGAAGGCCAAGAAAAGCATAGGAGGAAGTGATAAGGATGGATTTGAGAGAAAGAGGGATAAATAAAGACCTGGGCAGAGATAGATTAGTTTGGAAGTCAATTTCTAAAACCCGCTCAAAACATGTCAGCATGTAAAACGGACGTTATACCGATGATGATGATGATGAATATTTTATATTTTGGCTTTTATGTTTTTAGCAACGTATGTGTTCCGGTTTTTTTTCCAGCATGAGGCTACCATTTTGTATGTCACATTATTGTGGAGAACACATGGGTGTTGGGAAAAAGAGAAAAAAAACACTGGTAAAGTAAAAGTTAAATTTTCATACATATGCATCTATTCTCATTTAAGCATATTGTCGAATCATCATCAGGTGAAAAAAGCAAATGAACAAAAAAGTTGGAAAAAACAAGAGAATTGCAAAAAGTAGCTTCTTCTTCTTTCTTGTGCCAGCTCCCTCAAAGCTGCAGCTCGGTCTTGGCAAGCCAGGTTCTCGTCTCGTCATCAAGGTCCGCTATGCCCTGCTCGCCATTGGGTGGTTTGAACAGCGGGCATTCCTCTATGACGTGTGTAACTGTCTGTTCTGGGTGGCCACATTCACAGGCAGCACCCTCTCTCAGACCCCAGTCTCTCATTGTGGCAGAAAAACGGCCCACACCAGTTCTCAGGCGGTTCAGATTGGTCCATTGCCTTCGTGGCAGCTCAGCCCCTGGTATGACGTCTGGGTCGGTGATGAACATGTGCAGTCGGTGTTGGTCAGCTTGCTGCCAATCTTCCCTCCAGCGGTTCTTGGTCCACATCTGCTTTGAGGTGGTGTCTGGGACGGTTTCCAGAAGCTGATGCGCGTGCTGGGAGAGTGCGTAGCATGATTTGAGGCGTACTGGTGGAGGAGGTTTGCTCATTTTTTTTTTTTTTAGTCGTCATCATATTCCTCATTTCTGAGGGGACGAAGACAGGCTCTACGTGCCCCCCTCGACTAGTAGCTGAAAGCAATACCACCTCTTAAGAGTCAAGGAACGCTTACAGTGAAACTAATGTCTTCAACCAGCCATCCCTCTCCGCGACAGTACTCTCTCTCTAAAAGGTAGCTGAGAAACGGGCACGTGAAGTCAGTTAGATGCCAAGAAAACGTTTTCACACTGTTCCAGGAAAGACATTAGCAATTTTCATTCTGCGACGCCAGAATTAGCGTCACAGGATAAAATTGTAAAATATTAAGCATTTTAAAATATTATTACTGGTTTCATACGTAATGTTATTAATGGTAGGTTGATGATGATTTGACAAAGAATCAAAAACGTTCGTGGTACATATGGAACATACATTCATTTTTTTGATTTAAACACCAAAAAAGATCATTAGGAAAATTGAAAAAATAAAAAAAGGTATAATTAAGCAGAAGAATTCTGTTATTTTTTACAATGTTTGCTTAAATGAAAGAATGCTACCTAAAGATACACAATCTATTCTCATATAAATAATTTGTCGAAGACAAATGTAATAGGGGAATACAAAACATGCAAGGTGGTATTAATATGATATATAAAGAGGCGAAAACTGCAGACATAATTACCAAAGAAAAGAATACATTAATGACCCAATACAATCAATGTAGACATGTGTTGCCAGAGTCAGAGTGAGATGCATGAACAATGTATAAATAAATATGACTTAGATTTTGTTGATCGTGAGTTTTGGGAGCCTGGTTGCCTGTGACCAAAAGAGCGTGTCGAAGACGACTGCTACCAAGGTTTGTGAAAGTTATACAGAGATGGCCAGCCGATCAAAAAGAGCCAAGTATGAAGAGAGAGAGGAAGAGAGAGAGAGGGAGAGAGGCTCATTCTAAATTTCTCGCTTGGGTGGAATTAGATTTTTGACTTCCAGAAGTAATAATAATAATAATAATAATAATAATAATAAATATTTAATAATATAATAATTATTTTAATAAAAAGTAAGTAAGAAATATAAATAAACATTTACCACAAATAATACATAAATAATAAATATACATTCTTTCATTGGCCAATATAATCGAAGGGAGATAACTTGGATATAATACAAGAGTGATCACTCTGCCAACATGCCTTTAAATTTAAGGATTTGACACCAAATTAATATAATATCTATGAATTATTAAGTGTCAGTCTTACCAAATTAAAAAAAGAAATCATTTTATCTCATAGTGATTAGCATTTATACACAATTTCATGACCAGTTATTTATCTACCTCCCACAGCGGTAAGATGTGACACAAGGTCGGGAAAGTGGGATTTGAAAAGCCAGCGCCCGAGAAGGTGAGCACTCTGGCCTACAAAAAATGCCGGGGCAGCCCCGTCGGCATTCCCCGGTAGGAGCGCCTCAGGCGATTAGCAATAAACTTACCCCCTTCTCAAAGGATGAGAAGGCAAAGTCTGGGAGGGTGGACCTCCTAGAACTGCACAGTACAAACCCACAGACCGGCGGAATCAAGACCCGAAGGGCAAGACGATACCGGTCTATAGGGTGCAGTATCTATCGGAACAGATACTACACTTTGTTACTGGCCAAAAGGCCAGAAGGACATTTTTCTTTGTAAGATTCAAGCCATTTCACAATGGGTACAACTGTAGCAATATTTTGATGTGGGACAGTGAAAATAATGTCAAGAACTGTATTTTCCACGTAAGGTTAAAATTAATCAGAGAATGGAAAATTCCAGAGGACATTAAAAGTTTAGATTAAAGCCAACAGGTTATCTTTTTTGTAAAGGTGGTCAGTGAATTTCGATTATGGGTATAATAAGACGTATTTCTTCCTTGAAATGAGTGGGGGGATTAAGTAATTTAAGTGACCTAAAAATCTGTTTTCTTTCAAATAAAATAAATACTTTATATTAATATTCATTTATTAATGAATAAATACTGAAAATTTAATGAAAATCTCTTACTTTTTTGGTGGATTTATTTCAAGAATATTCATTTTTGGTTAAAGTACAAAATACTTTCACTTTTATTGCCCGTCCCTAAATTAAGAGGAATGCCCCCCCCCCCTCCCCTAACAAACCATCACTGCGTGTACTCATTTTCTACCACCACTGCAAAAACTTTTTTTTCTTCATCTATGTATGTAGAACCAAACAGAACTTCCATGAACAGAGGTTCTGGCCAAAAACTTCCCATTTGTGCAACATAATAATATGAGAGTGCATCCCTGATGACTACAACATAGTCGTCTTCAAGTCCAATATCAACAATTACTTGTTGAGCCGTCCTCTCAAGTAATAAAATCTTGTCCTTTTCACCTATTCTTTCCAATCCTCTCATAATATTGTTCTGCGTCCAGTTGACAATCTCATTAAGACTTATCCTCGAGTGTTTTTTGGGTCTCGATATGTGGCGACTTATTAGTATATGAAAAATACATATTTGAATGGTTTTAAACTATTTACCTAACAAATTGGCTGTTAGGTAAAATGCTCGGGTCAACGTGAAAATTTACTGGACAATTCCTGAATCTAACATTTCTTTTTATGTGGATTTATTTTAATCAGATGTATTTATTTTGATTAGGTGTGTTCATTTTGATCAGGTGTATTCATTTTGATCAGGTGTATTCATTTTGATCAGGTGTATTTATTTTGATCAGGTGTATTTATTTTGTCGGTTGAGAAACAAATTAATTTCAATTATTTCTATTACTGATTAGAAACCATTTTAACGGCTAACTCAATTTTAAGTAGAAAGTAAACGCTGTAAAAAAATACCCCAACACAAACAAAAAACAACATAATAATTTATTTAAAATATATACTACTACTACTGCTAATAATAATAATAAATATTTAATAATATACTAATTATTTCAATAAAAAGCAAGTAAGAAATATAAATAAACATTTACCACAAATAATAAATAAATCACAAAATATACTAATTTCTGTAAGGCTGCCATAAAACGCATCCATAATTGTTTCTGACTTCCAGGCAAAAAAAACCTCCAAATCGAGTGGAGATTTCGTTTTGAAAAGGAGGTATACCTCGAAAATGTACAAATATTACACCATACCATACCATCCTGATTCGATACACTATGTTTGTAAATAAATATCTAATTGAAAATGATTGAACTCTCCAATATTGTCATTTGATCTGTTTATCGTTGTCTCATATAAAACGGTGTAAGCGACGAAATTGCATTAGCACTGCCGTAAAAAAGATTCAACTTCTTACACACTACGCCAAATCTTTCAAGCAAACTACAATATCTTTCTAATTTTAATTTCATTACCCGTTTATAAATTGAGAGGCATTGTTTCTCCTTGTATTTTGAATGGTCTCAAAATATTTGATCTAACTAATTGACTGTTAGGTACTTGGGTCCCTATTTATTTGATTCCTCACGAGTGCAGAGTTAGACACAAGCTCGGGTTTTAATGTTGGAAAACCCCAGTTCCCAAAAAGGGACACTCTGCATGAGACAAAAATAGAAACTGCCTCAGTCTGGAAGGATTGAATGCAAATGTGAAATTTTTCTGAACAATTCCTGAATTTAAGAAAGAGTTAATCGCTAATCTCAACCATCGCCCTATCCCCATATTTTTATCCCAAACTTTATTTTTCTTTTCCACGTGTTTTAATTTTCTTTCACTTTTTCTTTTTTCTTACCACATGTTTTCATTTTATTTTTATGTTCTTTTCCACCACGTGTTTTTAACCTAATTTTTTTATTTTTCTATTCTTTTTTCGCATGCTTTTATTTATTTTTCTTTCCACCACACGTTTTTATCATTTCCTAGCACTTCTAATCACTTCCCTCTCCTTTGCTTATCCCTCCACCACTCACCCCGCATGAACTTTCCCCACTATTCGCCTCTCACTCTTTCCCTACCTTACATCTACACCTTCACCTCTTCTCAGGTACCCAACCTACTACATACAGCATCTATTCCCCCCTCTTAACTCCCTCCACACTAGGTTTATCTTCCACTCTTCACTGTATAAAATGTTGAGTTCTGTTTAATAAAGCTCATTTTACCAAATAAATATGGTCGAACCATCTTTGATCCAGAGAAGTTGTTTTTGGAATAATGGTTCCTGAAAACCGATCTCAAATATGTACTCATGATGGGGCAACTGGGAACTTTAATCTTTTGGATAACAATCTAGCATGCTACCCGCTGTTAGGGTGGTATTTTTTTAATCATATAATGAAAGGGCAGTTATTTTGATTGAGAATAAAAGAAATCTTGTCATGGTTCATACAATGCATGCCATAAGTAACTATGAGGGTGTAAATATAAAATAAAATTTTTAGACAAAATGGAAAATTAGTTTATTGAATAGTGGATAAGCAAGCCAACATGCTAGTAGAAATAGTACCAAATGAATATGGTCGAATGAATCGATCGAAATATCTTGGTCCAGCTTTAATGATGTGTTTGTGTCTTTATTGTTACTAGCATGTTGTCATGCTTATCCACTATTCTATATACTAATTCACCATGTCCAATGCAGGGAACTAGTTTAGTATAACATGAAAATGAGCGAGAAAAGGTTACTTTGTTTTCTATATTACTTTGTAGGAAACAAAACAAAGGGTGAAATTAGATAGCTCAGTTGCTTGTGCTATTTTACTATGAGACTAAAAAAACAAACAAAAACAATAACAAAAAAACAACAAAGATTTTTTGGTTGTTTGTTAATGTATTATTCATTAGATGAAATTGTTATTTTTTTCGAATTCAACAGGATCAGGTTATTACTGACCATGACCTTTAACATATATAATTAACCAAGAGAGAATTTGATCTAAATTGCCCTTCCTACACGTTTTTTTTAATCCATTATAATACTAAACGAGCTGTATCTACCCGGCGTTACCCGGGAGTCTTTATACTTTTATTTTTGTTTCGAATTTTTAAAAACTATGTTGGGTTAAAAAATGTTGTTTTTACCAAAGTAATACCTTTTTGTTTTTTTAATAGGATTTAAAAAAATAAATTTAAATATCACGGTATTGTTTGACTATCAAATTATTCATTGAACCAAATTGTTATAAAACTGTTACTAATTTTATTATGGTGATGCCGTTTTAATCTCTATTTATACAATTACTGGATGTAAATAGCTCCCAAAACTTCTAATGTTTTAATACATAAGCATTTTAAATGCTTCAAAGGGAAGCTACTCTTCGGAAAAAAATCTTTGTTACTTCCCTTTAATTATAATGATCGAAAAAAAAATGTATTCACTCGAAATGATTTCTTAGCCGGAATAAGTATTTTCAGAAAGAAACTGACACAAAATAAAATATATTCCTACCACTAGCATAGTGGAAGGGAGAAATGAAAAATCATAAAATTTGCGAGCCCAAGGGAACTGAAACTGCCAGAAATCCGATAAACTACTACCCCCCCCCCTAAAATAGCACACACACATGCACACACATATGGAGTCACTAACCTCGACTGGTATCACACAAAATGGTTACAGAGGGTCAAAGAGGATTGCAAGATCAACGAGGTAAAGTACCTATCAGACCTCCACTGAAAGGGTGCAGAGAATACTGAAACCTTGGAGCCTAATGCCACTCAAATTTCAGAAAAGACCAACGGTAGGTGCCAGTGAGAAATCAATGATAAACGGCTGTTGCGATTACCCAACATGATTTGCAAAATCGAAAGAGACCAAGTGTGCTGAAAATATAGGGAAATTTATTGAAACTCAGACTCCAGGGAACACCACTGGTTATTGTCAGTAAGCAATTACTGATAATGACTTGTATGCAAACTCAGAGTGAGTAAGCAATAATAATAATAATACTAATAATACTAATAATGATAATATAGAAGTAAACAAGAGACTTATTGTTTTTAGTTATGCAAGAAGAATGTCTTAAAAGATATCTCAGTTTATTATTTTTTCTGAATGAAATCAACATGGAATAAATCGTTGTAATGGTTGTGACCCAACGGGTTATCGATAAGTCTAGTAGAACTAGAATAGCAGAAGTAACAGCGGCTCCGCCCTAAAGTCCGAACCGTCTTAATCGTGGTAGAGGTGGTGGCAACATGGTAGTGCCAGATCTACCCAGCTAACAAGGCACTCCCGGTTAAACTCCAGGAGGAGTCAACATCAGGATCTGTAATCCTCTGGTCGTTTTCTATCTCTTTGTGTTGCATGTAAGGACGTGTCAGTTGCAAAACTGCAAATCCATGGAGTGAGGATAACAATGTCGTTTCTGCACGTGTGCAACCGCTATTCCTTTTGTGTGTTATGGACCAAACCTTCCCCAACTTCGTATGCAACCGCTGGACCTTGCTGCTTTCAGTGTCGAGGATAAAAACCTGCAATCTTGCAGGTATGAGGAATTTGACTTTCTCTCTCACTCTATCTTTTTCTTTCATATATATATATATATATATATATATATATATATATATATATATATTAAAGTGAAATATTTTAAAAATCAAACAATCGTGCAATTTTAAATGAAAAATTCATTTATTTAATTTTTTTTTTTTTTTTTTTGCGAAGTTTCGTTGTAAACACAACTTTCTTAAGCGAGACTGTCTTATAGTATATATATATATATATATATATATATATATATATATATTAGATTTTTGAATGTGAGATTATATATATAATTATTTCCACAATCGAATCCTGGGTTCGGATATGTCCTACTGATGAACCCAAAGGAGGGCGAAACTCAAGTCTAGGACTTCCGGTTTGTAGCTTTTATGGGTTGTGGGCTGCGGCGTGGTCAGATTGTGGAAATAATTATATATATATATATATATATATATATAGAGAGAGAGATGATAAAAAATAGAACTAATATTCCAACGTAATGAAAAATGACAAAAGGAAAACCAAAAATATTATATATGAGTTCATCAACGTTTCGTCTTTATTTCAAGACTTTTTCAGTATGATTGGTCTGAAGAAATAACACACAAGTACAAAGTATCTACTACCACTGTTTCAAATATTTTGTACTTGTGTGTTATTTCTTCAGACCAATCATCCTGAGGAAGTCTTAGAATAAAAAGGAAACGTTGATGAATACATAAATAATATTTTTGGTTTTCCTTTTTTCATTTTCCATATATATATATATATATATATATATATATATATATGTTGGCATCTATCAGAGTGTGCATGTAAAAAAATATGGGGTCTGTCCAGTTGGTGAATGTCCGTTGAAAGGTGTCCGGTGAAAGGAGATTTAAAGATGGAAAAAAGGGGTTTCGTGAAGGCGGCATTGAAAATGTTGAAAAATGAAGTAAATCCAATAGAAAGATGTTTAGGTTCACCGGACACCTTATCAACGGACACTCACCAACTGGACAGACCCCATATTTTTTTTACACGCACACTCTCACTCTCCATTACTTAATATTTTTTCAAATTTTGAGTTTTGGCTTTTCCACTGCCAACTTATCCATCTATGTAATTCCTCTGATGATAAGATTTTAATCTTTGAAAAACCTTGGCTTAAGGAAAGAATAATAAACATGTTTTTACTGAGTACACCTTGCATTGAACAATCGAAGTTGAAATAGATTTGTCATTTGTACATGTTTATCCCTCTTCTTTCATTTATCTTATATATATATATATATATATATGGTAAAATGAAAAAGGAAAACCAAAAACTGGATGTTTTTTTATGTGTACATCAACGTTTCGTCTTTATTTATAAGACTTCATCAGGATGATGATATAGGGAAAAGATATCATGCAAGCACGGATACATGTAGGGTAGACATGTTGGGAAGAAAAATAAAATAAAATGAAAAATAATGGCAGCGTCTAGCTGGACGTCCGTACTTGTTAGAGAATGAAAAATGAGTGGGAGAAAAAAGGGGAAGGGTGGAGGGAGCAAGGACTACTGTGGCTGGCGAAGAGAGAAAGAGGTGGGGGATGAGCAGGGGTAAAATGGATGGCAGAGAGAGATTGGAGGAAGAGGGGGAGGGGGTGTTTGACCAGATGGCTGTGGTCGAGATTATATATATATATAAAATAAATTCCCAGAACAGTTTTTCATGGTAAACAACTGATGATCCCTTAAATAATGTTAGAAGTAAACTAATATAATAACTGTAAAAAATAAATTGACTTACATGAGTGATTTTCCACTGAACGGCTTGGGACAAAAATTTGTTGTTGTTTTTTTTTATTTTTATTTTTTTTTATATAGTTTTAATGGTTGAGAAACTTCCGAGACTATATATATATATATATATATATATATATATATATATAGGTCGTGTATCACATGATTCAATTAATATTCCTTTTATGTGTGTCTGTGTAAATAGGGTAAAAAAAAATCAAATTTTATCAAAAATATACGATGCTCGTTGTAACATAAAATAATGGTAAAATGTTAGGCGCCAAAAGAGTTAAGTAACAAATAAATTCTATTGCTGCTGCTGGAGTATTTAAAAAAATTATTAAAATCTTTCTTTTTGTTTTGTAAAGAGCAATTAATTGGTTAATAAACCGCACAAAAAATATATCTTACCAATTCTATCTTCAAAAAGCATTTTCTTACCTGCAACAGACAAAAAAAAAGGAATCAATTATATCTCAGTCAAATAATCAATAATCAATAATCGCAAATATCATCATCTAATGAATAAATGCGAAAGTTCGGCTCATTTCTCGCACTCACGATAAAGTCAAAACGCCTTGTTTTAAGTTTATTCAACTTTACACAATAGAGTAATTTACTCCTCTCCAGGAGTTAGGCACAAGGCCAGTTTTTATCCTACTCCCACAAGTAAGATGTGACCCAAGGTCGGGTCGGAAAGTGGGGGTTGAAAAGCCAGCGCCCGAGAGGTGAGCACTCTGACCATTAAAAATTGCCTGGGCAGCCCCGTCGGCATTCCCCGGTAGGGGCGCCTCAAGCAGTAAGCAATTAACTTACTCCTCCCCAAAGAGGGGAGGCAAAGCCTGGGAGGGTGGACCTCCTAGAACTGCACAGGACAATCCCATAGACCGGCGTAAATCAAGCCCCGAAGGCCAAGACAATACCAGTCTATAGGGTGCAGTATCCATCGGAACAGATACTACACTTTGATCTCGACCAAAATGCCGAGCATACACAATAGACGCACCATCTTTTTTTTATATACTGCTTATATGTATATGTGATATCAGTCACAAGGTTAACTAATTTGCATATTGGTTTTGAAAAAGGACATTTCATTAATTATTATTTTTTTTTAATTCAATGATTGTTTTGATTTTAATATAACAAATAGTTATGTTTCGCAGTATTGTTTTATTTCCTAGACAAATATATAGCATTTGTGTTCAAATCTTCCTTTCTTTAAAGAAACCGACTTGATTTCCAACAAGTTGTGATCCATTTCTAAATTGCAAGTGAAAAGGAAAATTGATTTCTTTTTTATTTTCCTTTCGTTACGGTCACATTTAAAAGATAATTAAATTTGTATCGGAGTTACCAAAATGTTAATGTTTATCTATCTATATGAAGAAATATTTTGTTTCATGTTTACAACAAAGTTCTGAATTAAATATTTATTATTTTAAATTAATGTTTCAAGTATTTCAAGTAGCGAACTTTGAAAAGTTAGATAGTAATTAATCATGCCTTTTTAATTTTTTAAATTTTTTTTTTACTAATTCCGTTAGATGGAGGCAGAAAGTTGTGGTAATAAGACGAGTTCTTAAATAAATTTCCGTTTCTTCCATCGACGTTTTTTGCGTAGATTTAAATATTAACAGCTGGTAATTACCTTCCTCCCACCACAGGAAGATGTGACACAATGCCGGAAGATGCGGATTGAACAGCCAGCGCACAAGAGGAAGTGAACTTTGGCCTAAAAAAAAAATGTCTGAACTGCCCCAGTCGGCATTCCATGGTAGGATCGCCTCAGGCGATCAGCAATAAACTAAACCCCATTCTCAAAGAGCGATGGTAAAGCCTGCAAGGGTGAATCTCCTAGAACTGCACAGAATCATACCTCTGTAATAGAAGGGGGGGGGGGTGTTGGTCCCTTCCTTACATTTATCACACGAAATGAATTGAACGAACAACAACCGAGTATTTATTTACTCCTCTCCAGGAGTTAGGCACAAGGCCAGAGAACAACAACAACAACCGAGTAACAGACAACGAACAACAACCGAGTAACAGGCAACAAAAAAGAGTTTATTTAACAGAAGAAAAGAGGCTGCCGGGTCGTCAGCAAATATATTCCCAGTGAAGATGGCTGCTGCTGGAACGATGCAGGGGAAAGGCAGGAGAGAGATGTTTCTTCGTTGCGGGCCGCTTTCTCTCTCGGCTGAATTCTTCAACTGACCAGGTGGTAGAAAATAGTTCATGAGAGGAAAGTTGATATCAATACGCCCTGCAAGCCGATTGGTCAGCGTATGACCAATTTGCTCACAGGGGACAAGAAGAAATAGATCCTATTTCAGTCTGCTACACCTCAGCCTGATAGAAGAAAGGCCACCTAGCCTCAAAACGGTCCAGACTCTGTCGGACTGATTGTCGAGGATGTATCCTTGACTGGTACGAACAGCCTAGCTTCTGTGCAAAACTTAAATGTTAACATCTGGACAAATATATAGAGATCTATTCGCTTAAATAATAACTCCAGCCCCTGTCCCATCGCCGCAATGCTGCATCCTTGTGCTTGTTTTACAAATACTTCAATGGATTGTGCTCCGATGAACTGGCTGCTCTGGTGCCCCCTCGACGTAAATACACTAGACCAACTCGACAATCAGTTAAAAACCATCCATTCACTGTGGAGGTCCCCAGATGCCAGAGAGCCTTCTACTCCAATAGTTTCTTTTCTCGTGCTGCCGGCCTCTGGAACTCCCTCCCTGCTCCCTGTTTCTCCGACTGTACCGACATGCAGAGGTTTAAAACTAATGTAAACAGACATCTCGCTACACTGCTCCAAACTTGGGGTGACACCCAAAACCTACACTCTAATTCTCAGTAACCCCTTACGTCTACAGTGGCGGCCTGCCTTGTTTGGGGTAAAATATGTTAAAAAAGAACAAAAAAAAGAACAAAAAACTAATAGAGACTATGTGTTAACGTATCTTGTGGCCACTGTATTTATAAAGTTTTTGTAGCCTTCAATTGCTTTTGGTTAGTAAAAACGAGATGGAACTTTATGCAAACTAAGTACATGGCTATCACGGTGGTTAAGTGGATATCGACACGGACTGAAGACCTGGGTGTTCCAAGTTCGAATCCAGTCGTTTCCACATTACCACTTTCACTGCAGGATGTTGGCAACCTTCTCGTGGTCCTTCCTGTAAGTACCCGATGTCTTTTCAGAAAGATTTCTAACTAGAAAAACATCGGGGAAACTAATGCCAACACCAGAATCATCTGATTCACACGAAAGAAGAAGAAGAAGAAGATGGCTATCTCCCACTTGACAACTGTCAATTTATCCATAATTTTTTACAAATGCTAAAACTTTGTGCGATTTGATTAGAGGCAATATAGTTTTGTTCGATGACATAAAAGCATTTGTTCTTTTTACTAAATATGTTCACCACTTATCAAGGTCAGGTGCCACTCGAGGATAAGAGTTAATGAGATGGAATGATTGTCAGAACCACGCCCTAATATTTATGGGGTCTGTTCTAGATAGGAATCTGTTGACATCTGTCTATCCGACTCTTAACTAGACTCATTCTGACCCATTCGTACAAGCATTGTTCCTTTCATTCTTTGACCATTTGCCCATCACTTTCAATTCAGTAATCGCCACAATACCACATTTACTCTATGAATTACCTTACTTAAAATTTTAGCTGTGAAAGTACTAAATCGCCCTTCCATTTATAATTTAACAAAATATTTGTTTTTCGGTGTTTTTTCCCGAAAGATAACCAACATTAATTTGCAATTTCACTAACTTTTTTTGCAGTGTCCTTTTTAAAATATCATTGTTTTTTTTTTCTCTCAACTATTACACGTCATAATATTGCCGTATCCTATATAGTATATTCCTGAAGAAATTGTTTTAAAAGTTTGTTAAATTAATGTTTGCTTTCACAATTAAACGAGGGACCATTTTTTCGAGGCACCGGTTGAATAGAGAAGCCGCTAGCTTGACGTCACAGTTGTCCGTCATTTTGGCTGTTAAACTAAACAATCGCCAATATCCTCAATGGTTTCAAATTAATTTTATTTACAAAATATTTTATATCTAAAATTTAATGAAAAATGATGGGGAGTGAGACAGAATAAACACCGCAAAAGAAAGAAAAAATAAACATAACACATTTTTATCCCAACCTGAGGGCAAGGAAATGTCGGCAAGGCCGGATAAGTACCTGATACGAGGTTGAATCCTCATATCAGACATGTATGTGCAAAATTTCATATTGAATATAATTTGAATGTGTGTACAATTTTGATAACAGCTTCAAATATAAACAGTATAACGATTGAAGGGAAATAACTCATGTCAAGGGAAATAACTCTTGTAGTATGGAAGTGGTGTAGTGGTTATAGGCACGGACTGTGGGCTCTGAGTTCTGTTGGAGATACTGCATCACTGTCACTAAAACTCTAGGGAAAGGGATGAAGCATTGTATCCTTCCTCCAGCTATGGGTTAAATAGTAGGGTAGACTAGACTCTCAAGCCGTGGTTGGGCAACTTATCTCGTAGAAGGAAAATTTCTAAGTAACACCAGTCTTTTCCTGTTTATCCCAGCATCTTTTCCAGTCGTCCTTGATGTTTCCTTGCCACTAGACTCAAGCAATACCGGTTCAAGAGAGATGCAGTTGGCGAGTGAGCAAAGTTTGCTTCACTACATACCTCCTTCGAAGGCACCCTTGCAATGGGTGTCCATTGTTTCTCGAGACTATATACTCTTCTAAGTAAATCAATGTTTACGCTTTCATTCCTTATTCACAGACTTATTTATAGATGTTTGTAATTATTACAATGTTTTTGTTCTTAGTTTCATGAAGAGAATTTATTTTAATACTAAGGAGTCACCACTTACCGAGGCCAAAAGCCACTCGAAGATAAGCATTAATGAGATTGTCAGTTGGATGCTGAACTATATTATGGGAGGGTTGAAAACGATGGACGGAATGGACAAAATTGGATTACTTAAGAGTACGGCTCGACAAGTATTAGTTGACATTGGACTTAAAAATGACCATGTTGTAGTGTGAAGGGAAGCGGTCTCGTGGCAAAGTGTTTCACAGATGAGAGGTTCTTGTAAAGAAACTATGTTCACTGAAAATCCATTTGGTTTTAGGTAGACTGACGAAGAAATGAAAGTATTTTACAGTGGTAGTAGGAAGAGGAGTTTTTGTTGTGAATGTTTTACAGGGATGAACCAGAGATTGGAGCTCAGTCGAGCACCTGTCATGGGAATAGCGATAGAGTAGAGAAAAGCTAGCAACTGTTCTGATACTACACTTCATCTTTTCTGTCGTCGGTCAGTGAAGGAGAAATCCTTCTTGACTGAGGTAATTTAAATTTCTGTCCCAATCTCAAGTGCACTTTTGCTGGATTTTCCCCATGCTAGGCACACAGACTAAGAAAGGAAAGTTCTTTTCAATTGTGGTATTAAGACGAGTATATGCTGCGAATGTTTTCCAAAGAGTAATTTGCACAGTAATGTAGTGAATAATGTGGTAGGTATAAATAAATATACACATACATAGCAATTTTATTTAAGCGAAAAAAAAAAAACGGTTACAGCAAAAATATTTTTGCAAAAAACACAATGTTGCAATGTTCCTTTACGCCTTAGGCACAAGGCCCGAATCGTTATGTATTATTTACTCCTCTCCAGGAGTTAGGCACAAGGCCAGTTTTATCCTACTCCCACAAGTAAGATGTGACCCAAGGTCGGGTCGGAAAGTGGGGGTTGAAAAGCCAGCGCTCAAGAGGTGAGCACTCTGACCATTAAAAATTGCCTGGGCAGTCCCGTCGGCATTCCCCGGTAGGGGCGCCTCAAGCAGTAAGCAATTAACTTACTCCTCCCCAAAGAGGGGAGGCAAAGCCTGAGAGGATGGACCTCCTAGAACTGCACAGGACAATCCCATAGACCGGCGTCAATCAAGCCCCGAAGGCCAAGACAATACCGGTCTATGGGGTGCAGTATCCATCAGAACAGATACTACACTTTGATCTTGACCAAAAGGATCGTTATGTTTATTTACTCCTCGCGGAGTTAGGCACAAGGCCAGTTTTATCTTACTCCCACAAGTAAGATGTGACCCAAGATCGGGTCGAGAAAGTGGGGTTTGAAAAGCCAGCGCTCGAGAGGTGAGCACTCTGGCCATTTAAAAATTGCCTGGGCAGCCCCGTCGGCATTCCTCGGTAGGGGCGCCTCAGACAGTAAGCAATAAACTTACTCCTCCCCAAAGAGGGGAGGCAAAGCCTGGGAGGGTGGACCTCCTAGAACTGCACAGGACAAGCGTGCAGTATCCATCGGAACAGATACTACACTTTGATCTTAGCCAAAATGTGAGGGGGGTTCGTTGGTAATACAATTTGTCTGTCTATGTGCACTTTACCTGTAGCTAGGTTCTCTCACCAAAATACCTCATTCTCTCTGTGGGTTGGACTTACTTAGGTGATCCACAATTTGTGTAATATATTTTATTGGAAAAATTCATTGTGGGGGAGTGGGACAATATTTACAATTTTTTTAAAAAAGAACATGGTTAGCAGTGCCCTCCCAACCCTCTGCTAAGTGATAGACTGCCCACTGTTTTCCGGGTGATCCGAAAACAAGCAGGTCACATACATAGCAATTATGATACTGAATTAATTGATTATCTATATACTAGTTTATCCTAGACAAACCGAGTTTATTTAGATGCTTAAATTTGATTGTTACAGCTTCGATAATTAAGTATTATTACTGCATGCAAAAAAAATATTTGGGTTCTTTTTAATACATTCAAAGTAAATTTACCATTAAATAATATTTAAGTGAAATCTTATGTCTAACTCTGCCCTCGTGGGGAGGCAAATAAATAGGAACTAGTAACGTCTATTTTGTAAGAAAGAGGCTGCAGGGAAGACAAGAGACCACTCCCCACTAGATTGCAAAACCCATTCAAGGCAAGAAAGAATGCTCTGAGCGGCACCTCCCCAGATGTGACAGCAATGCTCTATCTTACGACGTATCTGACTCGAATATTTAACATTAAAAGTGTCTGAATAATTCAGGGAATAGAGACCGCATCATATCTTAATATATTTAAAGCAACAAATCTTCAAAGATTTTGAAAAACATTTTAGCACAATAACTCAAGCTCATAACTCGAAATTTATTATTCTTATATAGAAGAAAAGAAACATATTATTTTGCCATCTAATTTACATATGTGTTTGGTATATTTACAGACACACGTATGTAAATTAGATAGCCATGTTGAAAAAAAAACAGTCAGTCTTTCTCTAAATGCTCACAGGGGCATTTAGAAATATTAGAGAGTGTTTGGATCAACATAGAGTGAGAGAGGGTGGGAAAAATACACAGAAAGCTAAGAGAGATGGGTTCAGTTACTTATAAATTACAGCTAATTAGAACAAGTAAAACATAATTTGTTTCAAGCATAACTTATTATCAGAACTAAAATATATTTGAACATGTATTTTGTGTTATTAAAGTATATAGCTGAAGTAAAAGCCTTAGAAAAAAAAAATGTGACTCATCGGGTCACCCATTGAATTCGTGTTAGATGGTTTGAATCAGGATAAACTGAGTTTGCAAAGTCAGTTAAATTTAAAAAAATAAAACGACAAAATCCAAAATTAGTTTTCTTTTCGCTAGGAAATAGGGACTCCCAGACATCTAGTAATCTATTTTTGGAGCAAATTACCTAAAAATAAAAAAGTGGACACTTTTAAGAATAAACGGGTTGAATTCAGAAATAATGGTAAACGAATGAGTTTAAAAGGATAGTAGACGTACTCGTGCCCCGTTGGGTCACAGACACTGCCACTATTTATTCTACTTTGATTTCATTTGAAAACTTATAAACTGTGGCCTATCTTTAAAGACATTCTTCTTGCATAACTAAAAAAAAGTTTCTTTACATCTGTGCCAGTTGACACGGTTAAGATTCGGATAAAAATTGTTGTTTAGGATAAATACAATTTAGGCGCGCAGTGTGAATATAATTGTATTGGCGCGTGAAAGATAAAAAATAACGCCCACGCAAATTCCGGCGTGGCCTTATATATTAAATCAACTCAAAACGAGCGGACGTAGTAGGGAGCACACCACGTGATATTTCTGTCCAATGGGATTTCTCCAAAGACATTTTTCTAAACTTTTCTCCTTAAGCTCGCTGGAGCCTATCCAAATAGTATTTAAGCACACACAAACATCAAACCCTCTCTCTCTCAACTGACTCTTCATTCGGAGGTTACACGCGTCTTACTAGCACTCTTCCATTTCACCTTTCGCGCGCTTCATACAATTTCACAGGCGAACATTACCTATTGCCTCTCTTAACATTTTATAACACATGAGCATTTCAACAAAACAAAAGACATTCTCCTTTTTACTTACCCTGAAACTAAAGAAAGGACTTCTGAACTCATTACAAAAGGAAATATGTTATATTTGTTAATGGTTTATTTCAGTGAATAAACTTCCGTTGGTTTTGCATGTAAGTCTTCTTATTTTTATTTTTATTTGTGGAGGAAGTTATCACCAAAAAAAGGCATGACGACCACCACACATCTATATTATTATTACTAGCAAAAATATTTTCCCCAGTGTCACATAGTTTCGCTCGTATATTTTGGCTTCTCTCATTCTCCAGCTATGGATTGAGTAGTATTAATGCTTGTGGTGATATTCCCTATTGTTTATAATGAACTATTCCAATCTTCTGTTAGTTTTATTAGCGTTGATTGTTAATAAACACAGAGAGAGAGAGAGAGAGAGAGAGAGAGAGAGAGAGAGAGAGAGAGAGACTGTACAAAATAAGAATGGAGGGGGGGGGGAGAGTTAGAGAGGGTGAGAGGAATACAAATGGATGATCAAATATATTTACTCTTTTTTGTTGGTTGATTTTTAGGTTCTTTTATATGACAGGGGCACGTGAGAAAATTACCGTTTTCCTTTTTGGGGAACACAAAAGAACCATATTACTTGACTGTAGCCTGTAAACTTGAATTCAAGCAGAGAATACTTTCAGATCTTTTGTAGAAAAATGAGTTTTGCAAAAGAAATTTAGAATTTTTTTTTTTTATAAACTATCATAAAATTCCTTTATTTCAAAATTTGGGCAAAATAAGTTAATCACTTAATTTTTTGAGTTTGTCGGGCAAAAGTCTTTCAGCTGCAAGAAAATAACCAGACTTTGCTCATTCCGTTGATAATTTTCAATCCTCTTATATTGTTCTTCATTGTTAAACCGACACTCTACCTCATCCTCGAGTGGCTTTTGGTCTTGATAATTGGCGACTCAGCAAAAATAAAAAATTTTTTTAACATTTTTGGTGCTTTCACAGATTAGGACCCACGCTTTCTTTACATTATGATTACATTTTACTCTCACTAATTTAGGTGACTTAAATAGGATTTGACCAAAATTAATTTAAACTTAAAGTAAGTTGACATTTTCTTCTAGTTTTTTTAAAGGATTTTTTTGTCAAGCTCACAACGATAATTTTGGAAATACAAAATATTTGGGGTTTTACAGTAATATTCTGGGGTCTGCATTGGCAGCGAATATCCATAAACAGCAATGAAAACGTTTTATTTGCTTCCGTTTATAACATGAAAATATATATTTATAGAAAGTAAAATATGAGAATGAAAATAGTAATATGGGGTTCAGGATGAGAACAGGAGTTTATTGGGTTCCCCAATTTTATAGGAGAATAACAAGACATAGATTTTGCTAATTAAATATAAAAATAGAAAATTAAAATGATTAAAATAAAAATAGAAAAATGGGTAAAATACAGTATAGTTAACAGTCGAGAACTCGTAAACAAAAAGTAAAAACAACAAATAATTTATAGTAAACACAGTAGAATTAAATTCTCTACCGACCCGTATACTTTTAACGTGTGGAAGCTGTAAGATTTTTTATTTCAGAATTTTATTTTGATGTTCATGTATTGATAAACACAGGAACATCAAAATTAAAAATGTTAAAAACAACATGGTGGCCGAGATTATAGCTTAACTTTGCTAAACTTAGACGATTAAGTGTGGCTTCATCATGTTTTTTGTTTGTTTGGGGAGGGGGGTTTCCACTCAGACTTAGGGTTAGTGGTAGAGTAAGTATTTTTTTTACTATCTTTTCAGTATGAAGTTACCTCACTTGTTATTTTGGTCTTCGTGTGTCGATAAGCACACGAACATCAAAATAAAACTTACAGTTTACACACGTTAAAAGTATTATGAGTCGACAGAGAATTTAATTCTACTGCGTTTGCTATAAATTATTTGTTGTTTTTTCTTTTTTGTTTGCGAGTTGTCGAAAATAAAAATAAAAATAGAAAAATAATTATAAAAATAGAAAATTCTGACCTGATAATATTCCTTGTCGCTTCATAAATTTGTTTGTTTTTGACTTAAATTGGTCTTTTTTTTCAAGTTTAGATCCAATTTGTTACTTAAAATTGTGTTTTTAAAAAACTTATCCCACAGTGAATGATTGTTAAACGTTTCTCTGGCTTAGTTAGAACGTTTTTTTCTCTCTTAAGCACACACAAAAAAAGGTCTAAAAAGTAAAAATAGATTTGTTCAGATTTTAAAATGTTATAGATTTGTTCTATCAGAAAGAACATGAAGAAAAAAAAACAACGAAATACAAACATTAATCCGACTTTCTAAAATGACAGAAAATAACTCTTCTTTTTCATTCCAATAATAAAAAAAAATGGTGAGAAACGCCTGAAACATTTGAATGAGTAAAGAAAGCGATTTGCTGCTTGTCGCGTAGAAATGACACACAATGAGAAGAGGAAACGACGAATACTGAAAGTATTTTCCGCACGGAAAGACAAAAAAGTTACTATGACTTTCCCCACTTGAGAAAATCTTGGGATGGTCTTTTTCATGATGACTTGACTGAAATATACGGACAAATGAAAACACTACGAACATTGATGAAAAATCATATTTTTATGTACTTAATGCCCTAATAACGAATAATCCTGTAAACAGAGTTGGCGCTAGGGCCCCACCCTCTATGCCCCCCCCCAATATTTTCAACAAATCAATGCTTTACGTTTTTTTAATCACCAAAAATATGAGCATTAAACAAGTGTAATAACGTTTTCAGCATATATCCAATAACTCTCTATATAACATAGTTATTTACAGACACGTGTTTCGTCGACTCTACGACTCATCAGTGTAGCTAGACCTAGTGAGATTCGAAACTTAGACCCCAGTGACGTACGTCAGACGCTCTACCTATTGAGCCAAGAACCTCTTAGTGGGGTAAATTGTATTGCATTATAAATGATGTTATTTATTTATATTTTTTATTTACGATATTCATAATTGAAAACTATTCAATTATTTTTATGAGAGAGTATTGCCTCAATGCTAAGTGGAAATCTTCACCAGAGTGCTCCACCTATAGGGGAGTATATATATATATATATATATATATATATATATATATATATATATGTATATAAAGAAATGTGATACTTAGAAGGAAATACAATGCAGAGGTGTGACGGATAGACACAAGTTGGAGTAAATAATGGTGGAACAAATTAAATAGTTTCACCCTTAAAACAATGTACACGCACACACACACACACACATATATATATATATATAAATATATATATATATATATATATATATTTATTTATTTTTTCACAAACACACATATATCTGTTTATCTACACAATGTTACAATGTAATACCTGTATCAAGATGGTCTGGTGGAAACTCCGTATGATATAATATTTTGGAAACTCTTCCATTCTTCAGATTCGTGCTCAACTCAAGTTCAAGCGTGCACCTATAGGGGAGTATATATATATATATATATGCGGTAAGGTACACGATAATTTATGAAAATGAAATGCCGTGGTAGACAAAATGTGTGAAAAATGACAAATGGAAAACAGGTTAAGGTGTAGGAGAAAAACAAAAACAAGAGATTTGACCGGTTTAGTTCGTGTTGACGAACGTCTTCAGAAAAAGTGAAGATTTGGAAATAATTTTATTTTGAAGGCACACACATGGGATGCGGAAAGAATGATCCGATTGGACTATAAGAGAAGACTTTGAGTGACATTGAAATATGACAAGTGGGTGACACATTCTTCTTTATTTCTTATTCTTCTTTTTATATTTTTATTTATTTTCTTTTTCTTTTTCACACCTACTGAGCTAGTATAGGGGAGGCGGTAGGCGGAGGGGGTAAAAGGCGTTAAGAGGGAAGATGACAGAGGAACTAGCCAGGATAAACACAAATAGGAGTGGGCATGAAATTGATACACCGAATGCGAGAACCCAAAAATTAATCGGAATGTATCAGAGATAGATCGGCTAATTTGCCTTATATAAGGTTTTATAAAGCAATAAAAATCTTAAACTGACAGTCTAGAAAAAATGTACTTTACAGTCAAACTAATGTAAGTGATAACTTATTATAAGAAAAATGGTGTTTTAAAAAAAAAAAATGTAAGATGATATGAAATACATGTAAAAAAATCCTTAGATAGGGTTCAGTTTGAGAGATGTATTAAAATGATTTGATTAGCAATGAGACTTGCTATTATCTCAACAATTTTTTTTTTATATATAGATATTTAATCAGGGTCGCAGTGGTGTAATATATTGCATTGTTATAGTGCGGTTTTTGCTAGGTGCCTGCTTATGGTATAAGAACCGAGCCTGATGTTGATGTTCGATGGTGATGAAAGGAGTATAGTCGCGCTTTCAATGCATTTGCGGCGTGAGAGAGAGTGTTCACTTTTGAGGAGAGTGCAGTCTGAAAAGTTTAGATTGTGGGAGAAAGTGTTCTTGTGTATCACTAGAGCGTTAGTGGAAATGTCGTGTTTGAGGTTCCGCTTGTGTTCATATATGTGAGATTTTGTTTTCCATTTGTCATTTTTCACACACACACACACACACACACACACACACACACATATATATACTCCCCTATAATGAAGATTTACACTTAGCATTGAGGCAATACTCTCTCATGTTGACACACCATTTCCTGCTAGATCACCGAAGTTAAGTGACGTAGAGCCTGGTCAGTACCAGATGGGTGACCATTTGGGAATACCTGGCGCTGTATAGCACATAGCTATAGGCAAATAGCGTCGCCAACCCGCAGTGCCTAACATGGTGATTATGGCAAACCCCCCTGAATGACTGTCACCAATAAGGTGTCAGAAACCAGGGAGGGGTTCCTTCTTCAGGACTGGTTAAAACCCTGATGGTGATATATTTTATTAATAGTCAAACTTTCAAGGTAAAAGCTCGATTAATATTAATTTTTAACAACAGAGCATACTTAAATAAATGATAGGATGCAAAATTCCAATGACCATTTCTTTATTCATTTAAAAAAAAATCCATATAACTTTACCGTCCGTTTTGTACATACATGAACAACCAAAATATAACCAAAATATAGGTATATAAAAAATTCGATATATATATATATATATATATATATATATAAATATATGAGATGTTGTCCTTGGTTAGAAAGCATTGTTTACATGTGTTGTGGGGTACAAATCACTCCTATTGAAGAACTAATGGAAGCAACCATCTATAATAAATACCATGGTTGCAAAGACTCAAACAGAGGACATTCCTATTATGTGAGAGTCCTCGTACCACGTGTGGTATCTGTTCCAATGGATACTACACCCTATGGACCGGTGTTGTCTTGGCCTTCGGGGCATGATTCCGCCGGTCTATGGGTCTGTCCTGTGCAGTTCTAGGAGGTCCACCCTCCCAGGCTTTGCCTCTCCTCTTTGGGGAGGAGTAAGTTTATAGCTTACTGCCTGAGGCGCCCCTACCGGGGAATGCCGACGGGGCTGCCCAGGCAATTTTTAATGGCTAAAGCGCTCACCTCTCGGGCGCTGGCTTTTCAAATCCCACTTTCCGACCTTGTGTCACATACTCCTATAGTGGGTAGGTGTTAAATATAGAGGACATTCCTATTCATGTTTTACCGCATAGTAGGAATCCGGTCATCTCCTACCACATTTAGTGGCGTTACTGTATTGCTATGAATAAATACATTGTATATTTTCACCTGTCACAATTTGTGGTTGTTATCTTTGTGACCCCTAGCACGGGTCTACAACAACATGGAAATATTAATTATTATTATTTTTAATAATTAATATTTCCATGTAAACAATGCTTTCTAACCAAGGACAACATCTCTTATTACAATTTGCACCGCCACGTGCAGTCCAAAAAAAAAAGACTCATCGATATTCGTTCATCAACATCGAACTGATAACAACAAAAAAACAAGATGAGGACTAGAAAACAAACAACGAAAAAAGAAAAGTATTTTTATATATCTTTATTTTGAAATTCAGTAATTCTGATGATGAAGTATATCTTCGAAAATTAAATTAAAAAAAAAAATAGTTAATAAAACTAAAATGCATTGTATGGCGTTCTAATTGCTTATTATTATTTTTAATAATTAATATATATACAGGCTGGGCAAAAATAAGGGTCCTATTTTTAAAAATTCATAACTTTTTTATTTATTGATTTAAAAAAATTTTTTTTTTAGAATAAGTAAAGGACCCCTTCCGAAGCAAGCATGAGCCGTATTAGCCCTAAGGAACGTACCCTCATTTAGAAAACATTATTTTTGCTTAAAAAACTCAAAACAGTGTAAAAAACAATACTTTAGTTTTTGTAAGTTTTAAGAAGTGTTTTTCGGCTAAAATTTGTTTTGTTTATTTCAAAAAATCTCGGAAGGGTCAGTCTATACACACATAAAGTTTGGTGAGTTTAACTTTTATTTTGTGGAAGTTATTCAAATTCAAGTTATTCAAATTTAAAGATAGGACCCTTATTTTGGCCCACCCTGTATATATATATATATACATGTTTCGTCATCTCTTTGACTCATCAGTGCTGCTAAACCTGCATATATATATGGGAGGATATCATGATAAACGAACAACCAATATATATTTTGGGAGCTTTAAACTTCATCTTGTCTATGTAGTATTACTACATATTAAAACATTTACCTGGATAAGGTTGGAGATTACATCGGCCGAAACGTTGTGAGAATGTGAGAATAACAACCAAGATGAAAATAGTAGTCCGAATAATCTAAATAATACGATAGCATACTCTCTGTCTAGGGAGCTTCACCACATGATTGGGGACAGGATTTCCGTCGAAGGAGTGGTTGCTTCATGGTGTGGATTAGTAGGTCATACTCAAGTACTTTCTAAAGACCCCTGAATTTTTGTTGCTAGGTGGATTCGCCGTCCTCCCACACACAGCGTCTGTTATTCTGAAGTGGTTACATTTGGTAATGAGCAGGCTCAACGTCGCTTAATTTCGATGATCTTCTAATTAATATAAATTGAAGTATATATATATTTAAAAAAAAATGGAAATCGCTCCAGACAAGGCATGAAGCCACTTGATGTAAGGAGCTAACAAGAACAAAATATGATTATCGCAAAGACAGGAGATGCCTATTTATCTTAGTCTTGAAAAGACCAAGGTTATAGGTAGGAGGAAAACAGTCAGCAGGAAGAGAGTTCCACAAGCCTGCGGTTCTTGGAAAGAAGTTACTGGAATAGGAAGCTGTATTACAATGAGAAATCAAAACAACGAATTGATGGAGATCATTGACCAACGAGTCAAACGAGCTGGAACAAAAGAACCGTGGAATAGATCACATAATTTTGAAGAACACATGCTATAATAGTAATTATAGAAAAGACTGAGACTAGCAACACCACATCTGTGAAAGAGAGGGTACGGAGAAGAAGAGAGGGTAGGGCCAATCAAATTACAGATACGTTTCAGCACCTTACCAAGAACCCTCAAATGGGACAGAGATTCAACAGCCCAAATATGATAACAGTACTCCATACATGGTCTGATAGTAGATTTGTAGAGATAGAGAATAGCCTCACGTGTGATAAAGTGTTTTACATCCTGTTAATATATATATATACATATATATATATATATATAAAAGGAAATTGTAGTTTGCTTGAAGCATTGCTGGTAAATATAAATGTAAGTTTGTAATCCGAGGCAGAAGCAATGTGATATAGGTACTGGAAGGTGGAAAAGATTAACAAAAATAAATGAGAAGAGAAAAAAGAGAATGGAATCTCAAATCAATTTCTAAATATTTCACGTAAAACAGATTAAATACCAGAACAGTAAATAGAATAAAGTTTACTGTCAAGCAATTTTTAATTGCTTGACAGTAAACTTTATTCGGAAAAGGTAAACTTTAATTTTCGAGAGCGGGACCTCTCATTATCAAAAGATCAAAAATATGACCGGGTGGTCGAAAAAACGAGATGGAAACAACTGTTGAAGAAATACCGCAGAGAATTGGTGGAAGATACGCAGAATATATATATATATATATATATATATATATATATATATATATATATATATATATATATATATATATATATATATATATATATATATATATATAAAATAATGATCTGAATTTACAACATTTAATCCACGGGTGTAGATTATTCTCGTTCCCTCAGCCATGACCAGGCAGACGTGTTAATTAAATAATAAAAAAAAGTTCTTAGTTATTATCGCCTGCGGTAAGGATTGAACTTTTAACCTCCAGAAGACTTTCACTTATAACTGACTGTTAATCAACGCCTTTATCCTTTATGTCACGTGGCATCATCGGGAATGTTGTGAAAATAACAACCAAGATGAGAATAGCAGTCCGAATAATTCAACTAATCCAAATTATCAATCGTCATCTAAAAAATTCCGAAACATGACAACAATTATGTAATAATGTTAAATAGTGTGAAAAAGTTCTGCTGAAAAATTCTAACAGAAAAAATAAATTTCTTTTATTCGTATAAGAGTTATTTTTTTTTAATGAAAAATATTCTCCAATTTTACATCGAGAGCAAAAGTACAAATTTCAGAGTTATTTCCCTTAGATTAAGGCATTGTAAGTTATTTCCCTTTAACAGGCATTATTTTAAAAACATTTCTGAGCTGACAGTTAAATTTGGCAAAACGAAAATAAATGTAGCTCTTAATTATATTTATATTAATACGAGTGACGTTTGTTTGTCTGTTTATTTATTTGCTTGTTCATAAACAAACTTGACACCATTATACCTACGAAATTGACATTTGGTATGTAACGCTACTTACGCAGATTGTCATAAGGCGGGGAACACACACACACACACACACACACACACACACACACACAATATAGTTATCCAAAGACACGTGTTTCGCCGTCTCTACGACTCATCAATACAGCTAAACCTAGTGAGATTTGAAACCGGTAACGCCCGCTGCTCTACCAACTGAGCCAAGAACCTTCTTGTGATGGTGGGAGAAATTGTATTGCACTATACATGATGTTATTATGTTATATATATATATATGTTTTATATGTTTTATATGCTCTTTATCGTTAATTATAGATTTTGTTTACCAACAATTGTCTCATGACGAGATGTTGGTTGAAAGAGCTCTCGAATGTAAATTTCTGCCTTTTTTGTTTAAAAATTTTGTACCTCGATACACACACACACACACACACACACACACACACACACACACACATACACACATACATATATATATATATATATATATATATATATATATATATATATGTATATATATATATATATATATATGGGGTAGGTACACAATAAATCATGAAAATGAAATGCCGTGGTAGACAAATTGTGTGAAAAATGACAACGGAAAACAGGTTAAAATGCAGGAGAAAAACAAAAAACGAGAGATTTGACCGGTTTCTTTCGTGTTAGCGAACGAAACCGGTAAAATCTCTCGTTTTTGTTTTTCTCCTGCCTTTTAACCTGTTTTCTATTTGTCATCTTTCACACGCACACACACACACACACACACACACACACACACACACATATATATATATATATATATATATATATATATATATATATGTGGGGGTACTAACGAATTCTTAACGTTAAACATGAAAGAACGAGTAAAAATACGCCAATAACCAACACAAAAAGTAAGAAAGCCAGCACTCAAAAATACATATAAACATAACAATTTATTCAACGTAGTTCAATTAAATTGTGTAAATTTCTCAATGAAAAACTTGAGTTTTGTGCACAGGAAAATGTTCATTTTACTGTTTGTATAAAATTGTCTTTTAGTGTTTCTTCTTGGAAAGCACACGTGTTTTGGTGTGCGCATAATTTAAGGAAAATGAGCAGTTTACTGTTTGTATAAAATTGTCTTTTAAAGTTTCTTCTTGGAAAGCACACGTGTTTTGGTGTGCGCGTAAATTAGAGAAAATGAGCCGTCTCTCTACCCCCTTTTTTGGTGCGTACGACATGGTAGGAATTTGGCATTCGAACGTGCTCAACAGAGAAAGGAAAAAAAGGGTTAGGCTTACTATTCGTCCTGTGTCCGGTGAGGAGGAAAGGGGAGACAGCGTGTAGTAACTGTTAGACAGTAGTAGGCAGTGTTTTCTCGCCCACATGCTTTTCGAGTCATGCTGATTGGATTGTCTTAATCGCTGGTCGTAGGGAGAGAAAGACTTCGTTGACAGGACCTGTTACTTGCTGGGAAAGGGGAAAAAGAGGAGGAGAAGAAAGGCGTATCTTCTTTTATATCACTCAAATCATGCGTGGTCACGCATGATCTCTGGTCTGTGATTGGTCGGAAAACTCTGTCAACGTGATTTGCCGAGATCAAATGCCCCGCAGGCTCTCTTTCTTAGAGACGAAAAAAAGGGCTGAGTCAAATTGAAGGAAAGGTCGTACTTGTCTCCCCTTAGTTATTAGGATGTCAATCCGATATATATATATAGCAATAGATAAAGTGAAAGAATAAAATAAGGTACGAATCAAATTTTATTACAATTCAAAGTTCAGGCAAAGTTCTTTAAAGTCCGTAACTCATGAGTTTTCGGATTTCTAACGCTGTCTACTGGGATCGCAAGAGTTTTATTGCCTTTGAATGTAATCTTCTTTCTTTTGAGTATTTCTATCGGACCTGGAAGAAAAAAATGGCCGAATACAATACGCCAGTTTAATTTTATTCGAATTGTATTTTATTCGAATTGTATTTTTTTGGTTTGCGTTATTCCTATCAGCTATTGGAGACTCTGAATTTAGACATTATAATATTCAAAACCAACTTTCTGAACTTTTGATATTATTTGTCTTCTCTATCGTTTTTTTAGCAATTTATTAATTTGCATACACCTTGAATACGATTTTCACTATTATCTACTACATCGACAGTAAATGAACTTCCAGCCTGGATAACTTTTTTTAGCTTTTTATTTTTTAATTTTTTTTTTATTTATTTATTTTTTTTCGCTATTTTCGCTCTTGGACTACCATTCACTATTTGGATTATTTTTTAATCAACACCTTGGATGTCTTGCCTGGAGCTATTTTAGACTTGTTGACTTGGATGAATTGTATAGTTTCACTAAATAGTATGTTTTGGGCCGATATATTTGATGTTGTATATACATTTATGTATTTTTATATATATATATTTTTAATATATTTTTCAAAGTTTAATTTTTATTACCTGCAGTAATATCATTGCGGTAATGGTCCTCTGAGGAGAAGATTTTCTTTGAAAACTCATGAGTAAGGACTTTAAAGAACTTTGTCTGAACTTTGAATTGTAATAAAATTTGATTCGTACCTAATTTTATTCTTTCACTTTATCTATTGCTATTAATGCTCTATCCAGTATATTGAGCTTTATTCTTATCCGGGTGTCCACTAATTGAAGATATTAGTTGCCTCTTATATCTTTTGTTGTATTAACCTTATATATATATATATATATATATATATATATATATATATATATATTGTTGGAAAGATATTTCCTGGCTATACCCATAAGGGACCGAGGCAGCAGTCGGAGGGGGGGGGGGATTGCAAAAAAGAAATCCTCTTTTAGCGACCCACCCAACAATTTCCTCTGTTGGAGCAAAATCGAACGGTCTGGTATCCACTAAGCCAAAGAACACTCTGCCTTAAGAGAATGGTAGAACCTGTATATATAGGTTTTGTAACTACCTTTCCTACTTCTATTCCTGGCCATAAATATACTCGTCCAACTCCGCTCCTTGATGGTCACATATCCCCCCCCCCCCCCCGGATTCACCCATATATATATATATATATATCTATAACAATAATAAACATCCTAAATATATCAACATTAAATGTGATATATATATCAATAATAAACATGATATATATATATATATATATATATATATATATATATATATATATATATATATTTGGATTTTTCACTTAGAAAAAAGATTATTCAGTGAAGAATGGGATTATTCCAATAAAAACAAACTCGATTATCCTCGATTACAGGGTACAGAGCATTGATATGTGATTTTTTGAAGGCTTACCAAAGCATTCCGTTTAGGAGCCCAATCAACACCACAAAAGATTTTTTCATTCAAAAATTATTTATTTATCATTTTTCAAATTAAAGAATTTTTTTTTTACCTACACGTGTTTTACTACCAAGCAGGTACTTGCTTGGCAGATCATCAGGGAAAATTAAGTACCTTGAATAAGAGTTACAACAACCGGTAATACACAATGTGGTGTTGCTTTTCTTGAGGTCACTTAAGAAGGGAAGAAAAAAATAAAGTAAGATAGAGAATAAAAAAATATATATATATAAAAAATATATATAAAAATATTTATAAAAATATATATATATATATAAAATATATATATATATATATATATATATATATATATATATATTATATATATATATGAAGAAAGATGGGGATAAAATGATCCGACGTAATGTAAAATGAAAAAAAGAAAACAAAAACTTATGTGATTTATGTATTCATCAACGTTCCGTCTTTATTGAAAGACTTCATCAGGATGAAGTAAGCAATGTAGAAAAATCATACAGAATATTAATTTTAAAGTGTGTGGAAGTATGAGTCTGCCGTTTATTCTAAACTTGGAGGGGGACAAAGAAGAAAAAAGAAAAAGAGAAAAGGGGGAAAAGGAGGGGAAGAGAAAATAATAAGAGAGTAGATATGTGGAGAATTTTTAGCTGATTTTGAAACGCAGAATGTGATTGAAAATAAAAGTTTTTACATAGAGAGAAGAGAGGGATCTTATTGATTAGTTTAAATATTCAAAATGGGTGCATTAATTTAAACCTATTTATTTGATTATTTCATTTGTGTCTCATTAATTAATAGTAAGTTTCCTGTAGTATGTGGAAATATGTATAAAAGCGTTAGGCATATAGAGAGAAGGGGTATCATACCTATTAGTTTAAATATTCAAAGCAGGGTGTGTTAATTTATTTCTATTTATTTGATTACTCTATTTGTGTTTCATTGAATAATTAATAAATTTCTTGTAATGTATGGAAGTATGTATAAAAGTGGGTTGGAAATAATATAGCTCTTTAGTTTATTTATGTATAAATGTGTTTTTTTTATGTTTATTTAGTTCACTATTTGTGTTTTATTAATTGATCGGTAATTATTTAGATGTATTTATGATTATACAAGTGTGTGTATATGTAATATGTGAATATCAGTAAAAGCGTGAGGATATAAAATTCATAGTGTTTTGAATTATGTGTGAATGTGTTTATTTGTTCTCGATTGTTTTATTGATAGTGTATTACTAATCAATCAAATATCATTAATAAAGTTAGGACCATCATTTTGAGTGCTGCTTCAAGTAGACTGCGTCGAGATTTATTTGATATGTATTTAATGATTTTAGCCTGTGCAAATTTGAATAAGTGGTCGTGTTGTGCAACGTGGGAGAAAAGTGCGTTGAGGGAGTTGCTATTTCCAATGTTTCCTTAGTGTTCAGCGAGCCTTCTTCTCAGTTCCCGTTGAGTTTCCCCTATGTATATTTTGATGACAATTATTACATGGGATGGAATATATACCGGCGTTTGATGTGGATTGTTTACGGAGGTGTTTTGTGGAGTTTATTATTTGTTTTATGGTCTGTGATGTGGTTTGTATGTTGGGAATTCCTAGTTTAATAAGAGTGTCGCAAATTATTGTGTTATTGGTATAAGTGGGTAAAAGTAGATGCCTATTTATGAGAGAATCATTTGTAGGTTGAGGTTCTTGTTTATTGTTTTTCGAGAATATTTGTAGGTTTTTTTTTCTTAGCGTTTAGTATGAAATATGTGAGGTATTGTAGTGTTTTTAAAGAATTTGTTATGTATATGATTTCCTCTTTAATGTATTGAGGACTACAGATTCTGAGAGCACATAATTGGATTTTTCCTACCTAGATAGCAGGAGTTGGTGTTTTACTAGCAGAGAAATGGTTTGACAAGGTTATTGATGTACAGTGCACCATTGACAGAATCCTGCAGATCAAGTTGATAGTAAGCGACTCTGTAGTCACATTTATGTCTCTATCCGTTCCAAGTTGGCCTTAGCGATGCCGCAAACAACTCATTTTATGAAAAACTGAGAGAAAATACCAGGCAGTGATCTCCTCTTGCCTTGTGGTGACTTGAATGGTCACATAAGCAAGAATTCAAATTGACTATGAAGCGATCCATGGTGGATTTGGGTTTGGAACCAGACACACTGAAGGGGAGAGAATACTGGAGTATGCGATCGCCAACACCTTGGTGATTGGTAACACTTGGTTCAGGAAGAGTGACAATCATCTGATCTCATACGACTCTGGAGGAGTGAAAGTGCAGGTTAACTATATCTTGCTGAGAAGTTATTTAGGCCGGTGAATTCCCTCGGACAACCTCCATCTTTATCTACAGATGGAGATTTTACAAACCTTGGGAACTCACCAGACCTTCTTGCTGAGAAGGAGGACTCTTAAATCCATAAAAAGCCCATCAAAGTCATCCCTGGTGAGGAATGTGTAACCCAACAGAGGCTTCTTGTGTGTGATTTCAGGGTAACGTCACATCCTGTTACTCACCACAAATCCCATCCTAAAATCAGATCCTGGAAGCTCAAGAACCAAGATGTGTGGCACAAATTAAAAGATACTTTCATTGAATGCATGAGGAATTACCAGACTACGACTGTGGAGGAATGTTGGCAACAAATGAAGGAAGGTCTTTTGAGCTGCTAGTATTGGTGGTTATACAAAAAGTGCTTATGGAGGAAAGTGACTTGGTGGTGGTATATAGGAGTTAACGAAGAGCTGTTACAAGGCTAAGAAGAAAGGAGGCAGTAGAGAAGAGTACAGAATTGCAAGAAGCCTTGCAAGAAAGGTTGTGTACACCACCTATCATTATGCTGCTTCTGACTTTAAAACTACCTTCATCTACAAAGTGACAAAGAAAATGTGTAGGGAGTGCAAAGATGTTATAAGTGTGAAATGTATAAAGGATGATGATGGGCAGCTGTGCCGAGATAACGACGTGGTCAAGCATAGAGCCTGGAAATAGCATTATGAAACGTTGCTTAATGTTGCATTTCCCTGGAACCTGGACCATCTAACGTTAGAGCAACCAGTGCAAGGCCCAACACCACAGATCACCTTAGGATTGATAGAATATGCTTTAGGCAAAATAAAGAATGGCAAGGCTGCAGGACCTTCTGAAATAGTCCATGAAATGCTAAAAGCATCTGGTAGGGTCGGTATCCTAATCCTAACAGACAGCAAATGTTATCATAAGAGAAGAGCGTGTACCCGAGTGCTGGAGTGAGAGTTACATTGTCAATTGCTACAAAGGGAAAGGAGATGCACGATCATGGTGTAATTATAGAGGCCTGAAGCTCCTAGAAACAGGAATGAAAGTGATTGAACATGTAGCAGACAACATCATCAGACAGCAGGTTGACATAGATCAGATGCAGTTTGGCTTTGTACCTGGCAGGGGCACAATTGATGCCATATTCATCGTTCGTCAACTACAGGAGAGATATGTCTGTGCAAACAGAACACTCGACATGGCATTTGTGGACCTGGAGAGTCCCCAGAGAAGTACTATGGTAAGTGGGCAATGCGTAAAATGAGCATAGAGTAGTGGGTGTTCGTCTCGTACAATGTATGTACATGAACTCTACATGACATAGAAACTTTTCTCTTAGTTCTAGAATATCCGGGGAGTTTACTAAGTGAAACAAACCTACAATCCTCAATCTCCTCACACCATTTTAACATGACTGAATACCTCCCATTCTACCTTAAAGACTCTGACAAACATATGCACGGGCTAAGAGTTTATGTTTGGAACACCCTCCCCTTGAATAGAGAACATAGACTGGAATCAGATGAGAAAGCCTACATGTGCTTTAGATTAACCTTACAGCACAGCGTTAGTTACTTATATTTCTTATACCGTTCTCCTTCGACCCAGGATTGTATCCTGCTAAACTTTGTCTCTGAAAGCATAGATACAGCACTCCCACTTGATTCGAGTCCCCAAATACATGTATTTGTCGATTTTAATGTACATCACCGTGACTGGCTTAGATTCTCCAGCTATACAGACGCAGCTGGTAACTCCATGTATAGTTTCTCCATAGCGCACTCCCTCTCACAGACTCACTTTCCTGATCGTGTGGATCAGCAAGCCTCACTTCTCGACCATTTCTTGACCTCACTGTCCGAGGCTTGTGCGACGAATTCCCATAGCTTGCTCAGGAATGCTGATCATATTGTGGTAATGATTGATATCACCCTAAAATCTCGTCCCACACTGATGAGCCGTCGTTCAAAACGACGTGCTGATTGGGAATCCATCAGAGATCACATCAGAAGCGCCCCATGGAGTGAAACCTTTTTCTCTCCCTGCTGATCAGTGTGCAAATGAGGTAACCGAATGGGTCAAAGCAGGCATTGAAGCACATGTACCCATGCGAAAATTCTACAGCAAGCCCCACTCACAACAGTGGTTCACCTCTAACTGTGAAGCTGTTATTTCTCAGAGGCAGTAAGCATTCTGAAAATTCAACTGCCATAAGTCAACTACAAATAGACAGAAACTTATAGCGTCAAAAATCATTGTAAGACTGTAATAGCTGAAGCGAAGAGAAGGTAAACAGAGATAACTAGAAAACGTATTGAGTCACAGAAACTAGGTACTCGAGATTTCTGGAAAATCTTCAATAGTGTGGTGAATAATGGACAATTCTCCCGCTATCCAACTACAGTGATGCCGTTTGCACTGCAACTGATAAGGCTGAACTACTTGCCCAGCGTTTCGCCTCAAACTCAACTTTGGATTCCACAAACCACTCCCTCCCAAATTTCCCATTGCGGACTGAAGCCACACTTTATGACTTGACCATCACTCCATTGCAGGTCAGGAACATCATAAAAAACCTTGACACCGCCAAAGCATGTGGGCCTGATCTTATACCAGTAATATTAATGAAGAAATTTTCTGTTGAACTGTCCCTGTCCTCTCCAAACTCTACAACAAATGCCTTATTGAATCTTTCTTCTCTAATAGCTGTAAAATTGCCTCTGTGTGGGCTCTTCAAGAATTCTGAAGATAGAACTGACCCTCAGAATTATCGCTCCATCAGTCTACTCCTGCTCTTCACTAACATCTTTGAATCAGTAATCAATCTAGCGATAGTCCGTCACCTCGTTAATACTAAACTTCTTTCTGACCATAGATTTAGACAAGCACAGTCTACTGAGGATATCCTAACAGTCATCTCTGAACGCATATACAATTCACTGGACAAGGCAGGTGAAACTAAGGCAATAGCAATTGACATATCCAAAGCCTTTGACAAGGGCTTGCATAAAGGTCTTCTCATATAAATTAATTCATATTGTATTACTGGACGAATATTTACTATAATTAGAAAGATTCAGGTTGTCCTCGATGACCGTTCATCCAAACAACATGACATAAATGCAGGCGTTCCCCAGGGATCGATCCTTGGACCTTTATTGTTCCTAATTTTCATTAACGACCTTCCTGATAACATTGTGTCTGAGATGGGTATATTTGCTGATGACACCACGCTCTACTCTCGTCATGTGGGTAAAACGGATGTGCACATATCCGAGGCAATGGCTGAATCCTTAGAAAGTGACCCCCAGTCTTTAGTGGAATAGGGTCATAATGGATGGTAACATTTAATGCTTCTTAGACAAAGCTCTTTTCCTTCAATAACTACAATAAACCTCTTAAACCACCGATTGTCATGGCACCCTACCTGAGAGTCCAACGTTCAAATTCCTCAGCCTAACTTTCACAGATAACATGAATTGGAACAAATACATAGAAAACATGGCCAAGGCTGCTGCATAGAACATGGGCTCCCTCTACCGTGCTAGAAAACTTCTCATACCTGACAGTATCCTATATCTCTACAAAGCCACCATCCGCCCATGCATGGAGTATTGTTGTCACATCTGGGCTGGTGCACCATCCACTAGTCTCTCCCACTTAGACAATGTCCCCAAAATAGTCTCTAATCTGATAGGTGCCTCACTATCCATCAAGCTCCAGCTCCTGTCCCATCGCCACATTGTTGATCCTTTTACAAGTACTTCAATGGATTGTGCTCCGATGAAGTTGCTGCTCTGGTTCTTCCTCGACATAAATTCATTCGACCAACCCGACAATCAGCTAAATCTCACCCATTCACTGTGGCGGCCCCCAGATGCCAAAGAGCCTTCTACTCCAATAGCTTCTTTCCTTGAGCTGTCGGCCTTTGGAACTCCCTTCCTGCTTCCTGTTTCCCCGACTGTACCGACATGCAGAAATTTGAAACTAATGTGAACAAGCATCTTGCTGCTCAGCTCCCAATTTAGGATGACCCCCTAAACTTTCACCCTAATTCTCAATAGCTTTTACGTCTACAGTGGCAACTTGCCTTGTTTGGGGTGAACTAAGTTAAAAAAAGAAAAGAAAAAGTAAAGTGCAGGGGGGGGGGGTGACACTTACAGTGATAGCTTCAATGTCAAGGTCGGAGTTCACCAGGGATCTGTTCTTAGCCCTCTACTTTTCATCATAGTCTTGGAGATACTGTCAAGAGAGTTTCGGTTGGGCTGTCCATGGGAATTACTCTACACTGATCATTTAGTTATCATTGGAACAGTTAAACAATAAACTGGAAATATGGAAAAACGGCCTGGAGGTCTAGGGTTTGAGGGTGAACTTGCCTTAACCAAGGTGATCGTGTGTGGCTATGGCTTACAATCCCTGTGAGAATTCTTGTTCTGCGTGCTGGATTTGAATGATACGGTCTTTTTGTGCTTCACAGCTGACAGCTCCGCTACCGGATACAGCACTACACCATCATCATCGTTTCGGCCTTTATTCCTCGACTGCTTTTCTGAAGTGGCGGGACCCCTCTGTCAGGAGGTGGTTATGTAGCACTGGTGTCATCTGTTCATAAATGCCATCAAGCCAGATACACCTTTCAGCCATTATCAACATCAACAACTGATTTTGATTGCATTGTGACGTCATATGGCGTCAGCACTATTTCCTTCATCTCCCTTCTTTTACCATCCAAAATTCACCTCTCCTTCCAGTACGTATCATCACTCTTCAATCATATCCAATAAGATGCTTTCTCTGCTGTTTCTTGAAGATCTTTAATCAATTTTCTCAATTCTGACTTGTTACAGTAAAAGCGATGTTGAAATAAGTTTAAAACCATTCGCTCTACATTTCCTCTCGACCCAATGGCCAATTGATGGAATTCAATCTTCCACCCTTATCTTAACATTCTTGTACCAACTCTTCATATCTGATCTCTTTCCTATTTTCTGCAGCAGCAAAGTTTTCTTCCCATCGTACCGTTAATTACATTATTATTCCCTTTTTCTTTTCTTCACACCACACAACAATATCTGGTCATTGTCCAGATGATAGCAATGGGAACACCAAAAAGTTTTCGAGATTTACACTTAACTTCCAGTTTCCAGTCCATCTTTCATCTGTTTTCATAGTTCTTGGATGACTACTCAGATTACTTTTTGTGCCTGCTTTGTGGAATTCCATCTTCTTTATTTGTTTAATCCTGGGTAATTCTCCATCATGAAATTGCTTTATTTTTTGCTTGATTTGTTCTTCAATTATTGCAAGCACCTGATTGTGACGCCACGTATACCATTCTGTTGTCAGCTCACAGTTTGAGAGAATATGCCTTAGCGTTCCCTTCTTCCGGCATCGACATCTATCATTATCACACATCCTCCAACGCACAAGATTGGCAAGTGATGGCATTGCATCATATTTTGATCTAATCAAGAACGATGTCCTTGCCCGTTCCCAGTCCCATATTTCTTTCCATCCCATTTTTGAACTCAACAATACACTCCTCCCATCGTAAGCACTGTCCTCGTTGATCACATTTAACAAGAATGTAAATATCTGTTCTCTTGAACTTCTTTCCTAATTTCTTTAACTACAGCTTCCCACTTTTCCCTTAGATTATTCTTGGAAAATGGTTTAAAGTTTCCAAATACATTTGTACCATCTTGTACGGCTCCAACAATATCTGCATGTTCCAACTTTGCTATTGCATGATCGACTGCATTTTCTGCTCTCCATTTCGTTCTAGTTCTTACTTCAAGTGGAAAAGCAAAGCATCATCACTGTATTCTTCTACAATAGACGTGACAGACAGTTCTATTTGATTATTTCTTCCAAATATTGCAGTATTATTGAGCGACTTTGGCAATCCCAACCATTTTCTTATATATATGCTGCATCGCTGTTCTATTCTTTCAACTCGGGTTAATGGTATCTCATACATCTGTAAAGGCCACATTAACCCTGGATACAACTCATACTGTAAGCACCAACATTTGAATTTCCAAGGTAAATCAGTCTTTTCTATAGTGTGCAGTTTATCATCCGCTTGCTGCTGTATTTCCGCTCTGTTACTTCTGTAATTTTTCTTCTTAAACTTTTCACTGGCTCTTCTTTAACAGTTAGTATCATATCCCCTTATATCAAAATTCTTTCTGTTTGCCTTTCACATATGTAACACTTCTGGATTTCTTCGCTTTTAATTTTATTGTTGACCAGAGAATCAATTCATCCAATCGAAGAAGAACTTCCTCCATTTACTTCAACACTTTCCGATATAATTGTCACATCATCCATAAATGCTCTAAGTGGTGTATTTCCGCAATCTGTTGCCCTTAATATCATTTCCACAACAAGTACAAATAAGATGACAGAAATTGTGCAACCTGCAGCAATTCCCAATTCTAAACTTTGCCAATTTGTTGTAAAACTTCCAGTTGTAAATCTCATTTTGAATTTTTGATACTATTTCATTATCATCCTTTGAACTGCTTTAAGAATCCAAAAGAAATCCATAGCTTTAGTATTATCATGTGTGGTACTGAGCCGGATACATTGGCAAGATCTAATAATACCATAACCCATCTCCATTCTCTTTTTTTGCATTCTGTATATTTTCCCATATTGCATAAGCATGTTCAATGCACCCTAGGATTCCTGGGATTCCAGCCTTCTGTAGAGATTCATTGATAAATCCGTTTTTCTACACATAGGTAATTATCAGATTTGCTATGATACCAAACATCATCTTGTCATCAATATTCAGCAATGATATCACACGGATTTCTTCCAATTTTTCTGATCTTTCTTCTTTCGACAGATAGATGCCTTCTGCAACACACCAATGATCTGCTACATCCCTACTTCATCACATGTCTCTTATCAATAAAAAGAGCCGCAAGCCGGAAATATGGAGGTCTAGGGTCTGAGGGTGAACTTGCCTAAACCAAAGTTATGGTGTGTGGCTATGGCTTACTATCCCTAAACGACTCTGGTCAGTATCCTTGTTCTATGTGCTGGAAGGATGTTAGAAGCAATGAAATACGGTGTAATCTGTGCCTATTATGGGTTCACAAAAAGTGCAGTGACCTGAAGATTAAGTTAAGCTTGGCTACTTGTGGCTGCCTGCTGGAAGCTTCTGTCGTACTATAGTCAAACTGGTCAACAATAGTAGGGAAAGTGGGAAAAGCGTTTGGAGCGCTAAGTGTTTGAGTTTATATAGGCTTGCTCATGTGACCGCTACTCAAGCAGTGATTGGATGACCTTATGGCCAATCCATGCAACCCTTAAAGAGATAAGGGAGACATCTTCTATGCTGTCCCAGCTTTACCTGAAAAACTGAAGCCCCCTGATTTACAGTTACATAGGTATTTATCTAGGATGAATTAGAAGGTTCAAAGGATATTAGTCTGAAAGGGAACATAATGTTTCAGGCTGGATACTGAACTCGTCTCGGCAGCTTCATTATCTGCACCTGTCGGTTTATGGATACTTCAGGAGATGGAAGAGCCATTGCGCTTGACATTTCGAAGTGTGGCATTCTGATCTCCTACACAAACTTCAGGATTATGGTATTGGTGGTGATGTTCTTGAAATTATTAGGTCTTTACTTTCTGATCGGAGCTTGCGAGTAACTTTGGACGGTGTCTCTTCATTCTCTTTTCCTATCAATGCTGGTGTTCCTCAGGGCTCTATTCTTGGCCCAACACTGTTTCCTCTCTATATAAATGATCTTCCAGAGAATATTGTTCACATCTATGCTGATGATATTACTCTCTATTCTGTTGTTGCTTCTAGCCCATCTCCCTTGGATCAGTTGAAATATGCAGCTGATCTAGAAGTTGACCTGGGTTCAGTTGTAGATTTGGGGTACGAAATGGCTTGTTTCATTTAATCCGGTTAAGACTCAGCTCGTGTCTTTCAATTGTAGGCGTGTCCCTTTTTTTCCTGAGATTCTTATGGATGGCTCTGCTCTTGAGTAGAAATCGACTCTGAAACTTCTTGCTTTTTCTCTCTCATCGACTCTTTCTTGGAGTTCATACATTAGCCCCATTGCTCTTTCTGCTTCTTGTAAAGTCGGTTCTCGCTATCGCTCCAAACACTTTCTCACACCTAAGGCTATTCTTTATCTCTACAAATCTACAATTAGACCATGTATGGAGTACTGTTGTCATATTTGGGCTCGTGAATCTCTGTCCCATTTAAAGGTTCTTGATAAAGTGCAGAAACGTGTCTGTAATTTGATTGGCCCTACCCTTTCTTCTTCTCTGCACCCTCTTTCTCTCTCTCGCAGACGTGATGTTGCTAGTCTAAGTCTTTTCTATATGTATTATTATGGCTTGTGTTCTTCAAAATTATGTAATCTATTCCCCGGTTTTTTTGTTTCAGCTCGTTTGACTCGTTGGTCTAATGGTTTCTATCAATTCGCTGTTTTGATACCTCATTGTAATACAGCTTCCTATTCCAGTAGCTTCTTTCCAAGAACCGCAGGCTTGTGAAACTCTCTTCCTGTTGACTGTTTTCCTCCTACCTATAACCTTCGTCTTTCCAAGACTAAGGCCAATAGGCATCTCCTGTCTTTGCGATAATCATATTTGTTCTTGTTAGCTCCTTACATTAAGTGGCTTCATGCCTTGTCTGGAAAGATTTCCATAAAAAACTAAAAAAAAAAACTACTGACAAACGGACCTCCATGATAGTGGGATAAATATGGAGTAAGATTAAACTTCTGTGAAGTTAACGACAACTTTATATCCTAGTTTTTACGCTTTTACCGATCACATGTTTTGATATATCTTTCCTGAACACGAGGTCGCCATTTTGTGTGTTGTGTAATCATAGATAACACATGAGTGTCGGAAGAAGGAAAAAAGGAAAATAATGAAGAAACAGCTGGATTTACATACATGCACATTTGTTATCCTATAAACGAATGAAGACAAACGTGATAGAGGGATACAAAACATGAAAGGTGGTACTTAATGTATGATATACAAAGGGAGAACTGATGGCTTTGAAAGACTAACCAGAAAAGAGAAAGACTTTTTCTGAATTCTGCACATGCATGAAACGAGTTCTCTTTACTTCTAGATAGGATAGCACATTCCTTTAAGGTTGGTCGCAATAATTCAATGGAGATAACTTGGATATCAGTCAAAGGAAGATTACTCTAATAATCCTGGAGCCAACAGTCTGGTGGCTTTGAAAGACCATCCAGAAAAGATAGAGCCTCGTACTTAATACTGCGCATGTGTGAAACAAGTTTTCTTTACTTCCAGCAAAGAGAGCGCATTCCTCAAACGTTGGCCAGAATAATTCAAGGGAGATAACTCGGATATCAGTCCAATGAAGATAACTGATACTTCTGGAGCCAATTGATGAATGATGAATTACATTTGGTCTTTGGCAAGCTTGTCTTTGGGGTTGTGGAATTAAAATCAATGTCTCATCTATGAGTATAGACAGTAATATGTAAGTTACAGTTAGATAAAATGTTCTGTGCAGTGATAAATGTTCAACAAAGCCGGAAAAAAAAAATGTGGACGTTTCTTTTTTCTTTCTCTTCAAAATCCAAATGACTTTATCCTATTGGGATTTTAAAGCTATAAAAAAAACGGTGATACGTTTGAGGGTATGAGATGTACCGTACAATGTTAGCGGATCGCTCACATTGATAAACACAATGGACTGATGAACGAGGGGAAGTGCCGTCTGCGAACACTATAGAGGATTATCAGTTAGACCGAGGCAGCCTTCCGTATCTTTCACCCTGCCCTATACCATTACAGAGTTGATCGAAGAGGGGAAAAGATGGCCTGAATAGAGAGCGGGTGTCGGATGGTTGGTATATATGTGGATGGGTCGGTGGTTCTGATTACATCAACCGATCATGTCCATTTTCATATCTTTTTCGGTTCAAATAATTACTGACTCGTATTGTATCGATAAAAGCAATTTACTCCTCTGAATAGTTTCATCAATTTTTAGACCTCATGAATAGTAGGCAGCGATAGATACACATTGTACAGCCATACATACTGAATGTGCGAGTATATATATATATATATATATATATATATTATAGATACGAGGTGAATAAATTTATGGCATATTCATTTACATATGTTCCAAGAATTCAACATAAACAAGTTTCGTGTACGATCGTTTCTGAGATGATATGGATTCTTATTGATATCAAGTCTCTTCATCAGCACAGAGTATATTATTTGCTTTTTATCCCATTACCATGGTTTAATATGCTCGTGCTCGATCTTCAGACATTCCAATCTCCGAATTTAGAGTCTAATTTACAATGTTATCTATCTTCGGCCTCCCGACTTTCCGGATCTGTCCAAAAAGACACCGAGCACTGTATACAAGTGAAAATCAAAACTTTCAAAATTCCAATTCTCACAGCTATCAGTATGTATATATATATATATATATATATATATATATATATATATTATTAGACAAACGAACAACACAGGTAAGGAGGAATTTTTATTTATTTATTTATATATATATATATATATATATATATATATATATATATATTTTAAATTTATTTATTTATTTATATATATATATATATATATATATATATTTTTTTTTTTTAATAACTAATATAAGTTAGCAAAACCTTTATACGGAACAAAACTTAAATTTAATATACGAAACGTTTATGTTTTTGCCTTTTAAGGGAAGTGGGGTCTGATCAACTCTGCTGGGAAGCCATGAAATTAAATACTGTCTTGTTTTTAAATTCCCGAAACAGTTTTTCATGGTAAGCAACTGATGATCCCTTAAATAATGTTAGAAGCAAACTAATATAATAACTGTAAAAACTAAATTGACTTACATTAGTGATTTTCCACTGAACGCCTTGGGACTTCAGGGTTTAAAAATTTTTTTTTTTTAAATGGTTGAAAAACTTCCGAGACTATATATATATATAGAGAGAGAAAGATAAGTTATATATTTATGTAATTGTTTTTTATTGGTGATAGTAGCTGTCAGATTAGTCTTATTTTTTTTTCACTTCCTAAGTGATAAAGAGTAATGCAGAAAATTAAATTTTTAGTCGCCCTTAACTTCATAGGACGTAATTATTGTTCATATATATATATATATATATATATATATATATATATATATATATATATATATATATATATTAATGCAGGCTTTGTTGAAGACTAGAGAACTTTCTCTTTTTTTATAGTTTTCTTGTTAGTTTCTCGATGCACCCTATCCGTATTCCATAATTAGAATAAAAAAATTAATAAAAAAAACTATAAAAAGGCACAAAGACAAACGATAAGACACAACCTCCTGATGACGATAGAACGATCGAAAGCGATGGAGAGATGGCCGATGAAACAACACTCGGAACCACAATATTTAAATCAACACCCACAAACAGAAAACTAACAAGAAAAATCACAAAAAGAGAAAGTTTCGTAGTCTTTAACGAAGCCTGTATTTATAATGATTTTCTACCTACATATATATATATATATATATATAATTCGAGTATGGTATAGATCCACAGGGTATAAATCCACGGGAATTGAACCGGGTTTATGAGAGTGCTCAATAAAAATATAGAGCGGAAATATAAATATAAATTATTTCATTTTGACTACAAAATTGATTTTGTTTCACGAGAGCAGTTTTTAGGAGCTCCCGATCTTCAGGTCTTGAAATAGCATTATTTCAAGACCTGAATATTTGAAGACCTTAATACAGTATCTAAATAAATTATATTAGCTCTCTTATATGATCGAGCACTTTATTTGATTTCTTTTCATATACAACCTGACACACTCTTTCTCTCTCTCTCTCTCTCTCTCTCTCTCTCTCTCTCTCTCTCTCTATATATATATATATATATATATATATATATATAAAAATTTAGGTTTATATATTTGTATGTACAGGATTCACTCTTAAATGAATGACCCAATTATTATATATATGATTATTTTTTATTTATACAGACATGTACAAAATCTGCGATACTGGCGATGTTATTGATCAACAGCCGTCAGAAACTGAGATCTCATCAGGCAGACTCTTTATGAAAACAATAGACTTCCTCAAGGAAAGAACCATTCATTTCAACTGGAGTAAAAAAAAAGATCTGGGCGTTGGTGATGGAAAGAGGAAAGCTTGGTTTTAGAGGTGTTGTAGACAAACGAAACAGGCCACTTATTTCTTCATTGCACCATATGCTCCATATCAGAAGAGAAAGAATCATAAAGATATTGATCAACAATGCTCTTCAAAGTGCTGCCATAAACAGTTGTGTCATCTGCATAGTTGTCAACAAATGATCTCAAAATATGATTTGGAAGATCATTGAGGAGAAGAGTTTAGCCCATCTAACAATTATACAGTAGAATAAAAAAGCAAAAGGCAATAAAACATACAAAAAACAGAACAAACAATAAAGCTGGGGATGGCTCAAATACGATTTAACATCAATAGACAAGTTATTTTTCACAATTAAAAGCCATCACTTTGGGGATGAAGATGAAAAAACAACAATTGGTTAGGGACGGGCCAGGAAAGTGAAAGCATTTTTTTTAAAACCAAAAACTGAATTTTACCCCCGATAGAAAAAAATCCAACAAAAATCCGAGAATTATTCGATTTTAATGAAATTTTCAGTATTTATTAATTAATTGATGAATATTAATATGAAGTAATTATTTTTATGAAAAAAACAAACAAAAATTTATAGCATTTTTAAAGAATTATAATTACTACCCCCCCCCTCCCCCTTATTTTTATGGCCGCTAATATTTATAGCCCTCAAGACATTAATAATAATATTTATTACAATAATATTTAAATTTTTCGATTTTCTGAGTATCATTTTCTACCGAGAGCTGCCTTTAAATTTTTATAAATTTTTATTCACTTCGGGGTGTTCTCTCTTTGTAAAGGTGGTCACTGAGTTTCGACTATGGGTATAATGAGACGTATTTCGTCCTTAAAATAAAGGGCGCAAAATAATTTAACTAACCTAAAAAAAAAATCTATAAGTTTTCTTTTAATAAAATAAATAATTTGTATTAATATTGATTTATTAATCAAGAGATCGTGAAAATGTTATAAAGATTGGTTAATTTTTACAGGCATAAACATCTACATCTCTTTCTTCATGCGGAGAGCAGCCCCTGTGAGGTGGTTAGGTCACACGATTAGCAATCAGGGCGTTCTAATTTCAACCGACCCATGCAGGACTAGTTCCAGTCCTTTTGGGGATTTCGGGCGGTAGCCAGAGAGCTCCTGACACCGATAAAGACAGGCATCCTCTTTCCTACCTTTGTCCACGGGACAGCAGAGCAAGGTTATGTACTATATTTGAGTTCTAATTTCAACCGACCCATGCAGGACTAGTTCCAGTCCTTTTGGGGATTTCGGGCGGTAGCCAGAGAGCTCCTGACACCGATAAAGACAGGCATCCTCTTTCCTACCTTTGTCCACGGGACAGCAGAGCAAGGTTATGTACTATATTTGAGTTCTAATTTCAACCGACCCATGCAGGACTAGTTCCAGTCCTTTTGGGAATTTCGGGCGGTAGCCAGAGAGCTCCTGACGCCGATAAAGACAGGCATCCTCTTTCCTACCTTTGTCCACGGGACAGCAGAGCAAGGTTATGTACTATATTTGAGTTCTAATTTCAACCGACCCATGCAGGACTAGTTCCAGTCCTTTTGGGGATTTCGGGCGGTAGCCAGAGAGCTCCTGACACCGATAAAGACAGGCATCCTCTTTCCTACCTTTGTCCACGGGACAGCAGAGCAAGGTTATGTACTATATTTGAGTTCTAATTTCAACCGACCCATGCAGGACTAGTTCCAGTCCTTTTGGGGATTTCGGGCGGTAGCCAGAGAGCTCCTGACGCCGATAAAGACAGGCATCCTCTTTCCTACCTTTGTCCACGGGACAGCAGAGCAAGGTTATGTACTATATTTGAGTTCTAATTTCAACCGACCCATGCAGGACTAGTTCCAGTCGTTTTGGGAATTTCGGGCGGTAGCCAGAGAGCTCCTGACACCGATAAAGACAGGCATCCTCTTTCCTACCTTTGTCCACGGGACAGCAGAGCAAGGTTATGTACTATATTTGAGTTCTAATTTCAACCGACCCATGCAGGACTAGTTCCAGTCGTTTTGGGAATTTCGGGCGGTAGCCAGAGAGCTCCTGACGCCGATAAAGACAGGCATCCTCTTTCCTACCTTTGTCCACGGGACAGCAGAGCAAGGTTATGTACTATATTTGAGTTCTAATTTCAACCGACCCATGCAGGACTAGTTCCAGTCGTTTTGGGAATTTCGGGCGGTAGCCAGAGAGCTCCTGACGCCGATAAAGACAGGCATCCTCTTTCCTACCTTTGTCCACGGGACAGCAGAGCAAGGTTATGTACTATATTTGAGTTCTAATTTCAACCGACCCATGCAGGACTAGTTCCAGTCGTTTTGGGAATTTCGGGCGGTAGCCAGAGAGCTCCTGACACCGATAAAGACAGGCATCCTCTTTCCTACCTTTGTCCACGGGACAGCAGAGCAAGGTTATGTACTATATTTGAGTTCTAATTTCAACCGACCCATGCAGGACTAGTTCCAGTCGTTTTGGGAATTTCGGGCGGTAGCCAGAGAGCTCCTGACGCCGATAAAGACAGGCATCCTCTTTCCTACCTTTGTCCACGGGACAGCAGAGCAAGGTTATGTACTATATTTGAGTTCTAATTTCAACCGACCCATGCAGGACTAGTTCCAGTCGTTTTGGGAATTTCGGGCGGTAGCCAGAGAGCTCCTGACACCGATAAAGACAGGCATCCTCTTTCCTACCTTTGTCCACGGGACAGCAGAGCAAGGTTATGTACTATATTTGAGTTCTAATTTCAACCGACCCATGCAGGACTAGTTCCAGTCGTTTTGGGAATTTCGGGCGGTAGCCAGAGAGCTCCTGACACCGATAAAGACAGGCATCCTCTTTCCTACCTTTGTCCACGGGACAGCAGAGCAAGGTTATGTACTATATTTGAGTTCTAATTTCAACCGACCCATGCAGGACTAGTTCCAGTGGTTTTGGGAATTTCGGGCGGTAGCCAGAGAGCTCCTGACGCCGATAAAGACAGGCATCCTCTTTCCTACCTTTGTCCACGGGACAGCAGAGCAAGGTTATGTACTATATTTGAGTTCTAATTTCAACCGACCCATGCAGGACTAGTTCCAGTCGTTTGGGGAATTTCGGGCGGTAGCCAGAGAGCTCCTGACACCGATAAAGACAGGCATCCTCTTTCCTACCTTTGTCCACGGGACAGCAGAGCAAGGTTATGTACTATATTTGAGTTCTAATTTCAACCGACCCATGCAGGACTAGTTCCAGTCGTTTTGGGAATTTCGGGCGGTAGCCAGAGAGCTCCTGACGCCGATAAAGACAGGCATCCTCTTTCCTACCTTTGTCCACGGGACAGCAGAGCAAGGTTATGTACTATATTTGAGTTCTAATTTCAACCGACCCATGCAGGACTAGTTCCAGTCGTTTTGGGAATTTCGGGCGGTAGCCAGAGAGCTCCTGACACCGATAAAGACAGGCATCCTCTTTCCTACCTTTGTCCACGGGACAGTAGAGCAAGGTTATGTACTATATTTGAGTTCTAATTTCAACCGACCCATGCAGGACTAGTTCCAGTCGTTTTGGGAATTTCGGGCGGTAGCCAGAGAGCTCCTGACACCGATAAAGACAGGCATCCTCTTTCCTACCTTTGTCCACGGGACAGTAGAGCAAGGTTATGTACTATATTTGAGTTCTAATTTCAACCGACCCATGCAGGACTAGTTCCAGTCGTTTTGGGAATTTCGGGCGGTAGCCAGAGAGCTCCTGACACCGATAAAGACAGGCATCCTCTTTCCTACCTTTGTCCACGGGACAGCAGAGCAAGGTTATGTACTATATTTGAGTTCTAATTTCAACCGACCCATGCAGGACTAGTTCCAGTCGTTTTGGGAATTTCGGGCGGTAGCCAGAGAGCTCCTGACACCGATAAAGACAGGCATCCTCTTTCCTACCTTTGTCCACGGGACAGCAGAGCAAGGTTATGTACTATATTTGAGTCATGAAAACCGTCGCTCAAAAGGAAATAACAAAACCTTTTATACAACAACAACAACAACAACGAAAAGGGTTTATTCAATAAAGTTACCTACACCGTTTGGTATAAGTAGAAGAAAGCTGGACAGTGTCCGAGTTAGGAAGAGGAAAATATAAAGTTCTTTGTGCTGTCGAAAGTCTGAGCAGTTATTTTCAGGCGAAGATAGTAGGTAGTAAAGCATCCAGTGGACAGGGGCAGGAGAGATAATGTAGACGTGTTTCCTCGTTGCTTGCAAGAGTCTCTCTGCTGACCGACCGTGATTCTTAGAGGGGCTGAAGTAGTTCTTCATGGGATAGATGGAATCAATGAGCCCTGAAAGCTGATTGGTCAGTGTGTAACCAGGTTGCTTAACAGGGACATTACTCCGAGACAGGAAATACGTCTTCATTTATGACTGCTACAATTCTCCACCGAATGAAATACAGCTTTAAGAAAAGTGGCAATTAATTTAATTTCTTTTCTACATCGTCTTAACTTTCGGCAACCTACACTCAACGGTGTAGGTCACTCAAATAAAAATATATCGTTGTTGTTTATAAAAGGGCTTTGTTTTCTTTTCGTTTGACGTCTGTTTTGTTACAGAATATTATAGTTTCTCTTACCGTCCATGCTAAGGTAGGCTCCTAAAATTTTTTTGATTTTTGTTGGATTTTTTTTTTGTAATCAGGAGTAAAATTCATGATTTGGTTAAAAAACAAATTAGTTTCACTTTCATTGCCCGTCCCTCCCATTGGTACATGCAGACTTTTCCAAAAGCTCAATGATCCAACACACTGTTTCACACATGAAAACGCAAGATTAACCTCGAAAACAATATGTAATGTTGCGCAACAGAGCCAAGACAGACCGATCACCAACAATAGCGGATAAATGATGTAATACAAACCGGATGTAGGAACGGAAAATAATTAGGACAAAATATTATGGGATGTCCTGTTCAATATCTACAGATACCTGGAACATAACAAACCAATAATAATTAACGTTTAATGGAGACTTCAATTAAAATATATCCACTTAATTTTCAATAAAAATCTTCATTAAAAATCTCTGACTTAATTCTTCAATTAAAAATAATAATTAATGTTCAATTAAAATATATGACTTAATTTTGGATACGAATTGAACGCTTAAACAAATAAAATAAATACTATTTTATGAGGATTTGAAGTAAGTATTATTATATTATACTACTCTCATATTTGTTGTATTTTCAAAAGGTTTCGGTCAATGTAACCCCGACATTCTTCAGGCGCATTTTTTTTCAGACTTGTGAATCTTTGTGTCCCTTCCATAATGGCATTATTTGAAAATATATAAAATTCTCTTCGTTAGTTTTTATTCTCAAAATTTACCAAATATTAGAATCAATATAGGGTGACCCCCACAAAAATGCCACCCATAGAATCTTTAATAAAATTCACAATCCTTTCTACAGGGTGGGCCAAAATAAGGGTCCTATCTTTAAATTTGAATAACTTGAATTTGAATAACTTCCACAAAATAAAAGTTAAACTCACCAAACTTTATGTGTGTGTAGACTGACCCTTCCGAGATTTTTTGAAATAAACAAAACAAATTTTAGCCGAAAAACACTTCTTAACACTTACAAAAACTAAAGTATTGTTTTTTACACTGTTTTGAGTTTTTTAAGCAAAAATAATGTTTTCTAAATGAGGGTACGTTCCTTAGGGCTAATACGGCTCATGCTTGCTTCGGAAGGGGTCCTTTACTTATTCTAAAAAAAAATCAAAAAAAAATCAATAAATAAAAAAGTTATGAATTTTTAAAAATAGGACCCTTATTTTTGCCCACCCTGTATAATCTAGGGTTAGGGTTAGGGTTTAGGGTTAGAGTTTAGGGTTAGGGTTAGAAAAATATTGTTCGAAAGCTAGAGCTGTTGTGAAGAGTTACCTGTCCCTTATTTACCTCTCCAACACTAAAAGACAAGAAAAACTTTTTTTTCGGCTTTTTATTATAGAAGCACCAATAAACTTGTCCACCAAGTTTCAGTCATGAACAATCTTTGTTTTATCGTCGATCAATGATATGCAGGGACACCTTGGTGATTGTCTCATCTGTAGGATGTGTTATTCTGGATGGGCGTCACACTCACCGAAACCATACCCCTCCTCCTCGATTTTTATCTGTGTGGTTATCTCAAAGATAATATCTTTCAAATCAATCCCCAGATTATCACTGAACTAAAGAGTACCAAATATGGGTGGATTATAAACGGACATGAAAGAAGTAAATAGTAACTCCACAAAAATAATTCACACGTGTTTAAAGTTTCTGCTTCCTTGGTCAACGGCTAGCACTCGGAGCTGAACAAAGCAGCATTAAAAGTTTTAAATATCGATATTTTATACCAATTGACATTTTTTTTGTGTTTCAGATATCAATATATATAGATTATATATCACCATTTAATTATGAGACGGCCCAAAGAAGCATTAGGTGGATTAGGACTGATTATTACTTTAACACTTTATCCATTACACCACTGATTCCTGCTAAGGAATAATCAGTTCTAAATGACAGTCTTCTGGAGGTTAAAGATTCAATCTTTAGTGTTGTCTATACTAAGAATACTATTACGGATTACTTAAGACTTCTTTTAAAATTATGAAGAATCCATGAGCGATTGCTCTTTTACCACATTACCTCGAGTGGAGTGTATTCGATGGCTGACTCTTCAAACTTAAGTATTTTATTTACCTCCTCTCCAGGAGGTCAGACACAAGGTCAGGTGTGGGTTTTGATGAAAGGTCGGATACTTTTTAGACAGGCCTCGTATACACGAGTTCCATACCTGACATGCTCCGATAACATGTTCTATGACTTAATCGCTTTCTCTCTCTCTCTCCATCTCTCTCCATCTCTCTCTCTCTCTCTCGCCCTCTCTCTGTTTTATTTTCACTTTTTTACTTCTCTTTCTCCTCATTTACTCTCTCTCTCTCCCTCCCTCTGATATATATGTGAAGAATATTCAAAGGATCAAAATCCATGATGTTATTTGTAAAAACAATGTGAAATTCATGATATACTATGGTAAATTACCAGGATATTTGGTTTACTATATAGTTTTTTCTGGAAAGAATTGTAAATCCATTGAGTTGTTATGGGTATAAATTATTATAAGATGATATAATAATAAAAATGTTGAATATATATATATATATATATATATATGTGTGTGTGTGTGTGTGTTTTTGTGGAACGAACTGGATTCGAACCAGACACACCCAGGTCCTCAGTCTGCATCGTTAACCACTCAGCCACCGTGCCATCCCCTTCTACTCTATCACTACTGACAAAACAAGATCCATGTGGATTAAATAAAGAGTTCCGTTCGAAATTCTGTACAGATTTCCGAGTTCTGCAGAAATATTCCCGAGTTCAAAAAGATACGCCTGGAGAAGGGCGGTGGTTACATCAGCCGAAACGTTGTGAGAATAACATCCCAGATGAGAAGAGTAGTTCGAATAATCCAAATAATACGATAGATGAGGTTGACATTGCATTCGTACTAAAAAATTGGAATATTTGATATTTTCTTTTGTAGTGACCACGTGTTTGAGTTTTTTGTCAAACAGGCGGTCGTCATTTTGCATGATGGATAACATGTGGTCGGAAGAAAAAGAGAATAATGATGAAGAAACGGTTGAATTCTACTTTGATTCCGGTGTGCCATTGCTTGAGGTCATTTTTTGACCGAGTCACTCCAAGTCTTCTTTGGCCTGCCTTTTCTTCAGATACCCTCAACTGAGATGTGTGTACATCTATTTATCCAACCCTAACCCTAACCCTAACCCTAACCCTCAACTGAGATGTGTGTACATCTATTTATCCAACCCTAACCCTAACCCTAACCCTAACCCTCAACTGAGATGTGTGTACATCTATTTATCCAACCCTAACCCTAACCCTAACCCTCAACTGAGATGTGTGTACATCTATTTATCCAACCCTAACCCTAACCCTAACCCTCAACTGAGATGTGTGTACATCTATTTATCCAACCCTAACCCTAACCCTAACCCTAACCCTCAACTGAGATGTGTGTACATCTATTTATCCAACCAGACCGTCGTTCAATATATTCATACCACTGTAGGCGGTTGCAACGTAAAGCTGACTCCAGTCTGGGCACATTCAACCTCAATAGAACAGTCAGAACTACCTCGGTCGACTTACATTTATTCTCAAAGAGACAGCTTGTTAAGGACCAAAATAACAAGGATAGACATCGGCCGAAACGTTGTGAAAATAACAACCAAGATTAGAATAGTAGTTCGAATAATCCAAATAATCTATATACTATTAAAAAAGTTATAGTCTTCTTGGAGTTTATCTGTTCGTATGCAAATAGAAACATGTGATTCGTTGACAAAAAAAGGAATAGGCAGAGTACATATTACGAAGGTAGTAATTTTTACGATGTCAATACCTGAGTTCAAATCTCACCTAAGTCTAAAGAATTTTTTTTTTAACTGGATACATGTTTTATAAACTTTTTTTTGGCTAAGAGCAAAGTGTAGTATCTGTTCTGATACTACACTTCATCTTTTCTGTTCTCGGTTAATGAAGGAGAAATCTTTCTAGATTGAGGCAATTTTAATTTTTGTTTAAATACAGAGTGCTTCTTTTTATGGCGATGGATTTCCCCATTTTTAAAACCGTCCTTTGTTACTAATTCTGCCCTCGTGGGGAGGCAAGTAAATAGGAATATAACATAATAACATTGAAAAACAACATTACATAAATATTTATTTTTAATTAAGTGAACCTTTTTTTTTTGATAATCTTCAAAAATGAAGACACAAAGGGTATACGGCATTAGTTCAAAGCGAATTTTTTTTTGCTTAGAACCATAATTTCTAATGTTTTCTTTTTGCCAATAAAAAACAATACGTAAATACATTCATCGTAGTTACTTACTCTCTCATGTAAATACTAAGTGGCATAGTAAAGTTTTCTAGCCAATAAAAACAATACGTAAATACATTCATCGTAGTTACTTACTCTCTCATGTAAATACTAAGTGGCATAGTAAAGTTTTCTAGCCAATAAAAACAATACGTAAATACATTCATCGTAGTTACTTACTCTCTCATGTAAATACTAAGTGGCATAGTAAAGTTTTCTAGCCAATAAAAACAATACGTAAATACATTCATCGTAGTTACTTACTCTCTCATGTAAATACTAAGTGGCATAGTAAAGTTTTCTAGCCAATAAAAACAATACGTAAATACATTCATCGTAGTTACTTACTCTCTCAAGCAAATACTAAGTAGGGTATTTTTGTTCATGAATTTCATAAATATTTTTCTGCGTACTAGCTATAAAGAAGCTAGGTAAAGATGGTTTGGGAAATTTATTTCTACAGGGTGGGCAAAAATAAGGGTCCTATTTTTAAAAATTCATAACTTTTTTATTTATTGATTTTTTTTTTTTTTTTTTTAGAATAAGTAAAGGACCCCTTCCGAAGCAAGCATGAGCCGTATTAGCCCTAAGGAACGTACCCTCATTTAGAAAACATTATTTTTGCTTAAAAAACTCAAAACAGTGTAAAAAACAATACTTTAGTTTTTGTAAGTTTTAAGAAGTGTTTTTCGGCTAAAATTTGTTTTGTTTATTTCAAAAAATCTCGGAAGGGTCAGTCTACACACACATAAAGTTTGGTGAGTTTAACTTTTATTTTGTGGAAGTTATTCAAATTCAAGTTATTCAAATTTAAAGATAGGACCCTTGTTTTGGCCCACCCTGTATATTGGCCATGAGGGGTGTCTGGGTGGGGGAGGTCAACATGTTGCCACTGTACCCATGTGAGTCAAAAGTTAGCAGTCAGGTTGCGCGCCAGTTCTCCCTGTCTTTATTTTCAGCAGCATCATCGTTGTCATGAAGCCTAGAGGTGACGGCATGGCAACAGTCCCTAGCAGGAGGAGGGAGGTCGAGTGGGGACAGGATGGAGGAAGAATGACTCACCCAAAGGTACCGATGTGACCTCGGTCTGGATTGTTCCCTATTCGACCAAACTCTGCAATTGCCGCCCTTTTTAAGTCAGTGCCGACTTGGGTTTAGAGCAGAGCAGTTCAGTTCCAACGGTCTCCGTCCGTTATCAACACGGACGTAAAACATTTTGAAGTTTTCAACTCGTTCTTAGAGTAAGAACGTTTTGTTGTGCCAACGAATTTTACCCCTTTTTGTGATCTTTCAGGTCATAAGTTTTTTTTATCTTGGTTACCCAGGTTAACGTAGTTAACCTAGCTTTGGGAATTAAAAGCAGCCAGCCCCATTTTAATGTTAATAAAACTTTATTTTAACACAACCAAATCTCTTATTTTATCTTTTGCCCTTACCATGTTTTCTTTTAAGCTATGTTTTTAACCGCTTTTGTTACCCCCAAAATCGGATTTTGTTAACGACCGCAAAATTATGAAAATGGAGATTGACGCACCCAGGTACAAACACCTTAAGGAGCGGGTATTAACTAGTACAAATTATTTATTTGATTTGCTGATTTGTACCTGAGAATGTAAGTTATTTCTCAGATAATAACATTGTAAGCAAGCAAATCATTTTGGAGCCAGATTGTAGCTGATAAGCCGGGCCGGTCGGAAGAAAATTTCAAAATCAAATAATTAGCCGACATATACTGAAGGTGAATATCCACCGTGTAAGCGATCCGTCGGATCACACTGATTCAAATGGATTAATTAGCAGAGATTAGTTCAATAAACTTTAAAAAAAAAAAGCGAAAAACAAATGAAGCAAATATTGGAGAAGAATGGCGTAAAAGTCGTCATAGAAATTAAAATAATTATATTGCAATTATATAATTAATTATGATTTGGCTTAAGGTGAGATAAAATCTCATTGAGAAAGGTCAATAGGTGTGTGGCAATATAAATATATGCGTATGTGTGTGTCTTGGTGTGTACGTGCAGTAGCTGTGCGGTTGACTGCTTAAACTAATAAATGCGTTTGGTTTTTAGATGTGGCAGCAATATGTGCGCCTGATGATATGCCCCTATTTACTTGCCTCCGAACGAGGGCAAATTTAGACAGAAGGACGTGAAGAAAACACAGCTCCCCCACAAAAGGAGCGATTTAATAATGCTTTTTTAAATGTTTTTTTTTTAATGCTTAAACATTAACATAAGTGGATTATTTGGGCAGAGTTAGACACAAGGTCAGTTTTTTTATTTCCAGATTTCTAAATAATCGTTTGCTAAGTAATATTACCTGCACCAACAATAGCATCGACAAAAACGCAGTTTAAATACATAACATACTATATACTGTTGCTATTCACTTGAGTAAGTTAGACAGACCCTCTCTTACCCATACATTCCAATAACACATCCATATGCAACACACTTAACAAACTAGGCATTCCAACAGTACAAACCACATCACAATCCATAAAACAAACATTGAACACATCAAGATACTTCCAAAAAAAACCCACATCCCATGCCGGCTTATACACTGTCCCATGCAACAACTGCCATCAAATTTACGTGGGAGAAACACAACGTGAATTGAAAAAAAGATTGAGTGAAAACAAAAGGGACATAAAAAACAATAACTCTCTCAGTGCACTTTTCACCCATGCATTAGAGCACGATCATGCTTTCAAATTTGAACAAGCCAGAATCACCAAATACATCCACAACGAAGCTCGGCGAAGACTACGGGAAACCACACTAATCACAGCCTCCAACACCATCAGACAACGTAATGGCTTCTATAATCTATCTCCCTTAATAAGCAAAATTATCCTGACTGAACAAAAACTCAACCTAGATCATGGTTAACCTTTATTTTTCTCTTCAATCTCTATTACACTCACACACATGTCTCCGCATACACTCCCTCCACCCCTCACACACACATCTTCCCTCACCACGAATCCAAACCTTCTAACTTACTCATTCCACACATTCCTGACATAGCCAGCTGATCAAACACCCCCACTCTCCAAAAATTTCACATCTAACCGCAACAAATTCTCCCCTCTCCCCTCACCCTTCTAACCCTTTCGACTACTTCTCTCACACTCTTACTCACCCATCCCTCCCACTCTCAAACCACCTCATTTTTTCAAATCTTTTCTAAAACCATGACATTACCCACTCACCAAAATCACAGAGCCTCCCCCTCCCCTCCTCTTTCCCACCCCTCCATTTCTTCACTCACAGCCATCCACATTATTCCAGCTCACCCCACCCCTCACACTTTTTCACTCAGAACTATCCACATTTATTTCATTCCATGCTACTGACTTCACTAAGCCCGGACCTTGGTCCTGCACCCCCAGCAGTGGCTACTACTTCTTCTCATCAACCCATCATGTCAACCCAATATTTTCACGTACTTGCATGACATTTTTCTCAAAATTATCATCCTGATGAAAGTCTTATAAATAAAGACGAAACGTTGATGAATATATAAAAAACATTCTTTTTTGGTTTTTCCTTTTTCATTTCCCATATATATATATATATATATATATATATATCGTTATAAAGCCCCTTTAAGAAATTTAAGTTGAGCACTGTTCAGGGAGATTAAAAATAGACTGTCACTTAGCTTTAAAGCAAGGTTCTGACAATGTTCATTGAACCCTCTCGATTGTCTACTGTCTGCTGTCGCTTTCTTAAGACACAAATAGAACTTAATTTCCCCTTAATCACGTGGGGGATAGAGCGATAGCTTGCATAGTCTAGGCTGATTTTTTAAAACTGGGATTGCGCCCTACGACTGTCTGAAATTATCACTTCCTACACTGATGAGAGCAAATAGCTTGAAATGCTGGCATCCGTAGGTAATAATAATTTAATATTTATTGATATATTTACATATATATATGGGAAATGAAAAAGGAAAAACAAAAAAGGATGCTTTTTTTTATATATTCATCAACGTTTCGTCTTTATTTGTAAGACTTCTTCAGGATGATAATATTAAGAAAAATGTCATGCAGGTACGTGAAAATATTGGGTTGACATGATGGGTTGATGGGAAGAAGTAGTAGCCACTGCTGGGAGAAGTAGGACCGAGGTCCGGGCTTAGTGAAGTCAGTAGCATGGAATGAAATACATGTGATTGGTTCTGAGTGAAAAGTGGAGGGGTGGGACAGAGCGGGAATAATGGCAGTGAGTCAAGAAGTGGAGAGGAGGGGAAAGAGGAGGGGGGAGGCTCTGTGATTTTGGTGAGTGGGTAATGTCATGGTTTTAGAAAAGATTTTGTTGTGGTTAGGTGTGAAATATTTGAAGAGTGGGAATATATATATATATATATATATATATATATATGTGTGTGTGTGTGTGTGTGTGTGTGTGGAGGGTATATGTGGACTTAAATGTTAAGATAGAAAATATTTTGAGTGGTTTGGAATTAAGGAATTTATTACTGACATCCTTTTCTTTGCAAGAGACGAAAAGATGTATGTATGTATGTATGTATGTAAACTTTTGTATATTTAAATCGATATTGAGTGTAGCTAAAACGAAAAGGTGTTTGTATCTGAATGTATGTATGTATGTATGTATGCATGTATTTATTTATGTATGTAAACTTGTGTATATTTAAATCGATATTGAGTGTAGCTAAAATGGATGCAAGTCACAGTGAATGGGGGTGAGGGGATTCATATTTCTAAAAGTCTGCATGCAACAACCTTGTATGCCAGAAGGCATTAATAGCACCGAAGAAGCCAAAGTCTTAACTCCAGAAGAACCATTGGAAGAATATTACGGCAATGTTAAAAGTTTCATTCTATTTGTGTCTGGAAACATTTAGGAGAAATGTTAGAATATTCTGACAGGAATTTAGAACTTAAGATTGTCAAGGAGTGGAGGGGGGAAGACTAGGGAAAGTAAGATGAAGAGTGTTTTATATGAGAGAGAGAGAGAGAGAGAGAGAGAGAGAGAGAGAGAGGTGAGGGTAAAAGAGTAAGGAAAGTAAGACAACAAGAGTTTTAGAAAAAAAGAGAACAAAGAAAGTAAGACAAAAGAAAGAGAGAGAGAGAGAGAGAGAGAGAGAGAGAGAGAGTATGAATGGAGAGGAGAGAATAGGGAAAGCAATAAAAATGACGAAAAAAGAAAAGGAGAAAGAAAGCGAAAATGAATAGAGAGGAAGAGAAGAGAAAGAGAGTATTGATTTACTCCTCTCCAGGAGTTAGGCACAAGGCCAGGTTTTATCTTACATCCACAAGTAAGATGTGACCCAAGGTCGGGAAAGTGGGGTTTAAAAATTGCCTGTGCAGCCCCGTCGGCATTCCCCGGTAGGGGCGCCTCAGGCAGTAAGCAATAAACTTACTCCTCCCCAAAGAGGGAAGGCGAAGCCTGGGAGGGTGGACCTCCTAGAACTGCACAGGACAGACACATAAACCCGCGTAAATCAAGCCCCAAAGGCCAAGACAATACCAGTCTATGGGGTGCAGTATCCATCGGAACAGATACTACACTTTGATCTTAGCCAAAAGAGAAAGAGAGTAGATATAGTAAAAATGAGAAAGGAGAAATAAAGATAAGAGACGTTTGTATCCATGAAGCAGCCAAATTTCTAACGTTCTATGTTGCTGTAATCCAGGGCCGGGCAACCTCCAGCCCGCTGGCCACATCCGGCCCGCAAAGGCTTAGTGTCCGGCCCGCCACCCTGCTATGCTTTATTATTGCAATCCGGGCCGCGGACCTCCCAGTAAAACTCATATCATTTTGTGACATAGACGTGAAAGTAGGCTTCGATTAAGATTTACAGTGGGATAAAAATGTATAAATATCAGCGAGCGATGATGCATGTATATTTCATTTTTCTTTAACTATTAATTTCAAATACTTGGCCTGTGATAAAAATAGAAAAAGAGAAAGAGAGAGGCAAAGAGGAAACGAGAGACGAGGAAAGGGCATGAAACAGAGAACCTATGTAAGGTGTGTCGAAACGAATGCTGGATCAACTTGCTACTTCCCCCCCCGTCATTATTTTTTATGATTCCAAAATGGCTCTTCGTCGGCGCCTTTTATAACATCACATATAGAAGTCTGATGAGAAAACATATCAGATTTGTAGAGTGTTCAATGCAATTTTTGTACAATTTATTCATGTAAACAAAATATAGTAATTCTGAGATTTCGTTTTTCACTCCGGCCCGCGATCTCCTTCCAAAAGTCTCATCTGGCCTCTGAAAAGGTTGCCCACCCCTGCTGTAATCTAATACAGAGGCAGGCAAGATGGCGTCATCTACTCTAATAGCTTCTTTCCTCAAACTGCTAACCTTTGGCATTCCTTCCTTGCTCCCTGTTTCCCTGACTGTACCAATATGCTGAAATTTAAATGTAATGTAAACAAACATCTCGCTGCACAACTCCCCACTTAGGATGCCCTTATGGATATGGCCCCTAATTCACAGTAGCCACTTACGTCTCAATTGCAATGTGGCCCCTTGTTTGGGGTGAATAATAATATCATATAATAAGAAACATTTTGGAAGTGGATACTGATGCATTTTTCATTTAGGATGTTAGCAACCTTCACGTGGTCCCTCTCATGAGTATCTGATTATATCAAGAATAGCAATTCTAGAAAAAAAAAATCCAGTCAAAATATCCTTACTTGTTGATTAATATGCATTGCATTTGTGAGTATTGATTTACTCCTCTCCAGGAGTTAGGCACAAGGCCAGTTTTTATCTTACTCCCACAAGTAAGATGTGACCCAAGGTCGGGTCGGGAAAGTGGGGTTTAAAAATTGCCTGGTCAGCCCCGTCGGCATTCCCCGGTAGGGGCGCCTCAGGCAGTAAGCAATAAACCTACTCCTCCCCAAAGAGGGGAGGCGAAGCCTGGGAGGGTGGACCTCCTTGAACTGCACAGGACCCACCCATAGACCGGTGTAAATCAAGCCCCGAAGGCCAAGACAATACCAGTCTATGGGGTGCAGTATCCATCGGAACAGATACTTTGTGAGTAACATTTTAAATTAAAATAGCAAAAACCTTTTGGCTAGGAACAAAGTGTGGTATCTGTTCTGGTGCTAACCGTAGTCTATTCTGTCCTCGGTCAATGAAGGAGAAGTCCTTCTAGACAAAGGCAATTTAAATTTTTGTTCCAATCCAGAATCCCCCCTTTTACGTCGCTGGATTTTTCCCACATTAAAAACCGACCTTGCGTCTAACTCTGCCCTCGTGGGGAGGCAAGTAAATAGGAACCGCATACACTATGTTATGCATTTAAGCTGCTTTTTGTTGGTGCGATTAATATTACTAATCAAGCGATTATTTAGTCTGCGGGGCTGGAGATAAACAAAGAATACTACAAAGTGAAAAGTGAAACTTGTACAGAAGACGAACAGAATACAGAAGTGAGACAGCTTAGCATGGACGTCGTCTTGGATAACTTGACCAACGAGTCTTACGTACAGAAAAAAACGAAATTGTACAAATAACTCATCTCTCAAGCTTTGCAGCAAATCTTTGTTTGCGATTTTACTAACAATGTAACCATATCTCTTCGCCGAATCAGGCAACGAAACGTTTTTATTTTTTAATATTGGAAATTTATTTCATACATTATACCGTATGTTATGCATTAAGCTACTTTTTTTATGATATTGTTTCCACAGATAATATTACTGAACAATCGATTATTTAGTCTACAGGGCTTGAAATGAACAAATATATAACTTACTGGGTTAACAAGTAGTATAGAGTCATGAAAATGATGCGCTAAAAAATTGTGTAAAGCCGATGAATATTTTTCCTGTTGTTGATTTTGTTAAATATTAGTAAATGAGGAACCATTGAGTTACAATCTAATTAGTTTTACGCATGTAAGCTTAAGAAGAACACACTTGAAATGTGTAAATAATCGCCAACGGGAAAAAATGGAGTCTTCATAATAACAGAAGTAATGGTTTGAAGACGCCATTTTTTTTCTCTAGCAATTATTTACATTTCAAGCGTGTTTTTTTTAAGCTTACATGCATAAAACTAATTAGATTTTAACTCGAAATGATTCCTCACTTGCTAATATTTTTTTAAAAGATATTTCACCCCAAACAACGCAGGCCGCCATTGTAGATGTAACGGGCTACTGAGAATTAGGGTGTAGGTTTTGGGTGTCATCCTAAGTTGGGAGCTGTTCAGCAAGATGTCTGTTCACATTAGTTTTCAACCTCTGCATGTCGGTGCAGTCGGAGAAACAGGGAGCAGGAAGGGAGTTCCAGAGGCCGGCAGCATGAGGAAAGAAGCTATTGGATTAGAAGGCTCTCCGGCATCTGGGGACCTCCACAGTGAATGGATGGGATTTAGCTGATTGTCGGGTTGTTCTAGTGTATTTGCATCGAGGGGGCACTAGAGCAGCCAGTTCATCGGAGCACAATCCATTGAAGTATTTGTAAAACAAGCACAAGGATGCAACATTGCGGCAATGGAACAGGGGCTGGAGCTTGGTGGATAGTGAGGGACCTATTAAGTTGGCGACTCTTTTTTTTAACAAAAACAACAGGAAACAATATTTATTGCCTATACACAATTTTTTTTATCGCATTATGTTCATGAGACTATACTGCTTGTTAAGCACTTACTGTATACTGTCGGGAATAAATTCCCAATATTAAAACGATATATAGCAGTGTAAATGTATTTGTTAGGTATACATATACAGAGTGCGGACGATGTTCACAATTTTCAGCTGCTAATTTTATGTATATTCTTTTGATTTTCGTTGTCAGTCTTGCTTCATGAAAACAGTTATCATATTTCCATTCCTTTTTTTCTTCAAAATATTGATTATAGACCATAATCCATATTTGAAGAAGGGAAATAGAGTTCTACTTGGAATCGACACCAGAAAGACAAATAAGGAGATTTCCAACTACCACAGGATTAACATTTATGACCATTATCGATTTCTAATTGTTAGGTTTAATTTTAATATATATATATTAAACCGTAGAAGTGAAATAGCTGCCTACACAGAAATAAATTTACCTTAGGCTAACGATACATAAATAAATAGATAAACAAATAAGTAAAAAAACTAAATTAAACCAAAATCTAACAACTTCAAAACTAAAACCTAAAATAGAAATACAAGGAACCACGTGTTAAAATAAATTCACCCATTATATTGATACAACAAAGGAAACAGGATATAGGCCAATCTATAGAAAACAGAACAATAGAACAGGATATAGGAAGTAACACTAACCCCACCTTTGTTCGTGGGAAGCCCAACGATTGGCTGAGAGAACAACAAAGAATCTGATTGGTTAACTAGCTAGCCGTGTATATAAAAACACCCGGCAAAAATTACTCCATGCATTTTAGCCTGAAGATTCCCCCCCCCCCCCCGAGATGAAACGCGGGAGCCTCTGTGTAGCTTAATTGCCATAAATATATTTTCATAGCTTACTACTATATATATATAGTAGTAAGCTATGAAAATATATTTATATATATATATATATATATATATATATATTCATGATTTTATTTACTTCAGTTAAATAATTTCTCAGCTGTTGAGAAGTTTTGTTAGCTTGGTGATACCATTGGAACATGGGTGGAGCAGGTGCTAGTATGATTGTAAGAGTTAGGAGGGGATAGAGTCAGTTTAGGTCACTTCTGCCATTACTAACCAGCAGAGCGTTACCACTGTCGACCAAAGGAAGAGTCTATCAGCTATGTGTATGCAGTGTGATGATGTATGGAAGTAAAATCTGACCAGTGAGTGTTGACGAAAATGCGTTGCACGAAGAGAAATGATATGAGCACGATGGATGTATAATATGAGTCTTAAAGACAGGCTTAGATCTGATGACCTCAGAGGAAGATTAAATCTGGACAGTATAGGGAATGTGTGCAGAAAAATAGACTTCAATCGTATGGCCACGTTGAAAGAATGGATGACAGTTCTTGGGTTAGTAAATGTTGAATAGTTAAGATAGCAGTTCCAGTTCATAGGGGAAGCCAAGGAAAACATGGGAGGAAGGGATAAAAATGGACGAGAGAAAGAGGGAGAAATAAAGAGCTTACCAGAGATAGGTTAGTGTTACACCGGCCGTTCTAACAGAAGAGAAACTACACCGGTTCTCACTATAAATAGTGCGAGTAGACAATCACCAGACAGAAAAAGGGCAGTATTGTAACTGTCTAGCCGAGTGCCAGTCAGTTTCCTTATCTTTGTACCTTTTATGTTAATACACTTTCTTTACCCAACCTCGACTTGACTTCTTCTTTTTTACTGTTGGACTATTTCACAACAGTTAGTTTGGAAGTCAAGTTTTTAAAGCCGTCCAAAACATGTGAGCATTTGAAATAGACGTTAGACCGAATATGATGATGATGATGATGGTGATAATGATGATGGTGTATTTGCTGATGACACCATGCTCTATTCCTGTACAGGAAAGGCAATGGCTGAATCCTTGAAAAATACCTACATTTAATGTTACCAAGACAAAGCTCCTTTCCTTTAACAACTATAAGACACCCTTGCAACTATCGATTATTATGGTCGATATCACCCTTCCTGAAAGTCCAAAGTCCAACGTTTAAACATCTCGATCTGACATTGTCAGGCAACATGAATTGGAATAAGTACACAGAAGATGCTGCCAAATCTGCTGCAAAGAAGGTAGACTCCCTCTACCAGGCTAGAAAACGTCTCACACCAGCCAGTATCCTATATCTTTATAAAGCTACTATTTGCTTGTGCATGGAGTATTGTTGCCACATCTGGGTTGGTGCACCAACCACTGACCTCTTCCCCCTGGACAGGGTGCAAAAAAGAATTTCTAACCTAATAGATCGCACACTGTCTGACAAGTTCCAGCTTTTGGTCGCATTACTGCAGTGTTGCATCCTTGTGCTTGTTTTGCAAGTACTTCCACGGAATGTGCTCCGATGAACTTGTTGCAATTGTACCCCCCCCCCACCGATGTAAATACCCTCAACCCACCCGACTATCAACAAAATCCCACCCCATCACTGTAGATGCCCCTAGATGCCGGAATATTTTCTTCTCTAATACCTTGTTTCTTTGGATCGCTTGGCTTTGGAATTCTCTACCTGCTCCTTGTTTCCCCGACCGTACCAACATGAAGAAATTTAAATGTAATGCAGACAAACATTCTAATTATATTTACTTTAGTTAAATAGTTTAATTTAGTAAACTTTACAATGAAATAGGAATGCTTGAAAGAGCCAACCGTTCTGTTTCACTTCAAGATATGATAATAATTTAATTATAATTTAATTATAATTTAATTATAATATAATTATAATTTAATTATAATTTAATTATAATTTAACTGATAAACTGTACTCTTGAATAACAATGATTTGCACACAAGAAATAAAAGCTATTTTCAAATTGATTTCAAGCTACAGAAAGCATTTGACTCCAGATGTAATCCTCTACCTGTATAAGAGTCAAATACGTCCTTAGATGGGGAGGTACTGTTGCCACATCTGGGGAGGTGCCACTCTGAACAGTCTTTTCTGCCTTGACAGAGTACAAAATCGACTTTGAAATCTAGTGGGAGGTGATCTCTTCTCTTCCCTACAGCCTCTTGCTCACAGAAAAGGCGTTGCTAGTCTCTCTCTACTCTATCGTTATTTCCATGGAAGGTGCTCGACTGAGCTCCAATCTCTGGTTCTTCTTTGTAAGATATTCACAGCACGAACTCATCTTCCTACCACAACGGAAAAAAACTTTCCTTTCTTCCTCCATGTGCCTAGAATCAGGTGGAATTTCCATGGATAGAGCTTCTTTGCAAGGGAAAAACAGCTCAGTCTATCAAGCTAGAACACTTCTCACACCTGCCAGTATCCTATATCTCTACAAACCCACCATTCGCCCATGCATGGAGTATTGTTGACACATCTGGGCTGGTGCACCAATCACTAGCCTCTCCTTCCTGAACAGAGTCCAAAAAACAGTCTCTAATTTAATAGATCCCACACTATTTAACAAGCTCCAGCCTATATCTCATTGCCGCAATGTTGCATCCCTGTGCTTTTTTTTTTACAAGTACTTTGATTGAATGTGCTCCGATGAGTGTGCTTCACTGGTGCCCCCTCTATGTAAATACCCCCGATCAACCCGTCAGTCAGCAAAATCCAACCCATTCACTGTAGAGTTCTCCAGATGCCGGACGGCTTTCTACTCTAATAGTTTCTTTCCTCAAACTGCTAACCTTTGGAATTCCCTTCCTGCTTCCTGTTTCCTTGCATAAGTTTAAATGATATGTGAACAAACATCTCACTGCACAACTCCCTACTTAAGATGGCCATAATTTACAGTAGTCCATTACATTTCAGTGGCATTGTGCCTGTTTGGGGTAAACTTGAGTAAAAAAAAAAAAAGTCTCTCATTAACATGGAGTTAGTTAGATGGATAGTGACATTTCTCGATAGCAGTGGCAGTAGTGCTCTTAGAGATGTCGATAATTTCTTCCTTTTGTTTTCCCTGTAGCTGGAATAATAGACGCAATTAAAACAAAACAATAACAAATATATCTATCATTTGCTGTGGGATTTGCTTTACTCTTTACAGCAATTTACAGAAAGTACGTCTGTTTGCCTTGATGTCGAATACACTTCTCTGTTACATACTTCCTCCCATAACGTAACTTCTGGTACACGTTAGCCTAATCTAACTTATCTTCTGATGGAAATTTCCGTTTTTAAAACTAGTTTACACACCTGCATTCAATCTTGCTACATGGCGACCTTGCCTGTAATCCCACATCTTCTCTTTAAGTGATCAAATAGCCAGGAAACATGTCCTCCAACACTTCAGGATCATTGAACATGATAAAGAATTTGTTATAATCATTGATGAAATAAACACGATAGAGCCTAGCCTACCGAATGCGCCCACAAAGTACGCACTTCAAATGTGGAATATCTTTATGCTTCACTTAGTTTAACTCCAACTTCCGATTTCTACAATTGCAGCAAGATTAGCTGTAGAGGTGTAAAATAATGTTAAAAACGGTATTTCCACATAAGGTTAGAGTAAGCAGAAAATTGGAAAATTCCATTAGCAGTTAAGATTAGAATTAGGGTTACATGTCAGGATATGAGATTACAGACAGAAAGTCCGAAGAGACATGTAGCGACGAAGGTAGAAAAATCTTCCTCATTGGTGAGTGAGCGAATTGGATTCGATATGATGTTATGGACAGGAAGTCGTGGGACACATAGTGGGTAAGCTGATAAAATCTTTCTCTTTTTTTCGGATTAGCCATCTTCTACCTTCTTTATCTTCAAGCCTTTAATTATTACTCTAGCAAGATTGGATGTGGGTGTGTAAAAGTAATGTTAAAAACGGTATTTTCTACATAAGGTTAAATTAAGCAGAAAAGTGGAAGATTCCATTAGCAGCTAAATTTATTTTACCACGTTTTTAATTGTGATTCCCCCTCGTCGTTGACGGCTGCCTTGAAAAGGGTCGACTGAAAAACGTCTAGGAAGTTTGTTTTTCTTTCCCTTTTTCTTTTTACTAAATATTTTTTTAACATCTTTTTAAGGAAAAACAGTTCTGAAGTGATTCATCTTTTGTCCCTCTTCTCTATTCGTCTTTAATGATAATATATATAAAAAAGACTAACCTCACCATCGATGATAATGGCAGTGCATCCAATATTGTTCGATCGTATATTAAAATTTTGTACCTACAAAAATCTATTTAAATATTTGAGGACAAGGTAGGACGTAACTATTATAAAGAGGTTAAATGAGGTTATTGGATTGAGGGTCAATATTATTTCTCTTCAATCCAAAGGGTTGTTTAATGAATCACGTCTTGCCAGGCTGTATCTCTAGACGTGCTAATTCCATTAGCAGTTAAAAGATTAGAACGTGTTAGTGTATTGTGTCATAGACAAGAAGTCGCCAGCCATACGTAGCCGATAAGCTGAAAAAAATCTGTCTCATTTGTTTCTGAATTGTGAAAGAGAGCAGTTGTGTTTGGGACAATTGCTCCCTCGTCGGAGGGTATTATGTATGTATATTATATACTGAACCCCCTCCCCCACAAAAGAATAGTTGAACACCAAATGATCGTGTGCTGTCATTATTAATAACCTTTACAACCGCTGTTATTAAGAAGAAGAAGAAGACAACGAGAAAGAAGAGGAGAGAGAATGAACTGCTGTTACATGTCATCAACACAACAAGACTCCAATTGTTTATGTGATGAACCGCCGTCCAGATAATCTGCTGAGATCGAAGGATTGGCCTACCATAACAATAATAAATAGCAACAACAATGATTAAAGCTAACATACAAAGACTTGAAAGAAGTAAATAGACACCCCACAAAAATAATTCATACATGTTTAATGTTTCTGCTTGCCAACGCTAACAGCCTTTTGGCCGGGATCAAAGTATAGTATCTGTTCCGATGGATACTGCATCCCATAGACTAGTATTGTCTTGCCCTTTGGGGCTTGATTTCCGCCTGTCTGTGGGTTTGTCCTGTGCAGTTCCAGGAGGTCCATCCCCTCAGGCTTTGCCTCCCCTCTTTGAGGAGGAGTAAGTTTATTGCTTACTGCCTTAGGCGCCCCTACCGGGGAATGCCAATTGGGCTGCCCAGGCATTTTTTGTAGGCCAGAGTGCTCACCTTATCGGGCACTGGCTTTTCAAATCCCACTTTCCCGACCTTGTGTCACATCCTACCTTGTAAGAGGAAGATAAATAACTTGCCAACACCAACAAATCCGACAAAAGTTGTGATTAATGTTTGTTTAAATTATTCAAGTAGTAGTGATTGTAAGGGGCGATAACTCATGATTTATTTGTTTTCAATTGCTTTTTCATTGTTTCATCACAAATTATTAAAAAAAAGTAAATTTGTGTGCAGAAAACAGGTAAAGGAAAAACAATTTACAAAAGAATTGCAGCATTATTTTCAGCAGAAAAGAGTGTCTATTTACTTCTTGCATATCTGTGTATAAAAAATGACAGAATCTCAAATCTCGAGGCTAAAGTGAAAACAAAAAAAAGTCCATTTCCAGTGATCTATGAAACCATTTTGGCAGACAATGCTGTTTTATACTGATAGGCATCTTTGATGCAAATGAAGTGTCACTCTAAATAGACAATATTTAATTTTAAGCCTGGGGGTATGGGAGGTAAATTTGGCACTAAGGAACCTCACTATGTAATGCCTTCTTTTTGTTGTTTTTGGTAGATATTGTACAAAGTGACCCCGCAAAAATGCTACCCACCCATGGAAACGTTAATAAAATTCACAATCCTTTCTGTAAGCCAACCATATTTGGTACAAATAAATTTTAGTCTATGCCTAACTTGTTCACCAAGTTTGTGTCATAAATGCCCAACAGTCTTGGTTTTATCAGCGTTCATTGACATGCTCCAAATGTGCATCTTGGAATTATTTTACTTATCTGCTGTATGCTTTCACTTTGTTGTTAATATAGTATTACTTCTTGGCCGTTTGGCCGGGATCAAAGTGTAGTATCTGTTCCGATGGATACTGCACCCCATCCTGGTATTGTCTTGTCCTTCGGGGCTTGATTTACGCCGGTCAATGGGTCTGTCCTGGTCAGTTCTAGGAGGTCCACCCTCCCAGGCTTTGCCTCCCCTCTTTGGGGAGGAGTAAGTTTATTGCTTACTGTCCGAGGCGCCCCTACCGGGTAATGCCGAAGGGGCTGCCCAGGCAATTTTTAAATGGCCAGAGTGCTCACCTCTCGAGCGCTGGCTTATCTAATCCCACTTTCCCGACCTTGTGTCACATCTTACCTTGTGGGAGGTAGATAAATAAATAATATAGTATTACTTCTTGGCCTTTTGGCCGGGATCAAAGTGTAGTATCTGTTCCGATGGATACTGCACCACATAGCCCGGTATTGTCTTGGCCTTCGGGGCTTGATTTACGCCGGTCAATGGGTCTGTCCTGTGCAGTTCTAGGAGGTCCACCCTCCCAGGCTTTGCCTCCCCTTTTTGGGGAGGAGTAAGTTTATTGCTTACTGCCTGAGGCGCCCCTACGGGGGAATGCCGATAGGGCTGCCCAGGCAATTTTTAATGGCCAGAGTGCTCACCTTCTCGAGCGCTGGTTTATCAAATCCCACTTTCCCGACCTTGTGTCACATCTTACCGCTGTGGGAGGTAGATAAATAAAATAGTATTACTTCTGAAAAGGCAGAGATTATGTTTTTGGTTGAGTTTATTTATTTATTTGTTTGTTTGTTTGTATACAGCCCAGCGTCAACATCGCTTGACCAATTGTCACCAAAATTGGTCAAAATATCAATCATGGTCCAACTAAGAACTGATTTAATTTGAGAATATATAGGTCAAAGTTCAAGGTCACGGAACATGTGAAAGTTACATTTTTGGCGATAACTTTGGTTCTGTTTATCGTAGAGATTCGTTGCTTGGCTCATATTGTAGCCAATGAATTCCAGAACTCCAGTAACTTGCATGATCTTTACCCTTGACCTTAAAAATTTCGGTAATTGGAAGTTGAAATTACATAAAAATTTCAACTTCCAATTTTTCCAAGTGGATCTTATGCACTTTAATAATATTAACCACCATGCAACATTTCAGCGATGAGATAAGTATCTTTGAGTTATCAACGTTTCTATGGCAGAACTTCGGGAATACTTCTTACAATATGGAGAAGTAAGGCCAAGATAAAACTTTTACCCATCTTTACGTTGTCAGGCAGAGGTATTCAGTCTCACGACTGACTTTTTTTCTTATTATTATTTAACGTTGCTTGTATATACATTACCTGTTAAACATTTGTTCATTAATGGGCAACATTTTTTTTATCCTACAATTACAAAAATGTAATATTTTTATTAACACTAACAGCATTTGCACTACTATTGCTGTTACTATTATTAATATTTTTATTAACACTAACAGCATTTGCACTACTATTGCTGTTACTATTATTAATTTTTTTATTAACACTAACAGCATTTGCACTACTATTGCTGTTACTATTATTAATTTTTTTATTAACACTAACAGCATTTGCACTACTATTGCTGTTACTATTATTAATTTTTTTATTAACACTAACAGCATTTGCACTACTATTGCTGTTACTATTATTAATTTTTTTGTGTGTTTATTTATTGTTGATTGCATATTTTTCATGCAACAATAACTAACTATTCTATTAATAATTTTAGATATCTAATAAGCTTTTAGGGAAATATTTACCTATTTCGGTATTTGGGACTACGTCAAAGCCAATAGTCCTAACATCCTTACCCCTCGCTAATCCCCAAATCCCAACTATCAACCCCTCACCTAACACGCCTTCCAAAATAGTAAATAATATTTTATCAGTTTAATAGTGGTAGTTGTTGCAACAGTGTTGATCAGGCTTCTTCACTGACCCGCACCACATCCCGAATCATGGCGGCTTGTGCACAGAAGTGCTGAGCAAAGTCGCACGAGGTGGCTAACCAAATATGATTCCACGGTCAAAGGACAACCACCTGTGGACATGAGAGTTTAGCCAAGTTCTGCTTGATGTTTGTTGTCTAGGTCCTCAACTGTACACTGATACGCCAAGGCAGTGAGGTAGGAAGGATTACATTGCGAATTAACTCAACCTATTTAAGACGTCATTGCCACAGGAATTTTAGCTTGAGGTGTTGATGGAGAACAGCAGTTGGGACACGATCGACCCGTTGGCAATGCGGTTGAGGCAGTCATTGCCAAAAAACTTCCAACTTTCACCGATCAACCCCCCTCATTAGCCATGTCTCGCAGCCATAGAGGAGGATTGACTGGATGACAGATTGGTAGATATGCCTCTTTGTTTATATTAAGATCTCCCGATGCCCCCATAAGGACCACTAAAGGCGCACAAAAACGGATCTCACAGCCCCAACTTGATGATTGACCTCCACTGCCCTCTGTCTGGATAGAACAATCGTGACTCCACAACCTCCAAAATATCGCCATTCAGAGACAGTGGTCTCCAGACCTCTTGAGAGACCAATGATAAGTGAACCTTAGTCTTCGATGTGGTAATACTTATATCCATGCGAAGCACAACCTCTTGCAGTCTGTCCAGTGCAATTTGCACTTCAATACGATGTCACCAGCATAAGTTATGTCCGACACATCCACCTTCTGATAGTCCTGGAGAGTTTGATCAAGGGTGTAGTGGCTCTGAGTAGATTGCAAAGACCAAAAGCTCAACTTGTCAATGTAAGTCAAACAACCTATATATATATATATATATATATATATATATATATATATATATATATATATATACGAGTTCTACTAATAACCATTTTAGTATTGAGCATTATTGGAATGAATATATACCAAACTTATTACCTAGTAATAATTCTAAGCGTAAACTTATCATATATATATATAGAGAGAGATATAAAGTTGGGTATGTTTATACGTTTATATATTTGTATGTGCAGGATTCACTTCTAAACTAATGAACCGATAGTTATGAAGTTTGGAACACAGCTGCTAACCGTAAGGGGGTCAAAATGTGGGATATATTTGTTTATTTTAGTTTTTATCAAAAGAGGGTAAAAAGTATCATTATATCTTGATTTTAATATTCATAAGAGTGGTGCAAAACTGTTCTGTTTGGGGGATTCATTTTAACCTGTCTAGGAACGGGTATTTTTCTCGTATTTATATAAAGTTAGATGTGTGTGCATGTTTATATATTTGTATGTACAAGATTCATTCATAAACTAGTTAACTGATCATTATTCAATTTGGAAAACAGCTGGTAGGCGTAAGGGTTTTCATGTGGGCTATATTTAGTTTATTTCAGTTTTACCCAAAGGGACTGAAAAGCGGATGGAAGACCTTCCTAAAAATTCAGATAACTCCGATTTTTGCGAAATTTTAACAATAGGTATTGGACATCAATTAATAAATATTCCCAAATTTCAGTTTCTTTATTTATATATATATATATATATATATATATATATATATATATATATATATATATATATATATATATATATATATTATATATCATATATATAATATATATTATATATATCATATATATATATATCATATATATATCATATATATATATTATATATATATAGAGAGAAGGACAGTGGTAGGTAGATAGATAGATAGATAGATAGATATAACTTATTTTTATGTATAGGAGTGAAAATGAAAAACAAATGAACCGATTATTATGAATTATGGAATATATATTCTAAGCAACTAGGTTAATCACGTGGGCACATTATTTATTCTTTTTGTATACTTTACCATTTACGAGTAGGGTGTTAAAAAAATGTAATAGAGCAAAGAATTGCTCTGCATCAAATTTTGAGTTATATTATGTAATAAAATTTTAACTGTACAGGTGCGCGCACATGAGCGTCAGTAATATGTATATGCAGGATAAACTCCTAAACTAATGAATTTATCACTATGTATTATGGGATACATATTTTAATCAACACAGTGAGTAACGTGGGCACATTATTAACATTTTTATAAACTTTACCATTTAAGGGATGTGCCCCAAGAATAGCCCTCCCCCCCTTTAACACCAGCAAGATATGATTTCTTACCAAATAAATAATGTTTAGTGACGCAAGCTATTAAAATAAATTGGGATGGATAACGTACATAAGAATCTCTTATATATCTCTAAGCTCAAAATTCTATACATATTGCTTATATCCGTCCAAGGACGGGTATTATTCTAGAATATATATAAGACACGCCCTTACATCCCCTAACTTTTTTTTTAACATGGTTCAAAGCAGGCCACCACTGTAGACGCAAGGGGCTACTGGTAAAGTTTACAAAAATAAAATAAGGTGCCCACGTTACTAACTGAGTTGCCTAGAATATATATTCCATAATTGATAATGATCGGTTCATTTGTTTTTCAATATAATTTAGACTATTATATATAGAAACAACATATCTATCTATACATCACTTCCTTTTCTCTCTCTATACATACATATATATATTTTTATAAATATATATTTTTAATTTTAAAACATTTGTAGACAAAGAAAATAATCAAGGGAAAAAAGGGGGGTTATTATAATGGAATCATCTAACTCTATAAAATAGATGTTCTGTAAAATAGTAAATACCCACTTTGAAAGGAACAACACAGGTAAGGAAACTATATTTTAATACTTTAGAAAAACAAATCTGGAGGCAAAACTAAATCAAATATTTGTAAACTTTTTAAATTAAAAAATAATTATTAAATAGGGAGGTGGTGTCTGATCAACACTGCTGGGATGCCATGATAAAGAAATACTGTTTTGTTTTTAAAATCCCGAAACAGTTTTCATGGTAAACAACTGACGATCCCTTATATATAAAAACATATATAAAATATATTTATATTAGAGTATATTCTTGGAAGTAAACTAAAATAGTGATTGCAGTAGATTGATTGACTTACTAGACTAAAATCTTTCAACAAAATTTTTTTTTTTTTTTTTTTTTTTTCCCAGTTTTGAAGGTTAAAAGAACTTCCGAGACTATATATATATATATATATATATATATATATATATATATATATATATATACATATTCCTTTATATTTCTATTATCGAACTTACATTTTTATTTTACTTTATTTTATCTTCTATATTTTATATTTTATTTATTTTTTATTTTATTTTATTTTACTTTATTACACTTCATTCTTTATTTTATGTATTTCTATATTTTTTCTATATTTTTATATTTTTTTATATATTTTTTTATGTATTTTTAATTTTTAATTTTTCAATTTTTCAATTCTTTTATATTTTCTTATATTTTTTTATATTTTTATACTTTAATATTTTTTATATTTTTATTTATATTTTCATTTTCATTTTTATTTGTTATTTTATTTTCATTTTTACTTCTTACCCTCTGATTTTATTTTTCATTCATATATTCTATTATTTTTATATTATATTTTATTTTATTTTATTTTTACTTTTTATTTTTGTTCTTATTTTTACTTTTTTCATTTTTTCTTAATAATCTTTATAATGTTTATAAGGTTTTATTATTATTATTATTATTATTATTATTATTATTATTATTATTATTATTATTATTATTATTATTATTATTATTATTATTATTATTATTATTATTATCAGTTTTATCTTTATATTCTTATTTTATATCTGTAACTTATTCTTTTTCCAATATTGGTCTATGTACGCCCTCCTGCCAATAGATGTTCCTCTGAAACGAGCTTGTTATTTTTTCCTTGAATTTCTGTAAGATGTGGTGCTAAAAGCGCTGATGAAGAGACATTTTGGAGTAGCTTTTGTTGTTTTTTAAAAAAAATTAAAGAATAAAATAAAGTATTTCCAGAATGTTTTGGAAACGACCGTACACCTTAATAGACTTGTTGTTCTAATTCTTTAAGCAATTGGAATCTTATAATTCCCTAAATCGCCCTATATATATATATATATATATATATATATATATATATATATATATATATATATATATATATATATATATATATATATATATGTATATATATGCATGTATATATATGTGTATATATATATATAATATATACACATATATATACATGCATATATATACATATATGTACATGTATATTTATATATATATGTACATTTATATATATATGTATATATATTGTGTGTATTTAGGCTTATCAAGCAAAAACACTCCGTGTTATTTGATAATGTTTGCCTAAATATATATATACATACATATACATATGCATATATATACATATACATATGCATATACATACACATATATACATATACATATACATACATATATATACATATATACATATACATATACATATATATACATATATACATATTGTTGTAAACCATGTAATTTAGGTTATAATAATTAATAACTCGTAAAACAAAATGGATGACTTTTCAACAGAAAGGTTTAACAGATTTATTAAAAGTGTAATTAGAATGAAATGAGTTATTTAGCCGCTGTAACGCGAGATGTAATATGAGCCAGTCTGCTCCGTGTCAATGTTTACTTTTCACTCCGCAAGCCACTCGACAAGGGGGGATAACTCTTAAATGGTCCAAGGGACATAATTCCGTTTTTCTTTAGTTATCCTAACACATATATACATATATATATACATATACATATACATATATATACATATATATGTGTATACATATATACATATATATACAGGGTGGGCAAAAATAAGGGTCCTATTTTTAAAAATGCATAACTTTTTTATTTATTGATTTAAAAATTTTTTTTTTTTAGAATAAGTAAAGGACCCCTTCCGAAGCAAGCATGAGCCGTATTAGCCCTAAGGAACGTACCCTCATTTAGAAAACATTATTTTTGCTTAAAAAACTCAAAACAGTGTAAAAAACAATACTTTAGTTTTTGTAAGTTTTAAGAAGTGTTTTTCGGCTAAAATTTGTTTTGTTTATTTCAAAATATCTCGGAAGGGTCAGTCTACACACACATAAAGTTTGGTGAGTTTAACTTTTATTTTGTGGAAGTTATTCAAATTCAAGTTATTCAAATTTAAAGATAGGACCCTTATTTTGGCCCACCCTGTATATACATATATATATATATGTATATATATACATATATATACATATATATATATACATATACATATATATATATACATGTATACATATATATACATATATACATATATATATATACATATAACTTTCGCCCATCCACCAAAATCACAGCCCCCTCCTTCTCTACCCATCCTCCTTTTCCCTGCATACACCCCCCACACACAAACATTCCAACTTACTTTTTCCCCTTCAATCTTGACCGCAGCCATCTGGCATCTCCCTCCTCCCTCTCCTCCACTCCCTCTCTGCCATCCACTTTATCCCTGCTCATCCCCCCACCTCTTTCTCTTACTACCAGCCACAGTAGTCCTTGCTCACCCCCATCATTCCACTTCTTCCCCTCATTTTCTTCAACATTCATTTTTATTCTCCAACAAGTACGGACGTCCACCCAGTAGTGGCCATTATTTCATTTTATTTTTCCTCCCAATATGTCTACCCTACATGTATTTGTACTTGCATGACATTTTTCTCTACATTATCATCCTGATGAAGTCTTATAAATAAAGACGAAACGTTGATGTACACATAAAAAACATCCATTTTTTGGTTTTCCTTTTTCATTTTCCCATCACGTCGGATTACCTTCATCCTTCTCTTTCCATATATATATATATATATATATATATATATATATATATATATATATATATATATATATATATATATACATACATATACATATACACATATACATGTGAAAAGGATTATAATGTCTCGGTCTAAAAAATGTTTGACTTCTTGCACTGGGTTAAATAGATTATGCATTTATCGCTTATATATCTCTAAGCATGAGAATGTGTAGCTGAAAATTCTATACATATTGTTTCTACCCGTCCTAGGATAGGTATTCTTTTATATATGAAAGCAAAACCAAATAGATTTTGTGGAAGACGGAAACATTTTGCAAATTACGTGTATATTCATAGATTATAGTTGTTTAATGGTTACACGGAGTGGCACAGTTACGTAAATCAAATTGAGATACCGTTTACTGTTCCGTGTCCAACGTCCAAATCTCATCATTAATTTAAAATTCATCGAACCAATCGATCCTTTTTAAGGAAAACATTGACTGAGCAGATCGGAATAAATTGGAATTATACGAAGACCTGTGGAAAAATGTGTTTCAGAAATAGCCGAGGAAACCGATATATTTCTTATAACAGTTTCTAGCCGAAGTTTCAATACCAACTCAACCTGCATACTTGACTAATCTTGGACGGTCTGTATTTATTCGCTATAATATTTACATAATAATGTTTCATAAAAAATTAGGTTGCTTCTGTAATAAAAAGCTGAAAAAAGTTTTTTTTGTCTTTTAGTGTAAGAGAGGTAAATAAGGGGCAGATAACTTTTCTCATCAGCTCCAGCTTTCAAACAATATTTTTCCATAAAATACAATTGTTTTGTTCTATTAATCTAAATTAAATTTAGGGTTAGGGTTAGGGTTAGATTAAATTTCCTAATTTCAGAGAAAATCGTGTTTAAAAAGTGTGGTAAGAGTTATCTGCCCCTTATTTACCTCTCTTACACTAAAAGACAACAAAAAACTTTTTTTCGGCTTTTTATTACAGAAGCACCAAAATTAGTCACAAAGGCAATACATTTCGGGGGGTTGGTGGGTGGAGAACGGGGTCGGGCTGGTCTATAATTTTCTTTTAAACTACTCACTTTCACCAGAATACCACATTTGGTCTATGGGCTTAACTACTTAAAAACACGCTCAGCGTTTAATGAATTTTATTTACAAGAATATACACAGATGTATTAGATTGTTATCAACAGATAAAAGCAAATACATAAAAAGACATTCAAGACAGCGTATGGAGAAGTATTAAAATTATTTTAACAGAAAATAAATAAAACACCTGCAAGGGATATTAATTGATAATAAATTTCTGAAACATATGTACACAAGGAATGATATTGTTGGTGCTGAATTTTTTGACCATGATTACAAGTTAATTATGTCATAAGTTTTGTATTTTACTGATTTATGAAAGTATATATATATATATATATATATATATATATATATATATATATAAGGTTAATACAACAAAAGATATAAGAGGCAACTAATATCTTTAATAAGTGAACATCCGGATAAAAATGAAGCTCAATATACTGGATAGAGCATTAATAGCACTAAATAGAGTGAAAGAATAAAATAACGTGCGAATCAAATTTTATTACAATTCAAAGTTCAAGCAAAGTAATTTAAAACGGCGCTTGCATCTAACCAGGAAGTTATGGTTTTCACAACTCCTATCAGCTCATAAGAAACCTTAATTGGACATTATAATATTCAACACCAAGTGAGTTTTCTGAATTTTTCATATGAGTTTTTTTTTCTATCGTTTTATTAATTTGCATACACCTTGAATACACTTTTCATTGTCATCTACTGCATCGATAGTAAACAAATTTCCCGCCTGGATAACTTTTTCGTTTTTGGACTACCATTCACCACCTGGATTGTTTTTTAATCACCTTCTTTGACATATTTCTTGAAGCTGTTTTAAACTTTAAGACTTGGATGAACTGTATAAGTTTAACAAAAAAGTGTGTTTTAGGCCGATATATTTGATGTTTTATATACTTTTATGTATTTTATATAAATATATATATTTAAAAAAAAAATATTTTCAAAGTTTAATTTTATTACCTGCAGTAATGTCATTGCGGTAATGATCCTCTGAGGAGAAAATTTTCTTTGAAAACTCATGAGTTAAAGACTTTAAAGTACTTTGCTTGAACTTTGAATTGTAATAAAATTTGATTCGCACCTTATTTTATTCTTTCACTCTGTCTAGTGATATATATATATATATATATATATATATATATATATATATATATATATATATATAAACTAGCAGGCTACCTTGCATTGTTATATGAGATATTTAGTAGTGACCTGTTCTTCCCACAGGGAATACAAATAACCTATCTGCTAAATAAAATTAAAAAAATAGATTTTAGAATAAGTTTCATGAATTTATCTTACCGGAAAAAATATTCGTTTACTCACCTGAAAAAAGAAAGAAAACAACGAGGTAAGCATTTTAAAATATGTTAAAAAAAAACATTAAAAAAATTGCATAAAAAAACAAACTCAGGCAATATTATTACACATTATATCTATCTATTACTAATGGAAATTTAGTATCTGTCTGTCTGAAGTTGAAACTATACTACTACTTTGAAGTGTACTATTGTACTATTTTTAATGCTTGATTCAGTTTATTATACTATTTAAAAGTAATTTACTATCTTTCAATACTCAATTCAGGTAGTGGTAGTGGTATCTTTTTTATTATCATGAGATCACCCTTTCAGCGAAGGGGAGTAGGAGGATGGCATAAATAAATAAATGACGCAAATAAAGAAGATAACATAAAAGAGGTATTGTCAAATATAAAAAGGTGGAGAAAAAAGGGTTAAGTGCAACATACACTCCCTAGATATGTTACAAACTAGAAAAAACTAAAAGAGTAGTTCAACATAGATGAGAAGAAAATTCATTGGTTCAAGAATTGGTCTATTAATCATTACAGGAAAGTAATGGCACCTGGGATCGATCTTTACACTTCACTTTTAAAATTATATTATTGTCAAAGAATATGCAACATGTGTGTCCATTAACGATGATACAAAATAGAAAATCGAATTTTTTAAAGACACATGTTCTTTTAATGTTTTATTGTGTAGTTTCTTTTTTTACTCTCAAACCAAGTGGCAAGTATTAAAATGATTATTTTAACATGTTTCTTTTTTTACTCTCAAACCAAGTGGCAAGTATTAAAATGATTATTTTAACGTTTCTTTTTTTACTCTCAAACCAAGTGGCAAGTATTAAAATGATTATTTTAACATGTTTCTTTTTTTACTCTCAAACCAAGTGGCAAGTATTAAAATGATTATTTTAACATGTTTCTTTTTTTACTCTCAAACCAAGTGGCAAGTATTAAAATGATTATTTTAACATGTTTCATTTTTTACTCTCAAACCAAGTGGCAAGTATTAAAAAGATTATTTTAACATGTTTCTTTTTTTACTCTCAAACCAAGTGGCAAGTATTAAAATGATTATTTTAACATGTTTCTTTTTTTACTCTCAAACCAAGTGGCAAGTATTAAAATGATTATTTTAACATGTTTCTTTTTTTACTCTCAAACCAAGTGGCAAGTATTAAAATGATTATTTTAACATGTTTCTTTTTTTACTCTCAAACCAAGTGTCAAGTATTAAAATGATTATTTTAACATGTTTCTTTTTTTACTCTCAAACCAAGTGGCAAGTATTAAAATGATTATTTTAACATGTTTCTTTTTTTACTCGCAAACCAAGTGGCAAGTATTAAAATGATTATTTTAACATGTTTCTTTTTTTACTCTCAAACCAAGTGGCAAGTATTAAAATGATTATTTTAACATGTTTCTTTTTTTACTCTCAAACCAAGTGGCAAGTATTAAAATGATTATTTTAACATGTTTCTTTTTTTTACTCTCAAACCAAGTGGCAAGTATTAAAATGATTATTTTAACGTTTCTTTTTTTACTCTCAAACCAAGTGGCAAGTATTAAAATGATTATTTTAACATGTTTCTTTTTTTACTCTCAAACCAAGTGGCAAGTATTAAAATGATTATTTTAACATGTTTCTTCTTTACTCTCAAACCAAGTGGCAAGTATTAAAATTATTATTTTAACATGTTTCTTTTTTACTCTCAAACCAAGTGGCAAGTATTAAAATGATTATTTTAACATGTTTCTTTTATCTTTTTACTAATGAGATACCACTTATCAAGGCTTTAAATCAGTCGGGCATAATGGTTAATTGGTCTGTGTTTTTAAAAACAAAATTTTTATTTCCACTCAATTTAATCGAATTTCATATTTAATCCGATAAACAGTTTTTGTTTTAATTACTAATATCATAGAGAGAGTGGGTTAAGACCACCTTCCTACAATCATAAATCTACTTCCTGACACCAATGACACTGTGAAGAAGGCCAAAATTCAATCAAGGATGGATTTTTAATTGAATTTTCAAGAATATTATGAGAACCAAAAACAATGAATAAAAAAAAAGCTGCTCGGCACTATTTCAAAACAACTTATCACAAAAACAATTATATTTATTCTTTTTTTTTTTACTAAAATATGTTTTACGAGTGTACACCTTTCATCAAAAATGTCGGAAAAAAATTTTTCCTTGCTAGTATTCATATAAAATGACGTCTCAATCGGTGAAGTCAATTTTTCGAATTTCACTGGTAATATTCTCCTTTGTCCTTCATTTTTGATAAACGATTTCCCTCAATTAAACGTTATTTGACTTAATTTGTATTATTTGGATTATTCAAACTACTTTTCTCATCTTGGATGTTATTCTCCCAACGTTTCGACCGATGTAATGTCCGGCCTTCTTCAGGCGTATCTTGTTGAACTCGGGGAATATTTCTGTTGAACTCAGGAATCTGTATGGAATTTCGAACGGAACCCTTTATTTAATTTAAAAGGGGTAGTTTGTTCTTGTTCCATCAGCTCAGACTAGGTAGAAGTCTTAAGTAATTCATAATCGTATTATTAGTATCTCCTGCACTGAGGATTGAACCTTCAACCTCAGCAAGGATCCATGGCGTAACGGATAAAGTGCTAAGTAATAATCAGTTCTAAGTGACAGTCTTAAAGTAAAACGTCGACTTTTTACTTTGACGGAGAGGAAGGGAAAAATAAATGATCGATTTTTACTTTTTATAAAATAAGATGCAATTATCTTTTTCATCTATTCATAACCCAAATAACGTTTATTTTGCTAGCGAAAAAAATGCTATTTCAGTAAAGTAAATTATTAATAAGAGTAAAAAGATTCCCGGGCAACGCTGGGTAGGGACAGCTAGTATTCACTATACTTTCCAACTTTATTTAAGATGAACATTTGTTGTTCGCATATTTTATTGGCAATGAGCACTTTAGAATTGTTATTGTTATAGCTATGACCTCTTATCGGATACTTAAGCCAGTCTGCTATGAATAAAATCTGGTTACTGTAGTTTAAGTTCCATCACAGACATTCGATTCGAAATGTGAACAGAATTCTTAGCCGGATATTGGCATTTAATTATTTCCCCTGCTCCCCTGCTCCCCTGCTCCCTCACCTGCCTCCAACAATTCCTTTCATTGAATATTTTATCTTTAGATCCAACGGAAGTTAGTCTTCACCGAGCCTTTCTCCATACCATCAGCAAAATAAACTGTTAACTGCTGCCTACTAAAAGTATGAATGTTATTAAATTGTTCGGAAAATACTGGCAGGTTTTTCGACACACTTTTAAAAAGTGTTTTATACAAAATTTTACATCTAAATGAATAAATGCGAAAGTTTTTCTTTTCGTTTATCACACCTATATTATCATCAAAACGGGTTACTATTATTTAAATAAATAATACAACATAGCATTTTAATATTCTGTATATATAATAGAAAGCAAAGACCCCCAAAACAGCTATTTGTATGCTTAATCTGCAGACGACAGCACACCAGAAAACAAGTAACCTCAGACACTAAAAACACAGCAAGACACACTACAAGAACCTATTATCACACGCTAAGATAGACGTGTTCATTATCCAAGACACAATGACCAATTTTACTATACACATAAACAAAAAATATAAGATTGTGATGTAGTTTGCTTGAAGCATTGTGTGTAATATATATAGATATATATAGATAATTTATAAAGATACCAGGTTGTAAGAAGTAACGCTGAATACTGAATAACAAGGCGATTTTTATTTTTTACATAATTAAACCTTACTTACTTTCAGATTTCGATAACAACAAATATCACAATATTTCGAGGATATCACCCCTTTATCAAGTGTTTCTATTTTAAAAAATCTCAGGCTACTCTCTGCCTCGTGCAACGTCAACAGATATATTCATGAGGCAGAGAGTAGTCTGAGGTAAAGTAAGAGAAATACTTGATAAAAGGGTGATATCCCCAAAATATTGTGATATTCCGACCTCACACATACTACTCTAGTGATCGAAAAAAGCAAGATTTATATATATATATATATATATATATATATATATATATATATATATATATATATATATATATATATATATATATATAATCGGTTTGTTATTCAGTATTCAGTTTCCCTTCTTATCAAGGTATATTTCTGTATTGTTATAGCCTTTTATAAATTATCTATAAAATAAGTAAATAAAATAGAATAAATAAAAAATAAATAAAAATAAATAAATAAAAATAAATAAATAAATAAATAAATAAAAATAAATAAATAAATAAATAAAAATAAATGAATAAATAAAAATAAATGAATAAATAAAAATTAATAAATAAATAAAAATAAATAAATAAATGAATAAAAATAAATAAATAAAAATAAATAAATAAATAAAAATAAATAAATAGACTAAAGAGCACAATTTCTCCATACTTTTGGGTGTGAATGTATTGTTGGGAATTCCAACATATAAAGAAAAACTAAATAATTTATCGAAAGTCCCTTTACAGAATGAAAAAGAGAAAAGAAAGAAAAGTAGACTTAAAAAAATTCTTTTTACTAACGTGTCACCGCTCATCAAGGCTCAAAAGCCACTCGAGGAAAAGGGTTAATGGTTTGTGTCAGATGGATGATGAGACAAACACTTTGAGGATTTCAGACGACGGATTGGATTTGGGCTGAAATTAATTACTTAATGCGACGACTCAACAAGAATTTGTTAACATTAGACTTGAAAACAAACATGCTGTAGTCAACTGAGAAGCAGCTTGGTGGTATTGTGTTCCACAGATTGACAGTTCTTACAAAGAAACTTTGCTCATGAAATTTCTGTTTAGTTTATTTTATTTGCTAACTGAAACAAGTGAAAAAAAGCATTTCTTTAAGTAGTTAAATCAAAATGATGTTTTTTTTTACTTGTGACGGTAGCTCAATGGTAGAGTATCAGACAAATTCGTCAAAATTCTTCTTTGACGTTAAGGTTGCAAGTTCGAATCACGGCCTCAGCGCCAAAATTATTTATTGTTTATTTAGTCGTTAATATGTGCCCGAATGTATTTGTTATGTTTCTGACTTTAAGATTAATTAAATAGTAATTACCTCCCCCCGCCCCCTCTCATGTTTACAAAAATTCTCCAAAACGGACAGACAGACAGACAGACAGAGAAAGTGTTCGCTATATCAGTATCAATGAAATAAAACCAGCTTTTCCCTTCAATAAGAGTGTTGTATTTCAATAACTATATTTTATTTCAGTACAACATGGAGCTAGCAACAATAAGATTACATGGGTATACTCCTACGTCTGTGAATAATCGATAAAACTTGAGACTCTTTTTTTTGCATAAGTTCAAACTCGGTCTCAATACAGTAAAACTCCTATGTTATAAACTTTTGATGTTTATAGCGTAGGATAAATTAGATGACCGTGAAAAAATTTTCTTCATAAAAAGATATAGAAAATAAGCAAACGTTTGGCCAACTATAGTAATATGTTATGAGGATAATTAAAGAAACTATTTGTAAACAAAATGGATTTAATAGGAACATGCCTATTGATCAACGCAAATAGACATTAAATGCCTAAACATTAAAATAATTGTTAATAGATACTGAATGTATATCACTGCACTGAAATTATTAAATATCTTCATTATTTTCAAAATCATTCCTGTGCAATGATTTCATTGAGTCTTTTATGTTTTGTGGAAATTTGGATACTTTGTTCAGTTGCATTTACTTAATAGACATTTTTCTTTGTAGAGCACGAACCATCTCTATATCGTAGTTATTAATGCAACTCGCTTCTTCCAAGAATGTTAGAAGTGACTTTGAAAAAGGTGTACGTCCGTTAGTATATCAACTAATTGCTAAGCTTAGTTCATAGCGTAGGAAGTTCATATTTAATTTTGTTCATTGTGTTGGAAGTTCATAGCTTATGGAGTTCATAGGTAGGAGTTTTACTGCATTTCTAAAACAGCATTACTTAAGTAGTTTAAGAAATTCTGTAATGGGAACGAGATGAATATGAAGAAGGTAGAAAACGTCCATCCACTTTTGACAATGAATGTTTGAAAGTATTTGTTAAAGAAAATCCATGTCAAAGTCGCAGAGAAAAACTATAAATGGGTTCTACATGAGCTCAATGAATTAATTTTTGTTTCTGAAATCAGTTATTCTTTTCAGAACTATCTAATATCTGTCATCTCGACCACGATATTCCAACTGTCTGCGTAAGAAGCCGCCCTCCTGTGGGGATCGAAGAATCGACCATATTAGTGTTTTCTTTTTTACAAATGAGTCAGCATTTATCAAGGCCAAAAGCCACCCAAGGATAAGGGTTAATGAGATGGCTGGATTGTCAGTTGAATGATGAAGAATATCATGAGAGGATTGAACGAAATGAATGAAATCAACAAAGTTTGATAACTTATGAGGATGGTTTATGACAAGTATCTGTTAGCATTGAATTTGAAGAGGACTATATTGTAGCCTGCAGGGAAGCAGTCCTGTGGTAATGTGTTCCACAAATGGGAATTTCTTAGAAAGAAACTCTGTTCATGGAAATTCTGTTTGATGTTAGTCATATGGAGGAATAAAGGATTTTTCTTTGTAGTTGTAGTTAAAGACGAGTTCTTGCTGTGAATGTCTTTCAATAAGGAACCAGAGATTTAAGCTTGGTCAAACAGTTTTTGTCGAAATAACGATAGAGCAGAGAAAGACTAGCAACGTTTCTTCTGTGAGAAAGAGGCTGTAAAGAACAGGAGAGATCATCTCCCACTAGATTGTGAAGTCGATTTTGTACTTTGTCAAGGCTGGAAAGAGTGCTCTTAGTGACACCTCCCCAGATGTGGCAGCAGTACTTCATTTTAGGGTGTATCTGACTCTCATACAGATAAAGGATTGCGTCAGGAATCAGATGCTTTCTGGAGCGGTAGAGTGATCCAACCGTTTTTGTAGCAAACTTAGCAACATGTAAATCCTCCATTTCGGGTCTGGAGTGAAAGTCAGTCCTAGGAGCTTATAATTTTTTTTACTCTGTCAAGGCAAGAAAGTGTGCTCTGAGCGACACCTCCCCAGATGTGACATCAGTACATCATTTTAGGGCGTATCTGGCTCTTATACAGATAGAGTATTGCACCAGGAGTCAGATACTTTCTGGAGCGGTAGAATGATCCAACCATTTTCTGTAGCAAACTTAGGAACAGATTTTATGTATTATTTACTCCTCTCCAGGAGTTAGGCACAAGGCCAGTTTTATCCTACTCCCACAAGTAAGATGTGACCCAAGGTCGGGTCGGAAAGTGGGGGTTGAAAAGCCAGCACCCGAGAGGTGAGCACTCTGACCATCAAAAATTACCTGGGCAGCCCCGTCGGCATTCCTCGGTAGGGGCGCCTCAAGCAGTAAGCAATTAACTTACTCCTCCCCAAAGAGGGGAGGCGAACCTGGGAGGGTGGACCTCCTAGAACTGCACAGGACAATCCCATAGACCGGCGTAAATCAAGTCCCGAAGGACAAGACAATAACAGTCTATGGGGTGCAGTATCCATCGGAACAGATACTACACTTTGATCTTAGCCAAAAGGCCAAAGGATCCGGATATTTTATGTAAGTCTTCCATTTCGGGTCGTTGGTGAAAGGCAGTCACATTTTTGTACTCTGTTAAGGCAAGAAAGAATCAACTACTTGCGTCAGTAGACAATACTAATTATTTTCTGTACTGACAGAAAGAAGTTAATTAATTCTTTATTGTCCTTTCTATTTTATAATAAAAATCAAAAGAAACCATGTAATCTATTGCCTTATGGAGAAAATAGATAATTGAAGATAATTATTCCAGTAAAAAAAGCCAAGAGGAGAAAAGAGACGATTTACAAAAGCAGTTGTTAAAATCATTAGAGTTGAAGCTTTATTTAAGGTCGAATATAAATATGACTGTTTTCAAAACATGTTTTTATGTTATTCTTTTTTCTTGTATATTGATTATTTGGAAGACGATTTTGTACTCTATCAAGATAAGAAAGAGTTTCTCTGAGTGCCACCTACCCAGATGTGTCAGCAGTACTTGTCTTATGACGTATCTACACTAAAACCGATATTAAAAAAAAACAAAAAACTAAATGACTGAATAATTCCAGGAATCATGTCATACATTAGATCCATTGCTCTTTCTGCTTCTCGTAAAGTCAGTTCTCTCTATCACTCCAAACGCTTTCTCACACCTGAGGCTATTCTCTATCTATACAAATCTACAATCAGACCATGTATGGAGTACTGTTGTCATATTTGGGCTCGTGAATCTCTGTCCCATTTGAGGGTTCTTGATAAGGTGCAGAAACGTGTCTGTAATTTGATTGGCCCTACCCTTTCTTCTTCTCTGCACCCTAGACGTGATGTTGCTAATCTCAGTCTTTTCTATAAATACTATTATGGCATCTGTTCTTCAGAATTATGTGATCTATTTCCCGGTTCTTTTGTTCCAGCTCGTTTGACTCGTTGGTCTAGTGGTTTCCATCAATTTGCTGTTTTGATACCTCGTTGTAATACAGCTTCCTATTCCAGTAGCTTCTTTCCAAGAACTGCAGGCTTGTGGAACTCTCTTTCTGTTGACTGTTTTCCTCCTAGCTATAACCTTGGTCTTTTCAAGACTAAGGCCAATAGGCATCTCCTGTCTTTGCGATAATCATATTTGTTCTTGTTAGCTTCTTACATCAAGTGGCTTCATGCCTTGTCTGGAGCGATTTCCATTAAAAAAACAAAAAATGTATGCGATGAATATAGGTTTTGTAGACGGGAAAGACAATATAAAAAGAAGGAATGACAAAGTTTTTCTATACAAAAATAATAATTTTTTATAGACAACTTGTTAAGACAATCATAAATGAAGAGTTTGTAAAGACTGAGAATTCAGAGTATCCCGAGAGCGTTCTAGGTGAAAGAAGAGTTCTTTTGTATGTAAGGAGAAACTGAGTCGACCTGTTTATTTGAAGCTCGCGCGTTTGCATGTTATAGTGTGTGTGTGGATGGGATAGGCATGGTAGATGTGTGTGTATATTAGTGTGCCTATATTGGCCAGTGAGAGAGTGCGTGCATTAACTATGTACATGAGTTTGGTTTGCAGTGTGTATATGCTGTCGCTATGTTTTATAGCTCGTGTGTGTCTCTTGTGTTTGTGGAGGATCTTCAGCTGCATAAGGCCTTGGCCAGATGTGTCTTATACACGTGTGTTGTCTCTCAAAGAAAAAAATGAAAGAGAGGAAAAAAAGACGCTGGGTTTGGGTTTTTATATTAGGCACAAATATCTGGAAGTGAATATCTCTTGCACAGAAATAATTCCGGAAATTTTCAAAAACTGATGTCTTCCTTCTATACACATGCATATGTGACGTATGCACTATGACTGATTGAACGAAACTGCTGATTTGAGAGTCGATATTTAAAAATAACATTCCCTGCTGCTGCTGCTTCTAACATAGACATGCAATCAAACTGAAAATTGTTAGGAAAAATGAATTTTTATGTGTGATTTTGAAGATGGTTTGCTTTATTCGCTTTTGCAAGTAAGTGAAAGTTTCGGGATTCTTTCGGTGTTTCTCTTTGAGCAATTCTCAAGCATTCATTACAAAATGCCCGCAAAAAGTTCTGCGGGTTATGTGAACTGAAGGAAAGCAAAAATGATTTCAGATATTTTATGTTGATTCAAACAGGCAGCACTTCCAGAAAACATGCATTTTTTTGTTTGCCTTGAGAATTGTTTATAAAAGAACAAAGCAGAAAAGAAAGATTTAAGTTATGCCGCAGAGAGAAAGTTGACAGATCAAAGAAAAAACAAAAGAATGTAAAAAAAAAAAAAATGAATAAGAAAATAAAATAAAAAATATAAAAAGAAGAACATAAATCAGGGGTGAGACTACATACCTCAGCCTGACAACATAAGGATAGGCCAAAGGCTTATTTGGATCTTGCTTCTCCATATTGTATAAAGTATTCCCGAAGTTATGCTATGGAAACGTTGATAACTCAAAAACTATTTATCTAATATATGTGAAATATTGCATTGTGGTTTATGTTATCAAAGAGCATCCGATCCCTAGATCAAATATGGGAAAAATCGGAAGTTGAAATGACACACTTCTCAAGGTCATGGGCAAAGGTCAAGACCAAGGCGATATAAGATGTGGGACTTCATTGGCTACAATATGAACCTAGTAGTGAGTCTCTATGATGAACAGAATCGCCAAAGTTTGACTTTCATCCGTTTCGTGACTATAATCTTTGACCTAGATATCCCCAAATGAAATCAGTTCTAAGTTAGATCATGGTCGATATGTTGACCAAATTTGGTAATGATTGATCAAGAAATGTGGACACTAGGTGTACACAAACAAACAAACAAACAAACAAACAAACAAACAAACAAACAAACAAACAAACAAATAAATAAACAAACAAGCGCAACCAAAAACATGATCAGAGGTAAAAAAAAAAAAATAATGAGTAAAAGTAAAAATATGAATATGAGAAAAAGAAATAAAAAAAAAGGAAGAATTAAAAGTTATAAGAAACTAGTGAGAGCTGAGTCACGAATGAACCGAAATCAAGTCAGCCATTTTATTTTTTTTATTAAATTGTAAATTACACCCCTACTACCCCCTACTACCCCCCCCCCCCCACACACACACCGTGGTCAAGCAAACAAGTCAATTACTATTTCATATTGTGGATAAAGGTTCAACATTTTGGGTGAAAAGAATTTTTCCGGTCTTTTTGATCAATTTACTTCTGAGGGTTGTGACTCTTGGTTTCTTCAATTGCATCAGGAATCAGGTACTAATTAATATTTTTTTTTCAAATGGGGATTGGGTACTCACTGACTTAGGGTTAGGGTTACCGTGTGTCTGGGATGGGGGCTTTATTTTTAGTTTACAATTTAACAAAAGAATAAAATTGTTGTATGAATGAATGGAAATGCATCATGGTGGAATTTAATTTCGTAATAAAATTAATGTCGGGGGGGGGGGAGGATACTCACTGACTTGTTTACGTGGCTGGTGTTTGTGTGAGTGTGTGTGTGTTTGGGGAGCTTTGTTTTTAATTTACAATGTAAAACTGGATCACAACCCCCAGAAATAAACTGGGCAGAAAAGACTAAAAACACTCTTCTCCCTAAAAATGCTAATTTTTATATATCCACGATATAAAAAATAGAATTATGTGTTACGACAAAATGAAAACAATCATTGAATTAAAAAAGAATAAGAATGAATAGTGAATTAATGAGATGTCCTTTTGTAAAGCAATATGCGAATTAGTAAACCTTAGGATGGCGATCGTATACACATTATCAGTATATTAGAAAGCTATTATACTTCTATTTTGAATATGAATTTAGCGTTTTAATCTCACTGTAAGTGCAATAAATGTTCTACCTTCATAAATAAAGATCGTATTGACTGTAACGATGTCAGCTTTCTAAAACTTTGATATCTTTCCTTATATTTGTCTGTTATTTTAAGCATTCATACAACCCCAGTCAATACTTAGATTGTATTAAATTGTATTGAATAATTAAATTCTATTGCATTGTATTGTTTAGAACTATGTATTGTATTGAAATAAATGGTATTGCATTGTATTGCTTAGGACTATGTATTGTATTGTATTGGATTAAATGGTATTGCATTGCATTGCTTGGAAATTTGTATTGTAGTTAATAAAATGGTATCGCATTGTATTGCTTGGGACTATGTATTGTATTGTATTGGATTAAATGGTATTGCATTGCATTGCTTGGAAATTTGTATTGTAGTTAATAAAATGGTATCGCATTGTATTGCTTGGGACTATGTATTGTATTGTATTGGATTAAATGGTATTGCATTGCATTGCTTGGAAATTTGTATTGTAGTTAATAAAATGGTATCGCATTGTATTGCTTGGGACTATGTATTGTATTGTATTGGATTAAATGGTATTGCATTGCATTGCTTGGAAATTTGTATTGTAGTTAATAAAATGGTATCGCATTGTATTGCTTGGGACTATGTATTGTATTGTATTGGATTAAATGGTATTGCATTGCATTGCTTGGAAATTTGTATTGTAGTTAATAAAATGGTATCGCATTGTATTGCTTGGGACTATGTATTGTATTGTATTGGATTAAATGGTATTGCATTGCATTGCTTGGAAATTTGTATTGTAGTTAATAAAATGGTATCGCATTGTATTGCTTGGGACTATGTATTGTATTGTATTGGATTAAATGGTATTGCATTGCATTGCTTGGAAATTTGTATTGTAGTTAATAAAATGGTATCGCATTGTATTGCTTGGGACTATGTATTGTATTTTATTGGATTAAATGGTATTGCATTGCATTGCTTGGAAATTTGTATTGTAGTTAATAAAATGGTATCGCATTGTATTGTTTGGAACCATGCATTGTATTGGATTAAATGGTGTTGCATTGTATTGGTTGAAATAAGATACTGTATTAAATTGAATGGTATATCATTGCATAGTATGGAACTATGTATTGTATTGAATTAAATATTATTGCATTGTATTGTTGGAACTATGTATTGTATTGAATTAAATATTATTGCATTGTATTGTTGGAACTATGTATTGTATTGAATTAAATATTATTGCATTGTATTGTTGGAACTATGTATAGTATTGAATTGAATTGTGTTGTATTGTATTGGTTTTAACTATGTATTGTACTGAATTAAATGGTATTACCTTGTATTGTTGGAATTATGTGTAGTATTGTATTAAATTGTATTGCTTTGTATGTAATTATGTATTGTATTTAATTAAATGGTATTGCATTGTATTGCTTGGAACGATGTATTGTATTAGGTTAAATGGTATTGCGTGGTATTGCTTAGAACTATGTATTGTATTGGGTTAAATGGTATTGCATTGTATTGCTTGGAACTATGCATTGTATTGGGTTAAATGGTATTTCATTGTATTGCTTGGAACTATGTATTGTATTGGGTTAAATGGTATTGCATTGTATTGCTTGGAACTATGTATTGTATTGGGTTAAATGGTATTTCATTGTATTGCTTGGAACTATGTATTGTATTGGGTTAAATGGTATTGCATTGTATTGCTTGGAACTATGTATTGTATTGGGTTAAATGGTATTGCATTGTATTGCTTGGAACTATGTATTGTATTGGGTTAAATGGTATTGCATTGTATTGCTTGGAACTATGTATTGTATTGGGTTAAATGGTATTTCATTGTATTGCTTGGAACTATGTATTGTATTGGGTTAAATGCTATTGCATTGTATTGCTTGGAACTATGTATTGTATTGGGTTAAATGGTATTTCATTGTATTGCTTGGAACTATGTATTGTATTGGGTTAAATGGTATTGCATTGTATTGCTTGGAACTATGTATTGTATTGGGTTAAATGGTATTGCATTGTATTGCTTGGAACTATGTATTGTATTGGGTTAAATGGTATTGCATTGTATTGCTTGGAACTATGTATTGTATTGGGTTTAATGGTATTGCATTGTATTGCTTGGAACTATGTATTGTATTGGGTTAAATGGTATTGCATTGTATTGCTTGGAACTATGTATTGTATTGGGTTAAATGGTATTGCATTGTATTGCTTGGAACTATGTATTGTATTGGGTTAAATGGTATTGCATTGTATTGCTTGGAACTATGTATTGTATTGGGTTAAATGGTATTGCATTGTATTGCTTGGAACTATGTATTGTATTGGGTTAAATGGTATTGCATTGTATTGTTGGAACTATGTATTGTATTAGGTTAAATGGTATTGCATTGTATTGCTTGGAACTATGTATTGTATTGGATTAAATTGTATTACATTAGCTGTTACCAGACCGTCTTCTGTAAACTTAACATCTTTACTCATATTTATTTGTCTGTTATTTTAACCCTTCATTCTCCTTCAATCTATAAAATATAACAAAGAAAACACAGTTAATTATCTTCATAGCAATGGAGCATGAATTGATTGAATTCGAAATGAGATAAAGATCTTCTTGGATGTCTTCACTTGACTAAGCGTTAATAATCAATATACAAAAATAAAATAAAAATAAAAACCCTCGTTGGAACCATTTATATTTATATTTGACCTTTAATAAAGATTCAACTATAATGATTTTTACAAGTGCTTTTGTAAATCGTCTCTTTTCCCTTCTTGGCCTTATTGACTAGAATAATTATCTTCAATTATCTATGTTCTCCATAAGGCAAGAGATTGACTTAATTTATTTTGATTTTGTCGATTTTCTTACAAAATAGAAAGGATAATTAGGAATTAATTAACTTCTTTCTGTCAGTACAGGAACTAATTAGTATTGTGTACCGACACAAGTAGTTGATTCTTTCTTGCCTTAACAGAGTACAAAAATGTGACTGCCTTTCACCAACGACCCGAAATGGAAGACTTACATAAAATCTGTTCCTAAGTTTGCTACAGAAAATGGTTGGATCATTCTACCGCTCCAGAAAGTATCTGACTCCTGGTGCAATACTCTATCTGTATAAGAGCCAGATACGCCCAGAGTAAAAAATCGACTTTGCAATCTAGTGAAAGATGATCTTTTCTGTTCTCTAAAGCCTCTGTCTCACAAATTAGACGTTGCTAGTCTTTCTCTACGCTATCGTTAATTCCATGAAAGGTGCTCAAATATCTGGTTCCCTCTTTGTAAGGCATTCATAGCAAGAGCTCTTCTTCCCACCACACCTGCAAAAAAACTTCTTTTTTTCCTCCGTGTGCTTAACATTAAACGAAATTTCCATGAACAGAGTTTCTTTCCAAGAACTTCCCATCTGTGGAACACGTTACCTCGTGATTGCTTTCCTGCAGACCACAACTTGGTTGTCTTCAAATCCAATGTCAATGAATACTTGTCGTAAATCGTCGTCGTCCCCCATCATCATCATCATCATCATCATCATCATCATCATCATCATCATCATCATCCTCCTCCTCCTCCTCCTCCTCCTCCAGTTTTTGTATTTAGGGTTTGGTAAGTGTCCAGGACTTTAGGGTGGGCAACATCTCATTCCTGCTCTCTATGTGGTTCGATCCAAAAGTTGGCATCAGTCATATCACTTCGTATACACTGAAGCCAGCTATTCCTTGGTCTAGCATGCTCCCTAGTGCCTGGGATATCCAAGCATGTTTTGGTGTTGATTCAAGATGGGGCATGCTGTGAATGGCCAAACAACCTGAGATGCTGAATGCATAAGACATCAATAATCCCACCAACACCAAGTTTCTGATGAAGCACAGTTTGCACACACACATCAACGTGATCATGATCTAAAGAACAAAACAAAAAAAAAAAGGCCCAATTGTCTCAAAGTTTTGCAGAAGAAATCAAATCATATGGTATGCATATCATTAAATGGCGACAAAGACAACATACTCGCCATCACAAGCAATGAACAAGACAGCAACCAATTGTTGACCTTTCTGACATGCAATGATACTTTTTTATTCCCTCCTCACAAACAAGTTATTTTTCTTTAATATTTCTGAAATGTACCTGATTAAGAAATAAATGCCTCTGTAAATCGCATCACTTTCAACATCATGATTTTTCAGTTGTTTGCATTCATGTTACACGGTTAAATCAACATCATGATTTTTCAGTTGTTTGCGTTCATGTTACACGGTTAAATCAACATCATGATTTTTCAGTTGTTTGCGTTCATGTTACACGGTTAAATCAACATCATGATTTTTCAGTTGTTTGCGTTCATGTTACACGGTTAAATCAACATCATGATTTTTCAGTTGTTTGCGTTCATGTTACACGGTTAAATCAACATCATGATTTTTCAGTTGTTTGCGTTCATGTTACACGGTTAAATCAACATCATGATTTTTCAGTTGTTTGCGTTCATGTTACACGGTTAAATCAACATCATGATTTTTCAGTTGTTTGCGTTCATGTTACACGGTTAAATCAACATCATGATTTTTCAGTTGTTTGCGTTCATGTTACACGGTTAAATCAACATCATGATTTTTCAGTTGTTTGCGTTCATGTTACACGGTTAAATCAACATCAGGATTTTTCAGTTGTTTGCGTTCATGTTACACGGTTAAATCAATATCATGATTTTTCAGTTGTTTGCGTTCATGTTACACGGTTAAATCAACATCATGATTTTTCAGTTGTTTGCATTCATGTTACACGGTTAAATCAACATCATGATTTTTCAGTTGTTTGCGTTCATGTTACACGGTTAAATCAACATCATGATTTTTCAGTTGTTTGCATTCATGTTACACGGTTAAATCAGCATCATGATTTTTCAGTTGTTTGCATTCATGTTACACGGTTAAATCAACATCATGATTTTTCAGTTGTTTGCGTTCATGTTACACGGTTAAATCAACATCATGATTTTTCAGTTGTTTGCGTTCATGTTACACGGTTAAATCAACATCATGATTTTTCAGTTGTTTGCGTTCATGTTACACGGTTAAATCAACATCATGATTTTTCAGTTGTTTGCGTTCATGTTACACGGTTAAATCAACATCATGATTTTTCAGTTGTTTGCGTTCATGTTACACGGTTAAATCAACATCATGATTTTTCAGTTGTTTGCGTTCATGTTACACGGTTAAATCAACATCATGATTTTTCAGTTGTTTGCGTTCATGTTACACGGTTAAATCAACATTATGATTTTTCAGTTGTTTGCGTTCATGTTACACAGTTAAATCAACATCATGATTGTTCAGTTTTTGCGTTCATGTTACATGGTTAAATCAACATCATGATTTTTCAGTTGTTTGCGTTCATGTTACACGGTTAAATCAACATCATGATTTTTCAGTTGTTTGCGTTCATGTTACACGGTTAAATCAACATCATGATTTTTCAGTTGTTTGCGTTCATGTTACACAGTTAAATCAACATCATGATTTTTCAGTTGTTTGCGTTCATGTTACACGGTTAAATCAACATCATGATTTTTCAGTTGTTTGCGTTCATGTTACACGGTTAAATCAACATCATGATTTTTCAGTTGTTTGCGTTCATGTTACACGGTTAAATCAACATCATGATTTTTCAGTTGTTTGCGTTCATGTTACACGGTTAAATCAACATCATGATTTTTCAGTTGTTTGCGTTCATGTTACACGGTTAAATCAACATCATGATTTTTCAGTTGTTTGCGTTCATGTTACACGGTTAAATCAACATCATGATTTTTCAGTTGTTTGCGTTCATGTTACACGGTTAAATCAACATCATGATTTTTCAGTTGTTTGCGTTCATGTTACACGGTTAAATCAACATCATGATTTTTCAGTTGTTTGCGTTCATGTTATACGGTTAAATCAACATCATGATTTTTCAGTTGTTTGCGTTCATGTTACACGGTTAAATCAACATCATGATTTTTCAGTTGTTTGCGTTCATGTTACACGGTTAAATCAACATCATGATTTTTCAGTTGTTTGCGTTCATGTTACACGGTTAAATCAACATCATGATTTTTCAGTTGTTTGCGTTCATGTTACACGGTTAAATCAACATCATGATTTTTCAGTTGTTTGCGTTCATGTTACACGGTTAAATCAGCATCATGATTTTTCAGTTGTTTGCATTCATGTTACACGGTTAAATCAACATTATGATTTTTCAGTTGTTTGCGTTCATGTTACACGGTTAAATCAACATCATGATTTTTCAGTTGTTTGCGTTCATGTTACACTGTTAAATCAACATTATGATTTTTCAGTTGTTTGCGTTCATGTTACACGGTTAAATCAACATCATGATTTTTTAGTTGTTTGCATTCATGTTACACGGTTAAATCAACATCATGATTTTTCAGTTGTTTGCGTTCATGTTACACGGTTAAATCAACATCATGATTTTTCAGTTGTTTGCGTTCATGTTACACGGTTAAATCAACATCATGATTTTTCAGTTGTTTGCGTTCATGTTACACGGTTAAATCAACATCATATCGTTAATACAAGGTTCAGGTTCTAATCGTACCGGAAATTTTTAATTTTTTATATGGAAAATATTAACGAATTATTTTCGCAGTAAGCAAATGATGCTTTCTCTTACACAAATGTCCTGCATGCCAAGCAAAAGCGGCCTCTCATTTGTCCCGAATATGGCAAATTACCCATTCTACTGCCAGACTCTGCCGCCACTTCACCAGTTTCACTACACTGAGTTTAACAAAAACATTATAATCCAGAATGGTTAATGGCTATAAGGTTTATAACCATTTGTACAGGAAAACATAACGAGAAATAAGAGGAAAAAGAAAGGATAGTTCTTAATTCTGCCATAAAGCGACTAACTGTTGCCAGCAAGACTACTACTACTATTACTACTACTACTACTACTACTACTACTTTGTGTAGTCAATATTCTGATGCCTTTGTTCGTCAGACGAGTTCAAATCTTGTAGGAAAATTTTTTACCTAACAACACTTCTATATATGTACTTTCTAACGTCAAAAGGTTCACTGATGATGCACTGGTTACGGGAACAGATTATGGCCTTACTTTACTCCATTTTGAAAACATAGAGTAGTGGTAGCAAAACAATAGCACCTTCTTCTATGTTAAGTTGCTGCACAAGGTGGAGATAGGGGGCCAGGACCTTTTTTATCAAGACCTTGATGGCTAACCCTAGTCGACCTCTGTCATGACTGGAGTGTCACTTCTAGAGGTTGGAAGGTTTACATCATTACTTACCTCTTCCCGCCTGGTGTGTAAATGGGTTGAGCGGCCCTTTTTATCGTGGGTGCCGGCCTGCTGTTATTCATTTTTGTTGTTATTCATTTTTTTTATCAGTTCTTCATTGTCTTCTTATTTGTTAGCTTCTTATTTGTTATTCAAAGCTGCCCTCTATTAATATAGGGGCTGCCCCGTCTGCAACCCGGGGGACGTGTTGTATGGCTTGAGGAGATAGCAGATCACTTTTTTGAATAGTTGGTCAGAGTTTACATCTTATGGGAAGTATCCTCATATTAGGAGTGGCCTGGCAAACCTTTGTACAGAGAGACCAAAGACACACAATGATGGTATCTAGTAGGCATTCAGTTTCTCTCCAGTAGGAATTCTATTTCTTTCTCTTACTTTTTTTGTTTCATTTTACTTCGGTTGAAGTTCTCAGAAATCAGGGGCCCTTCTTGGGGCTAACACTTGATCTCTATATGAGATACATTGATAGTGTTCTATTATAGGTTTCCCTTATTTCTCAAAAGTTGAGTTAATAAAGAAAGGATGAACATTAATTTTTCTCCCCTTAATTGACCAGTTAACTACGTTATAGTAAATCTTTCTTTGTTCTCTTGGTCTTACCGGATTCCAGGAAGAGAATTCATCTAGTCTAGTGGAGTATCCAGCTATGTGGTGTTACTTGAGGTAACATCACTAGGAGAAAGTGCACTATTCCTCGTATTAGCAAGTGTATAGCCGTGCTTAGGGGATCTTATTTGTGCTGCGAATACTATGTTATTCTGAATATTTGGTCAGGGTTTACTTGTATGGTGAAGTATCCTCCTGTCAGGTTGCCCTGACAAACCCTTGTGCAGAGACCGAAGACACTCAAGGATGGTGTCTAGTAGGTAATTCAAACTCTTACCATGTTTGAGTTCTGTTATTGAAATAACTAACGGATATTTTATTTTCTAGCTTTTGCGTTGTTAGCGGCCACATCTTCAGGCATATCTTTCCAGAATACGAGACCACCATTTTGTGTGTTGTGTTATTGTAGATACTCATACGGGTGTCGAAAGACAGAGAAAAGGGCAATAGTGAAGAAACTGTTAGAATAAATGTGTGTTTATGTTAAATACACACACATTTATTCTCACATAAACAGAAAAAAAAGAAGGTTCCTGAAACATGTAATGTGCTACACATTATAATACACAAAGGAAAGGACAACAAACATTAGTACTAAAGAATGAAATACATTAGTGTCTCAATACAATTGATAAAGACACATGTTACCGAGGTCGGTGATAGGGAATATATGCAAACAATATATGAGTAAACATTGTGTTGGGCTGTTCTTGGAGTCTATATGACTGCTATCAGAAGAGGCGCCTGACAGACATGGTGTCAGGATTTATGAAACTGATGCCGAGATTGGCAATCATATCCAATGGCTTTGAATGACCAGCCAGAAAAAATAGAGCCTCGTTCTGATAAATGCTGAAAAAGTTTTCTTAACTTCCAAATGAGAGCGCATTCCTCTAACTTTGACTAAAATAACCCAACAGAGATAACTTGGATATTATCCAAGGGAGATAACTCCGATAATTCTAAGCCAACATCAATTAACTTATATACTTGACATGACACACATAAAGACAGCGATGCAAAGAGTGAGAGACACTAGCATTGCTTCCACGCACGCAACTACTTTATATTGAGCAGAAAAACCTCTCAAATCAGTAAATGAACGCAGAGGAAAAAATAGAAAAGAAAACAAGAGGCATGATGGTAGAATAAAAACAAGTTTTGCAGAAAAAAATCAAATCAAATAAAAAATAATGGAAGTTTTATCTTTAATTACTCGGTTCTTTTCGGCTTGGCATTAAATTCTGTTTAAAATTTTCGGAAGACAGGAAGGGCACAGTAAACGCGGAAGAAAAACGAAGAAAAGGAAAAGAAAAAGAAGAAAAAAGAAGGATTGAAATACAAAGAAAAAAAAAAAAAATGGATGAGATATATTGATTTTGAAAGAGGAACATTTTAAGAAATTGGAATGAAACAAAAAATAAAAATGCACTTAAGATAAGAATTGAATATAATCATAAAAATGGAAAATGTTATATATATTTCGGCGATTCAAAATATTTGTCAAATCAAGTTCTAAACAAAAAGCATACACCAAGGTAACATGGTTGTTTACAGCTGTTTCAAAACAGCATTTATTTTAAGTCATACAGTGAATCATAAAAATTATAAATGCTGATTCTCATCAGAACAAAACAATTTTTTTTTCAAATCAGAAATATCGTAAGTGCCATACAAAACGAACACATTCAATATACATGTGCAAAAAAGAACAAATCAGAACCAAATCGCAAGAAAGGTTTTCTCAATAAATACCTCAGTAAGTACCATCAATTATTAAAGTAAATTATACATCAAAATGCATATTAAATACAAAAACAAAGATAAGAAACACATACGACCGCCATATGACTAAAAAGATGGTTAAAATGAAGGGGATATAACTACAATAGAATGAAAGAAACTCTTACAAAATTAAAATAACCGTAAAACGCACGTGTTGGCAAAAAACACCAAGAGATAAACTGAAAATACTCAAATCAGACAATCTAATCCATATCCCTTACATATAAACATATAGACAACTGCGCAAGATATAATATCAATATATATATATATATATATATATATATATATATATATATATATGTATATATATATATATGTATATGTATATTCGTTCCTTTCATTAAGTTGAACGCTTTATAACGTCAAGCCGCCGCATAAAGTGTTAAAATTATCACCGTTTATTTGCTGTTCAACATTGTCCTAGTGGTTCAGGCGTCAGGATTTGAGTTGCAAAATACTCGTAATCCAGGGTTTCGAATCGCATGACCAGTAGTGAATAGTCATATCTCTATGCTGATGAGTCCTTATTATAAACAATAACAAATATATATATATGTATATATATATATATATATATATATATATATATATATATGCACATACCTAACTTTATATAAACAGATATATACATTACTATGTACAGTATTCACTCCTAAACTAATGAACCGATCATTATGAATTATAGAATATATATTCTAGGCAACACTTTAAGTAACGTGGCCACATTATTTTTTTGTAGATTTTACCATTCAGGGGTGGGCCCTCGAAACAGCATCCTACACAATAATAAAAGAAAAAAGAAAAGGAAAAAAAATGCTATGCATATTGCTTATACCCGTTCTGGGGTGAGTGTTCTGCTAGTATATATATATATATATATATATGTGTGTGTGTGTGTGTGAATGACTATGTAAGCCTCTCTTCTCTCGTTAAATGGTACTGTCTGCTACTACTTAATATAATACAAAGCTCTTTGTAAATAAACAGATAGAGCACGGTAAAGTGGCAGTCAATGTTTATATAAAAAACATTGTAGATATAATTTACCAGCGTCTATCCCGTGACTTAGAGCTACTGACTATCAACTAGGAGGTTGCAGGTTCGATCCCTTGCTTGGGATGGGTTCTAATCTAGCCGCACTAATGAGATGTGATACAGCGAAACAGTATGTCTGTGTATGACTATATATATATATATATATATATATATATTGAATCTGACATAAAAGAGTGTTCAATACTTATTGAAGGTCCTGGGTATGACCTTAAAGCGCATCCGGTGGTGAGGTCCCAATTTGGGAGCTATGGAATGTGTAGAGTTACTCTTTAGTTACCATTAGCAGGGCTAACCGGCGTTGCCCAGAGCAAAATTTTAACATATTTCTGTTAAAACTTCTATCTCTCTCTTCCCCACCCCCTTTTTCTTGCCCGTCCAGCCGATTCCTCTCTCTGCACATACACTTTTTATAGATTACTCAAGTCGGCATAAGGGCAATAACTTTTTGAAAACAATCAGAGTTACTTCCCCTTTAGTTGGTACATAGAAAATTACAAAAAAATCAACACCCTCTGTCAAAATCGGTGGCAGTTTTTGGTAAAAGAATGGGTATTTTTTCTAAATTTGAGATATTATTCATTACGGGCAATGCTGATCAAGAATATATCAACTTTGTGAGTGTTTCTTTGGTAGTTTTTGACTTTTAGCTGGACACAGACACTTCCTTTTATATAATAGATTAATTACAGGTCTACTCTGACCTGGAGTGGTAGCACCTGTCAGGATCTCATCTCTGAGTTAATAAAATTTGTCCTTGACACGACACTAAACTGTCTTGGACACCGTTGGGTGAGGTGTTCGTCTCTACTCCACTTCACCACCCCTAAAACCAGGCCTTTCTCCGTTTTTTTCTGCCTATCCTATTTTCCAACCTTATCGACTACTCAGCCCCAGTCCTGAGTTTGACACAAAAAAATGTATCTAGTGGTGAGCTCCCAATTTGGGAGCTTAGGGGAGCGTGGAGTTATCCCTTAGTTACTAGTACTTCCAGGTTCACTCTGACCCGGAATGGTAGTACCTGTCAGGTTCCTATCCATCGGATAACGAAATGTATAAACTTTATGTACTTTGGTGTCAGCTGAAAATAAGATTGTACAGAAAAATTATGCAAATTCATCCAGTATTTATTAAATTATAAGAAAAAAAGAAAAAAACGATTTTACGTAACGTTAGACATTTTGTAACCAGTTTAGGCAAGGGGGATAACCCAATGATAAAATCGGGCGAAGATACAATATTGCGACGATCAAAATCGTTTTTTATTTTAATTTAATAAATACTAGATGAATGTGCGTAATTTTTGGTATAGTCTTTTTAGCTACCATGTAAGTACATTACAAAGTTTATACATATCTTTAGCTATTTTTTTTTTTAAAGAGAGACCTATGTCATAGTGAAACAGCAGAAACACCAAAATTATTTTTGAATGCGATTACAATGCAATTTTGATTAGACACCGTTTGATATGTGGCAAATGTAAATAGATGTTGAAGAATTCAATAATTTTCAATTAAACATGTTCTTACCAACGTAGTTATTTTTTATTTACAGACTATTTTTTTTTTTTACTAATGGGTCACGTCTTATCAAGGCCTGGTAGCCACTCGAGGATAAGAGTTAAAGAGATCGTCAGTTGGAAGATGATTGCCACCATGAGCGGACCGGAAACAATGGGTGGGATTGACAAAAGATTATCCAAGAGGACAGCTCTACCACTCTTTGTTTACATTAGACTTGAAGACGACAATGTTGTAGTCAGTTGGGAAGCAGTCTTGCGGTATCTTGTTCAACAGATAGGATGTTCTTGGAAAGAAAGTTTGTTCATGGAAGTTTCATTTGTTTTTTGGTAAAGAGAGAAAGGAAAGTTCGGCAAACGTCAAGAATAGTACAAAAAAAAGAAGGTGACCCCCCCCCCCCAAAAAAAAAAATAGATAACAAATAAATGTTCCCAAACGCAAGAAAAGTTACTTTTTATCTACCCGGATAAGTTTGTTTTAAAAAATTAATTTTAAGCTTTTTTTTTAGTTCAATCAAAAAGTACGGTCATGTTATTCGAAAAACGTTTCGGACGATGTAACATTCGACCTTCTTCAGGTACATCTTGTCAGACTCGGGAATCTGTAGGGAATTTCGAACTGAACCCTTTTATTTGATCCACGAGCGTAGATTGTTCTCATTCTGTTAGCCATGGCCAGGTAGAAGTGTTTTAAGTGTAATTATTATTAGATTCTTATTATCGCATGCACTGAGGATTGAACTTTCAATTTTCAGAAGATTTTCATTTGGAATTGATTATTATTTAGTACTTTATCCGTTGTGCCACGGGTCCATGTGGGCAATTCTGGTAGCCTCAAACCTATTCTTGTTTTAGATGTTTAGCGCCACTACTTATTACTACTAATGGACAGCAACCCCGTGAATTTGATGTTTTTACGAGAAAGAAAAAAAAAGATAAAAGAAATGAATAAGAATGAGGAAAAATTGCGTTTTTTTTATTAATAATTATTCTTTATGTGCTCACTTTGAAATATGCTTTTTATCGATCGAATATGAACACTTTGAACAAAAGAGAAAAACGGACATGATGAAAATAATACACCATGAAATTTTATATAAAAAAACCCCAGAGTAAAGTAAGGTTTTCCTTTGAATTGAAGTGAAAAGGAAATAGTTATAAATTAAATGAATAAGGGATACATTTTATATTTTTAGCCTGTCTGTGGAAAATTATACACATCCTTCGTCGGGACCATGGCTGCAAGCGCGTGACAATAATAAATATGCAAAAAAGGTAAAAGTGTCCAGAAGGTGCTCGTAGGTCTATAGGTTCCAATATTATTAACAGAATACAAGCGGAAGGGGATTCTCCAATTCAAGACATCACATAGAAAACAAGGAAGAACAACGAGCAGGTAAAAGACGACTACAATACAAAGTTAAAATTTAAATAACATTTATTTATAAAATAGTAAGAGAAGGGATAAACATATATAAACCAAACAACAAGAAAAACAAAATACTATTTTGAGGGAGAGGAATCATATTTAACATTAACTAATGGCAAGCAAAATCTATGAACAAAATAGTGTCCCAAACAAATCACGGAAGAAAAAGGATTACTCAATCACATAATGCGGAAGGTTGTTACAAGACCCCCCACGAGAGTTGAAAAGTTCAATGATCCAGGAATGTCACAAATCACACTCATCTAAGATCCTCACTGATCTTTGGATGGAAAAGTCAGCAGTAGATATCAAGATACAAGTGTTCAGTAATCATGCATATACGGATGTAATCGTGGAAGTCTCAAATGGGTGCTACGCAATCTTTACATAGGATATATACTCGTCATCTCGGCGTTAGTGTGATATATTTGCAATCAACGGCAGAATGACTGTTTTGCCGGTCGCACAATTTGAACCTCAGACCGATGTCACTTTTTAACTTTTTCAGTCTGAATTCCTATATCAATGTCTATTTATGTCTTTACAAGCGGACATATCTAGCAAGCTGCCATAACAGTGTTCAACAATCAGACGGAACATTGCATTACACATTAATTTTGGTATATATATATATATATATATATATATATATATATATGAGTAGATAAAAGGATAAAACAATCCGACGGGATGAAATTAAAAATGGAACAGTTGAAGACCCATGAGCTCAACGTTTCGCCCGATGTGATGTGGGCTTTATAAAGAGCGGGTGAAAAGTGTGCTAAAAATGATAAAATAGCTTTTATAATTTTTAGCACACTTTTCACCCGATCTTGATAAAGCCCACATCACATCGGGCGAAACGTTGAGCTCATGGGTCTTCCACTGTTCCATTTTTAATTACATATATATATATATATATATATATATATATATATATATATATATATATATATATATATATATATACTAGCAGGGCTACCCAGCGTTGCCCAGGGCCATAAAACACAACATAGAAGAGGTTAAAAAGTGTGCATAACATATTTATATTAAAACATTTATCTCTCTACCTCTCTGCATTCGTCTCTCTGTCTTTATATCTTTCCCCATCTGCGTTGTCCCCTTCCCTCTCCCCCCGTCTCTTTCTCCTCCACTCAGAAAATTCCTCTCTCTTTTTGAAATGTATTGAAAATAATAATAATGTAAGTCATTCACCTGAGCTTTCAATCTTAAAGTTACCGCTCCCGAACAACATTGAGTTTCTGCTGCCCCCTTAAAAATATAATAAAATCTAAGTTTGTTTTAATTTATTCCCGGGCAACGCCGAGATTTTTATCTTCTCTCTTCCCCTTAATAATATAATGAAACCTATATTTGTTTTAGTGTATTCCCGGGCAATGCAAAGTTTCTTGTCTTCCCCTTCTCCATCAAACATATACCACATAGGAAATGCACTACTGTATTATTACACACACCTGCTCTATCTATGGTATTGAACACCTACGGATTCAGCATATACCACTGACTAAGTGTAATAATGTATTCTTACAAACACCTGCTCTATCTAGCATATTGAGCACTTTCTGATTGAGTATATATCCCTTCCTAAGTGTAATATTATATTATTACACACACCTGTTCTGTCTAGGGTATTGAGCATTATTTGATTTAACATATACAACTTACTATGTGTAATACTGCATTATAACACACACCTGCTCTATCTATAGCATTAAGCACATTATGACTCAGTATATACAACGTTCCAAGTGTCATACTGTATAATTACATATACCTGCTCTTTCTAGGGTATTAAGCACTATTGGATTCAGCATATACCACTTATCAAGTGTGCTACTGTATTATTTATTTACTAGCGGAACCCGTGTAAATTACACGAAATGATGTTTTCAATACGGGTCCTAATGTAACAAAGCACCCTCTATTTGTTAGTAAGTTACGCTTGCTTTATTATGAGCCCCCCCCCCTTCTGGATAAGAGTGGAATAATTGTTTGAAATAGTAACTCGTGTACGATGGACACTGCGCATATCTACTAAAAAAGGTTGATATGCCATCCGTTCAAAAAAAAACAACAACAAAATAATACTGGCCGATACCCTACTTTTTAAGCAGTCAACGTAATTAAATAGACAATGCCATTAAAAACGCCAACATAAAAACAAAAAATAGTTTTAAGTTTTAAGCAACACAAAAAAGTAGTTTTTAACCAGGTGATAAAAAAAAATGTATTATTTCTTCCCCTTCCCCTCGAAATGTAGAATAAAAATCTTAGAGGTTGGTTGGGATCGAACTATAAACCAGTCGGGCCGAAGTAAAAAAAAACTACCTCGCTAACCATTGCGCCAGAGGCACACAGATGTAAAACGTCCTAAACGCAGGCTACTTGAATGTTCTTCAAAATTTAGGTGCAGCACGCATGCGCAGAGCTTTTGCCGGAAGCGTGACACACGAACACACACGCTATCGTATTAATATATAGATGGCTCCTGTGCAACGTTTCTTGTCTAGTATATAACATTATAACAGAACACATTGATCTTTTTGCTAACATGCAGCATGGCGTTTAAACACACCTACTCTATCAAAAATATTCAGCACTTTGAATTAACTTATACTACTTACCAAATGTAATACTCTAATAGTGTTCTAATCTATTGTTTATAATTAATGATTCCTATATTTTATTAAATTCTATACTAGGTCTACCTAAAAGGCCGTTGTTGCTTAATGTGTGCTGTTTCTTTGAGACGTCTTACTCTCCACTGTTCTATCCATAATTTATACTTCGTCCCACAAGAGTAGATGGTTTCCCTTTTCCCTCCATATGTGGTCAGACATACCTCATGATGCCTAATTATATGCATTAGTAGGAGGTGTTATCCTGAATGGGCATGACACTCCTTCCCCTCTCCGATTTTTATCTGTGAAATTATCTCAAGGATAATGTCTATCCAAATAATCCCCAGACTATTCCTAAACTGCAGATAGCCATCACAGCCCAACGCAACGAGCGTCAAGAGTTATTGACAAATTTGCATGTCATATCCAGATGTGCTAATGATTGAACAGCGATAAACCAAAAACTTTTGGACATTCATGATTGAAACTTGGTGGACAAGTCAGACATAGGCTAGAAGCGTTAATAAAATTAACAACCCTTTATGTAATCTAACAATATTTGGTACAAATAAACTTCAGTCTATACCTGACTTGTCCACCAAATTTCAGTCATGAATGCCTAACAGTCTTTTATTGCAATTCAATTATATTCTAGGGCATTTTGTTAATCATGTCATCGGTAGGAAGTGTGATTCTGAATGGGTTTCACACTCACCGGACCTTGATGTCCCAGATTTTAATCTGTGAGGCTATCTCAAATATAATCTTTAGCAAAACAATACCTGAGACTATTCCCGAAAGGAAAAGTTCCGTCACAGCCCAAATCAGGGCACTGCCAAGAGAGAAGTGTGTGAGTTATTGACAGTTATATATATATATATATATATATATATATATATATATATATATATATATATATATATATATAATGCATATCTCTCTCCTCTCTCTCTCTATATATATATATAAATATATGTATATAAATATATATAATGCATCTATATATATATATATATATATATATAATGCATCTATATATATATATATATGTATATATATATAATGCATCTATATATATATATAATGCATCTCTATATATATATGATGCATCTATATATATATATATATATATATATATATATATATATGCATTATACATATATATATATAAAGATGAATTATATATATATATATATAATGCATCTATATATATATATATATTTAGATTTTTCACTTATAAAATAGATCATTCAGTGAAGACCGGGGTTGTTCCAATAAAAAACAAGCTCGATGATACTCGATTACAGAGTACAGAGCATTTATATGTGATTTCATGAAGGCTTACCAAAGCATTCCTTTCAGGACACCAATGATCACCATTAAAGATATTTTTTCTTACAAATACTATTTAATGCATGTTGTATCCAGGTGTGCTTATATTGAATGACAATAAAACAAAGATTGTTGGAAAATCATGACTGAAACTTGGTGGACAAGTCAAATATGGACTGAAGTTTAATTGTCTCAATTATAGTTGGATTGCAGAAATTATTGTGGGTTTTATTAATGATTCCATGGATGAGATTTCTTTTTTTTTTTGGGGGGGGGGGGGGTGCGACAGAGATTCCCTATTTACTTGTCTTCCGACAAGGGAAGAGTTAGGCACAAGATCGGTTTTTGATGTGGAGAAAATCCAGCTGGGCACTCTGGATTGGGACAAAAATAAAACTTGCTTCAGTCTAGAATGATTTCTTCTTTACTGACAGAAGACAGAAAAGATGAAGTGTAGTATCAGAACAGATACTACACTTTGCTTCGAGCCAAAAGGATGTAGGAAGTCATACCTGCCCCCCTCTCGGTTTTCACATACTCATATTCTCTTTGTATTTTGCTTAGACTTGTTTTCACTTCTGTGGATTAAGTGTATGTTTATATAAATTTGAAGTATAAACTTATATAGGAACTGTTATTTCCTGATTTTGGTCAGCCAGATGGAATGAACTCGTGATTCGTCAGATAATATCAATTCATTTTTGGCATAAATCCGTTTTCGTATTCAGTTAGAAAAACACGCAAATAAATAAATAAATAAATAAATAAATAACACGAAAAACAAAATGTTGGCAAAGTTATTAAAACAAATGTTTACAGATGAAAGAATTCTGATTGATTCCTAGAAAAAAAAAACAAATGAAAAAATTTACACACTTCGCTTCCCAGCATCTCACGCCCCCCACCCATCAAAAAAGAGATTTGGTTTCTAATTACGTACGTTTTTGGCTCACTGATTTTATTATCAAAGACTGTCGAAGAAAAGAGATGAAAAAAGTATGTCAGCAAATTTCTCTACTTGCTTAATATTTTGGATCCAACATTGAAGAGGTTATAGGATTAACATAGCTTTAAATCCTATATTTATGAACCAATCATGTGATCCCAAACAAATAAGACATGCCTCAAAATTATTTATGAACCAATCATGTGATCCCAAACAAATAAGACATGCCTCAAAATTATTTATGAACCAATCATGTGATCCCAAACAAATAAGACATGCCTCAAAATTATTTATGAACCAATCATGTGATCCCAAACAAATAAGACATGCCTCAAAATTATTTATGAACCAATCATGTGATCCCAAACAAATAAGATATGCCTCAAAATTATTTATGAACCAATCATGTGATCCCAAACAAATAAGATATGCCTCAAAATTATTTATGAACCAATCATATGATCCCAAACAAATAAGATATGCCTCAAAATTATTTATGAACCAATCATGTGATCCCAAACAAATAAGACATGCCTCAAAATTATTTATGAACCAATCATGTGATCCCAAACAAATAAGACATGCCTCAAAATTATTTATGAACCAATCATGTGATCCCAAACAAATAAGACATGCCTCAAAATTATTTATGAACCAATCATGTGATCCCAAACAAATAAGACATGCCTCAAAATTATTTATGAACCAATCATGTGATCCCAAACAAATAAGACATGCCTCAAAATTATTTATGAACCAATCATGTGATCCCAAACAAATAAGACATGCCTCAAAATTATTTATGAACCAATCATGTGATCCCAAATAAATAAGACATGCCTAAAAATTACATCTAAAATACTATCACATTTTTGTACAAAAAGAAGAATAACAAGTGACATTATAGTTTACAACTACGTCCGCAGATTAAAATTCTTTTAACTACCAAAACAAACACGCTTCTAGGATTCCCATATTTTCTCTAAAACTGATTCAAGCTAATATACTGTGTACGGCGACTGATCTATGTACATATTTATATATGAATATCTGTAAATGTATGCACTGGTGTAGGCATGTATCCCTGTAAATGTATGTGTGTATACATCTATTTAGGGGTTCGTACGTTTATGTATACATAGGTGTGCATGCGAATGTATTTATGCATGTATGCGTGTATATAAATAGAGACTATGTTTATTTGACATAGATTGGAAGGTCACGTGGTCAGATTTGAAACCGTCGAAAAGCAACTCTTAATTCATATCCAGACATTAATCTGCCGTTAAAATGTGCCACGGATATTTGACCCCTTTTCTCCCTCCCATTCACAACATGAGTTTATATTATATTTGATTTTCGACGGTTTCAAATCTGATCACATGACTTTCCAATCTTAAATTTTGAATTTCGTTTTCTTTTCTTTTCTTTTCTTCTTTCCAGCTTCATTCTTTGCAAATATGACCTAAGGAATGGATCAGATTTTTATTCTTCCTGATGAGATCTCCGTTTCTAACAGCTGTTGATCGATAACATCGACATGCCATTGTCAAATTTCTCTACTTGCTTAATATTTTGGATCCAACATTGAAGAGGTTATAGGATTAACATAGCTTTAAATCCTATATTTATGAACCAATCATGTGATCCCAAACAAATAAGACATGCCTCAAAATTATTTATGAACCAATCATGTGATCCCAAACAAATAAGATATGCCTCAAAATTATTTATGAACCAATCATATGATCCCAAACAAATAAGATATGCCTAAAAATTATTTATGAACCAATCATATGATCCCAAACAAATAAGATATGCCTCAAAATTATTTATGAACCAATCATGTGATCCCAAACAAATAAGACTTTCCAATCTTAAATTTTGAATTTCGTTTTCTTTTCTTCTTTCCAGCTTCATTCTTTGCAAATATGACCTAAGGAATGGATCAGATTTTCATTCTGCCTGATGAGATCTCAGTTTCTAACAGCTGTTGATCGATAACATCGACATGCCATTGTTGCAGATTATAAATAAAAATAATCATATATATATATATATATATATATATATATATATATATATATATATATATATATATATATAATAATATTAAATTAGTTTTAAATTTTATCTACATACAACGTCATTCCGAGCTTATGGCTCTCATCAGCATAGGGAAATAATAATCTCAGACATCTCAGAGATATATATAAGGGAAATAAGAATCTCAGACATCTCATATATATATATATATATATATATATATATATATATATATATATATATATATATACACTAGAAAATGTGACCGTTGAGTCATCCATAGAGCTCGGGTTACATTGTTTGAATCAGGAAAAAGTGATTTTGTCAAAGTCAGTTAAATTTAAATAAAACAAAAATATACAATTCGAAATGAATCTATTTGTTAGCTATATCTCCTTCTCTCTCTTTCTCTTTAACTCTCTTTTTTCAGCTATGGTGATATTCCCTATTGTTTATGATGGGCTATTCCAATCTGTTTAATAGTTAATTTTATTGCCTTTAACTGTTAATAAACAGAGAGAGAGAGAGAGAAAGTAAGAGAGAGAAAGAGAGTAAGAGAGAAAGAGAGAGAGTAAGAGAGAGAGAAATAGAGAGAGAGTGAGAGAGAGAGTAAGAGAGAGAGAGAGAGTAAGAGAGAGAGAGAGTAAGAGAGAGTAAGAGAGAGAGAGTAAGAGAGTGAGAGAGAGAGAGAGTAAGAGAGAGAGTGAGTAAGAGAGGGAGAGTAAGAGAGAGAGAGAGTGAGAGTAAGAGAGAGAGAGAGAGTAAGAGAGAGAGAGAGTAAGAGAGAGAGAGAGTAAGAGAGTGAGAGAGAGAGTAAGAGAGAGAGAGAGAGTGAGAGTAAAAGAGAAAGAGAGAGAGAGTAAGAGAGAGAGAGAATAAGAAAGAGAGAGAAATAGAGAGTAAGAGAGAGAGAGAGAGAGAGAGTAAGAGAGAGAGAGAGTAAGAGAGAGAGAGAGTATAATAAGAGCGGTTGAGTCAAACAACAAACAGTGAGAGAGGGTGAGATTAATGGACAGAAAGTTAATAAGGGATAGGGTGGCTTGGTTAATAAGTTGCAAATTACGGCTAATTAGAAAAATTCAAGTGGATTTTTTCAAACATAACTCAATCCCATTAGCAAAAAATATTTTAACATGTATGTTGTGTAATTAAAATATAGTAAGTGTATGTGCGTATAAACAAGCGAAATAACCATTGATAAACTTTAGTTTTAGTATAATAACAGATATATATATATATATATATATATATATATATATATATATATATATATATATATAACATAAAATATAATAACAGATATATATATATATATATATAACATAAAATATAATAACAGATATATATATATATATATAACATAAAATATAATAACAGATATATATATATATATATATATATATATATAACATAAAATATAATAACAGATATATATATATATATATATATATATATATATATATATATATATATATATATATAAAATATAATAACACGAAATTACATAATTGTCGATGCAATAATTTATTTCAACTTTGTGGTTTCCTCAAGCATCAAACTAGACAATTACATTTTTGAGACTGACAGAAAACTGAATTCACCTTTTCCAATTCAAATACAACCAGAGAGAGTGGTGGTTGCAACCAATCTGAACACCCCTTACATTGCGAGGAGGAATTAAAATCTTATATTTAACTAAGGCGATCGAAATGAATCTTATTGTTTTTTTTAAAATAACGTCTGAGTTAAAAACACATATTCTTTTGACACTTACGACTTGGTGATATACACACGTATATACGTCTCTCTACACACACACACACACACATATATACACATCCTACGATCACGCACGCACGCAACACTATTTTTTTTGTGTCATATAAATTCGGCTAGACTTGGAAAAAGAAAGGAAGAAAGTAAAGAAGAGAGACAGGCAGGCGTTTGCGTGTCATCAACCGACTGACAAACTGTGGAAGGTTTACAAGTTTGAATTCTGTCTAGATCTGAGATAGGATATATTTGAAAAATAATAAAAATTATTTAAGATTATATTTGAATCTATTTGAAATACGTATTATACGCATGCAGTTACATACAGACACATATGCCAAAATGCATCTAAATACAAAACATTTACATAGACATTCTATATTCGTAATATATTAATAATCTGAGTTCTAAAAATTCATCTTACATTAATTTTATAATCTATGGAAACCTATAATTATAACCTAATTCCAATCTAACAATGTCTAGTGATAATATTAGACACTTATCCTTAAATTAATTCAATGATTAGTGTATTATCAGCAGAAAAATTTCTTACGGCTATCTTATTTTGAGTAAATAATCAGAATAAACAATTATATTAAAGTACAATTATATACATCCCAAAACACCTATAATGAATATCACCAAGTCAGTAATTACGTGTGCATAACAGATATTATTATAAATACTTATTGTTTTTTTTTATCTATTTGGTATCTTCACCGTTACAAATCTAGAGGTCTATCGGATTATGAGATATTGGTTATTTTAAGTTTACATTTATGTCTGCATTTTGCCATAGGCTCATCGCGTTTGTTTAAAAGATTATTGTGCTCGTATTTTAGGATTCTTATTTTTTCCCCTAAACATAAATTGCATCTTTGCCTAAATCCATCTGGAACATCCGAAAAACATAGGATTCACCACGAAACCACCGGGGACCGGTTCTCATTTTTCAGAAGCCACCATTGTTTAGCTAACTCCGTTTTGTTCTTGAGTTCTGGGTTGTTCAAAGAGTGTTTGTGGTCATAAAAACGTTGTTTCCAGTTACCCGCGGAGATGCCGATGTAGACTTTCTTGTCCCTGTTGTTATCTTCCGGATGAATAGTGGCCTTATAAACCACGCACTCAACTTTACAGTTACCGTCCAGTGGGCAGTTATCTTTCACTTGACAATTACATTTATCTACTGAAACCTTATTTTTACTAGAATTGTTTAGTAATTTATGATTATGGGTGCTGATTATTCTATCCATGTTTGTGGTACAAGAGTAACTGATTTTTATGGTTTTTCTATTAAATATCTTCCTAAGTGGATTATTCATACTAAAATGCTTATCTACCAGGTTCAAGAATACTTTCCCGATGTTGATGTTAGATAGTTGGCAGTACGGAGGATTGAACCATATTATTTTCCGGCCTCTATTCCTGGATTTATTTTTATCTTCTTTCTTGGTATATTTGAGTTTTTCACTATATCCGCTTTTTTCTAGCGCTCTATTGTATAAATGTTTGTTTGTTTCAAAAATTTCCCTGTTAGCCGAAAGTTTATTAATTCTAGTATTAATCGTTTTAGGTACTTGTTTAATTATACAGTTCGGGTGGTTAGATCTAGTAGATCTAGATAATCACACACCATCCTACATCAATACTAGATCTATATATATATATATATATATATATATATATATATATATATATATATATATATATGACAACAGAAGCTGAAGAGTATTTTTAGATGTAAGTCCTTCTGTGCTTGAAACCGACGGTACGAATGTTGTACTCATTTTTCTGTACCAAAATAAATAAATATTACGCTCTTAATTTTTAATTTTTAATTTTTAACTTTAATTCTCAATTATTTTCCTGCTATATTACAAAGAAGTATATATATATATATATATATATATATATATATATATATATATATATATATATATATATATATATATATATATATATTCATTTCTTTTTAAATAAATATTTATTATTATTATTACCTACAGACACCGGTGTTTCATGCTTATGGAATCTTCAGTGTAGGAGATGTTAATTCCTGCCAGTCGAAGGATTCGAACTCAGTTGCAAAGTCACCTTTGATGATATTCAACGCCTTGGTCAACATCAAATAACATAGGAATGAAGAGAATTTAAACTATAAATGTCAAATCAGCGGACATATACGGTAAGCTAAGTCAGATAGTGTTCAACAGCCGAGGCTAGAACATTGCTTTATGCCTACCTAGCGTGACTGCTTATTTTTAAATTCTCCTAGAGGTCCAATACTTGTATTTAAGGGGGCTATAACAATATGTATATATATATATATATATGAAATGAAAAAAAGGAAAGCCAAAACTATGTGATTTATGTATTCATCAACGTTTCGTTTTTATTGAAAGACTTCCTCAGAATGAAGAACGCAATGTAGAAATCAGTTTAAAAAACCTCCACGTCTCTACTTTCTTATTATATATTTTTCTTCCCCTCTTTTTTTCTTTTTCCCTTTTTTCTTTCTTCTTTTTCTTTTATTTTTCCTCTCTCCCCTCCCAGTTTAGAATAAACGGCAGATTCATACCCACCCCCCGTCCTCCACATCTACTGACAACCAAGCTTGGCTGTGACCCGGACAAACTCTCTAGCTAAAATAGCCATAAACTAATAAGTTGAAGCCATCAATTCCATTCATCCCTCGTTTTTTGAAGGAGACATGTCACTGCTGATAACGCTACCACCAAAATCATGTTTTTCATTCTCTGCTTGTTCACGTCAACAACCATGTCGAAGTCTGGACACTTTCTGACAAATCAAAATTAATATTCTGTATGATTTTCTACATTGCTTCCTTCATCCTGAGGAAGTCTTTCAATAAAGACGAAACGTTGATGTATACATATATCACATAGTTTTTCATTTTACATTACATCGGATCATTTTATCCCCACTTTTCTTTATATATATATATATATATATATATATATATATATATATATATATATATATATAAATTTTAATGGGGAAAAAACTGAACACACATTCGGGTTGTACACATTATAACTTATTTCGACCTAGATCAGTCTCATCAGATGTATAACCAACCGTATTCAGAACATGTTCTGAATGCGGTTGGTTATACATCTGATGAGACCGATTTAGGTCGAAATAAGTTATAATGTGTACAACCCGAATGTGTGTCTAATTTTTTTCTCCTTTAAAATTTATTCATGCTCTGTTTAAATGTACATTGAGCTCTCGAAATCATTCGAACCTGCACACACGCAAACACACACACACACTATATATATATATATATATATATATATATATATATATATATATATATATATATATATATATATATATATATCCCATAGGAATGAGTGAATAACCATGTTTATAATAGTGCAATAAAAAAATCTATGAATTTCAACAAAACATAATATATTATCTATTCTCTGCGGCTTTTCTTATTCAATAATCATGATGTCTATGCAATTAATCTGCTTGAATTCTTACGTCAAGACTAATTCTTCTAATGGAATATGGCAGACATTTCTTATCTTCAGGACATCACTTCATCGTTCCTTATTTATTTTACTTATTTATTTCTTCCTACTTAATTTTGAAACGTATTTTCCTTTCATTTTCTTTTTCTGTTATTTTTTTCTTTCTTTATTTCTTATTACATAATTTCTACTCTCGATTTTTTCATTCTTTTATTTTTCAATCCTTATTTTTTCTTTCTTTATTTCTTATTACATAATTTCTACTCTTGATTTTTTCATTCTTTTATTTTTCAATCCTTATCTCTTCTTTCTTTATTGCTTATTACATAATTTCTACTCTTGATTTTTTCATTCTTTTATTTTCCAATCCTTATTTCTTCTTTCTTTATTGCTTATTACATAATTTCTACTCTTGATTTTTTCATTCTTTTATTTTTCAATCCTTATTTCTTCTTTCTTTATTTCTTATTACATCATTTCTACTCTTGATTTTTTCATTCTTTTATTTTTCAATCCTTATTTCTTCTTTCTTTATTTCTTATTACATAATTTCTACTCTTGATTTTTTCATTCTTTTATTTTCCAATCCTTATTTCTTCTTTCTTTATTGCTTATTACATAATTTCTACTCTTGATTTTTTCATTCTTTTATTTTTCAATCCTTATTTCTTCTTTCTTTATTGCTTATTACATAATTTCTACTCTCTATTTTTTCATTCTTTTATTTTTCAATCCTTATTTCTTCTTTCTTTATTTCTTATTACATAATTTCTACTCTCTATTTTTTCATTCTTTTATTTTTGAATCCTTATTTTTTCTTTCTTTATTGCTTATTACATAATTTCTACTCTTGATTTTTTCATTCTTTTATTTTTCAATCCTTATTTCTTCTTTTTTTTATTGCTTATTACATAATTTCTACTCTTGATTTTTTCATTCTTTTATTTTTCAATCCTTATTTCTTCTTTTTTTATTGCTTATTACATAATTTCTACTCTTGATTTTTCATTCTTTTATTTTTCAATCCTTATTTCTTCTTTCTTATTTTCTTATTACATAATTTCTACTCTTGATTTTTTCATTCTTTTATTTTTCAATCCTTATTTCTTCTTTCTTTATTGCTTATTACATAATTTCTACTCTTGATTTTTTCATTCTTTTATTTTTCAATGCTTATTTCTTCTTTCTTTATTGCTTATTACATAATTTCTACTCTTGATTTTTTCATTCTTTTATTTTCCAATCCTTATTTCTTCTTTCTTTATTGCTTATTACATAATTTCTACTCTTGATTTTTTCATTCTTTTATTTTTCAATCCTTATTTTTTCTTTCTTTATTGCTTATTACATAATTTCTACTCTCTATATTTTCATTCTTTTATTTTTCAATCCTTATTTCTTCTTTCTTTATTTCTTATTACATAATTTCTACTCTCGATTTTTTCATTCTTTTATTTTTCAATCCTTTTCTTTCTTTATTGCTTATTACATAATTTCTACTCTTGATTTTTTTATTCTTTTATTTTTCAATCCTTATTTCTTCTTTCTTTATTGCTTATTACATAATTTCTACTCTCTATTTTTTTATTCTTTTATTTTTCAATCATTATTTCTTCTTTCTTTATTTCTTATTACATAATTTCTACTCTTGATTTTTTCATTCTTTTATTTTCCAATCCTTATTTCTTCTTTCTTTATTGCTTATTACATAATTTCTACTCTCGATTTTTTCATTCTTTTATTTTTCAATCCTTATTTCTTCTTTCTTTATTGCTTATTACATAATTTCTACTCTTGATTTTTTCATTCTTTTATTTTTCAATCCTTATTTTTTCTTTCTTTATTGCTTATTACATAATTTCTACTCTCGATTTTTTCATTCTTTTATTTTTCAATCCATATTTCTTCTTTCTTTATTGCTTATTACATAATTTCTACTCTCGATTTTTTCATTCTTTTATTTTCCAATCATTATTTCTTCTTTCTTTATTTCTTATTACATAATTTCTACTCTTGATTTTTTCATTCTTTTATTTTTCAATCCTTATTTCTTCTTTCTTTATTGCTTATTACATAATTTCTACTCTCGATTTTTTCATTCTTTTATTTTTCAATCCTTATTTTTTCTTTCTTTATTGCTTATTACATAATTTCTACTCTCGATTTTTTCATTCTTTTATTTTCCAATCCTTATTTCTTCTTTCTTTATTTCTTATTACATAATTTCTACTCTCGATTTTTTCATTCTTTTATTTTCCAATCATTATTTCTTCTTTCTTTATTTCTTATTACATAATTTCTACTCTTGATTTTTTCATTCTTTTATTTTCCAATCATTATTTTTTCTTTCTTTATTGCTTATTACATAATTTCTACTCTTGATTTTTTCATTCTTTTATTTTCCAATCATTATTTCTTCTTTCTTTATTTCTTATTACATAATTTCTACTCTTGATTTTTTCATTCTTTTATTTTCTAATCATTATTTCTTCTTTCTTTATTTCTTATTACATAATTTCTACTCTTGATTTTTTCATTCTTTTATTTTTCAATCCTTATTTCTTCTTTCTTTATATCCATTCAGTATTTACCTTTCGATTGTGTTGGGATATTTGCGTAGCTTTGCCATGACTAATAGCACCGTACCTGAGATTCAAAAATTCCACGCCCTAACATTCATAAGTAACATTAATTGGAACAAATACATAGAAGATACTACCAAGTTTGCTGCAAACAAGAGGAGCTTCCTCTACTGGGCTAAAAAAACTTCTCAAACTTTCCAAAATCCTATATATCTACAAAACCACTATCTACCCATGCATGGAATATTGTTGCCACATAGGGGCTGGTGCATCAACCACTAGTCTCTCCCTGTTAGACAGGGTAAAAAAAGCCTCTAATCTCATAGGTCACACACTGTTTAAAAAGCTTCAGTCCCTGTCCCATCGCTGCAATGTTAGATCCCTGTGCTTGTTTTACAAGTATTTCAATGAAATGTGCGAAGACAAACTTGCTGCACTGATGCGCCATCAAGATAAATACCCCGATCAACCTGATTATCAGCAAAATCTCACCCCTTCACTGTAGAGGTCCCAAGATGCCAGAAAGCTTTCTACTCTAATAAGTTTCTTCCTCGAACTTCTTGCCTTCGCAATTCCATCTCTGCTCCCTGTTTCCTCGCTTGTACCAACATGCAGAAATTTAAATGTAATGTGAACAAACATTTTACTGTATAAATCTCCACTTAGGATGTTCCTATAAATTTGGCCCCTAATTCACAGTAACCCCTATACGTCTCAATGGCAATATTCCTTGTTTAGAATGAATATAACTGAAAATTAAAAAAAAAATTACGTCTGTTGTCTTCAACCCTTTATGTATCATGCTTCGTATATCTCTTTTACATTTGTCGATGGCAAATTCTTGTGAGAATAAATGTTTTTCTTTGTTTATTTCAACGTCGTGGGTGTTCTCAAGAAAACACAGCACACAAAATGGCGACTGTGTGTCTAGGAAAGAGACTCAAACACATGGTCGCTACAAAAGATGTAAAAAATGATGATGATCATCATGATAACAACCACCATCATCAGCAGCAACTACAAGGTAGCATCACCATGCCAACAGCATCTAAGCAGGACTGTTATACTTTCCTATAACCAGTCATTCATTTAACATAGTTCCTACTAAATTGGATAACAACTTAGGAATTTATCACCTTTTGATTAAACATTCAATGTGCAATGTGTCATATACGCACACACCTGCAACCACAGCAAATTACAACACTTTTCTTTCTTTTTCTTTTTTTTTTTTTTAACTGAGTTCACCCCAAACAAGGCAAGTTGCCACTGTAGACGTAAGGGGCTACTGAGAATTAGGGTGACATTTTAGGGGATCATCCTAAATTGGGATCTGTGCAGCTAGATGTTTGTTTACATTAGTTTTAAATTTCTGCATGTCGGTACAGTCGGGGAAACAGGGAGCAGGGAGGGAGTTCCAAAGGCCGGCAGCTCGAGGAAAGAAGCTATAGGAGTAGAAGGACCTCTGGGGACCTCCACAGTGAATGGATGGGATTTAGCTGATTGTCGGGTTAGTTGAGTGTATTTACGTCGCGGGAGGGGACACTAGAGCAACATGTTCATCGGATCACATTCCATTGAAGTACTTGTAAAACAAGCACAAGAATGTAACATTGCGGCGATGGGACAAGGGTTGGAGCTTGGTTGATATTAAGGTGCCTATTAGATTAGCGACTCTTTTTGGGACCTTGTCTAAGAGGGAGTGACTAGTGGATGGTGCACCAGCCCAGATGTGACAACAATACTCCATGCATGGGCGGATAGTGGCTTTGTAGAGATATAGGATAATGTCTTGTTACATAAATGATGATTATTGTCCGTTTTTATTTTCTTTATCTTTGATGTGTTTTCTACTGATTCAACAGGACCTGTGACACTGTCAGCAAGATAAATTTAAGAAGGAATTCTGGACACACAAAAGTTTATTTCATAAAGTCATTTGGATTATATTTAAACAGACTCCCCTGTTGCAGAAAGTACCTGATTAGTGATAAGCTCCGAGGACTGACTTTAACTCCAGATCTAAAATGAAAGACTTACATCCAGTCTGTGGCTAAGGTTGCTGGAAAGATAGTTGGATCATTCCACTGCTCCAGAAAGTACCTGCCTCCTGATGCAATCCTCTATCTATATAAGAGTCAGATACGTCCTAAGATTACTAAGAGTCAGATACGTCTTAAGATTACTAAGAGTCAGATACGTCCTAAGATTACTAAGAGTCAGATACGTCTTAAGATTACTAAGAGTCAGATGCGTCATAAGATTACTAAGAGTCAGATACGTCCTAAGATTACTAAGAGTCAGATACGTCCTAAGATTACTAAGAGTCAGATACGTCCTAAGATTACTAAGAGTACTGCTGCCACATCTGGAGTGGTGCCACTCGGAGAACCTTTCTTTGCATTGACAGAATACATAATCGACTTTGCAATCTAGTGCGGGATTATCTCTTCTGTTCTCTACAGGCCCCTTCTCATGGAAGAGACATTGCTAGTCTTTCTCTACTCTATCGTTATTTCCATAGAAGGTGCTCAACTGAGCTCCAATCTCTGCTTCCTCCTTATATAACATTCACAGCAAAAACTCGGATTTGTACCACAAATGCAAAAAAAATTTCCTTTCTGCTTACATGTACCTGATACCTAGTTCAGCACTCACACTGGGCAGGTTGAGTCGGCTTCCTCAAGGGAATATCACATTCGCAAGCAGTCCCTAGCCGCATGTATACCCCGGTTCGTGGAGATGACAACGTTAGAGTTTACAGTTTTTTGCAGAGAAGTGTTGCCATCCTTCCACATACAACGCCTGGTATTCTCAAATGGTCACCCACCTGGCACTGACCAGGTTCAACGTCGCTTAACTTTAGTGATCTAACAAGAACCAATGTGTCAATATGATTATTCTGTATACTTTGTGTGTCTAGCATCGAACAGAATTTCCATTAACAGCGTTTATTTTCAAGAACTTCCCATCTGTGAAACATGTTACCACAGGACTACTTCCCCGTAGACTACAACATGATCGTCTTCAAATCCAATGTTCACAAATACTTGCCATAAACGGTTCACATAAGAATTCAAATTTTGTCCATTCCATTCAGCATTTTTGTTCCTCTCATAATATTCTTCATCATCTAACTGACAATCCATTTATCTCATTAACCCTTATTCTCGAGTGGCTTTTAGCCTTGGTATGAGTTTATTCCTTAGTAAAAAAAAAGACAACAATATCTTATCTTCCAAATATTGAACCCTCTTATTAATTCCTTGTTGCCAGTTTATTATTATTCCAGAGGATCATCAAATAATGTGGCCTTAAGAAGACAAAATCAATAATAACCTCGATTAAAGACATTAAGATTTAATCCGTTTTTCTCACCAGACAGAAATATCCGAAGAAAACATTGACTTCTTGAGACATAATTACGTACTTAGTCACTTGTATAATTTGCAATTAACTATCTCATCTTATAAATAAATTGTGAGTCTCTAAATGTGATATAGCCATTTATTTTTGAATGCTTCTTTCTATCCTCTTTAGACGTTTTTCTTTTTAGTTTTGTTGGATTCAATTTTACCAGTAAAACATTTCAGTATAATATGTTTCGGAAATATATTTTTAGATGAGGATTGATAATTTGCATTATTTGGATTATTCGGACCACTATTCTTATCTTGGTTATTATTTTCACAACGTTTCAGCCGATGTAACCTCCGATCTTCTTCAGCTGTATCTTTTTGAACTAACTTGGGAATCTCTATGTCAAACTCTTGAATTGTACACACTTTTAGTAATTCACATGTGTTCAGTTTAAATTTAAATTGTATTTATATATCAGTAGAACAACACAGCATCGCCCGAGGTCCTAATTTCCGTAAAGTACATAAATTACAGAAAAAAATAAAAGTAAAACGAAATAATCTGTGAAATATTGTAATTTGAAATGTTTCCATTCTATTTTAGGACAAAAGCAGAGTAAAAACATTTATGCCCGGACGAGGTTCGAACTCATAACCTCTGCCTTTAAGTACGGCGTGCTAACCGATTGAACCACTGAACAATTTCTCTCTTTTTCACAGATGAATGTTGGTTAAAACCATAACAGGCGGCATACTTTATTTCCCTCTTCTCTTTACTTTCTCTTTTTTTCCTTGTCAGCCAAAGGCAACGAAAGAATTGAGAGAAAGAGAATGAAGAGAAGAAATCAAGATTTTATTTTCCCTCTTTTAAAACCAGAATAAGCGACACTCTTTCTCTCTGTAGTTCCCTCTCTTTCTTTACTTTCTCTTTCTTTCCTCTATCAGCCAAAGGCAATGAAAGAAAGAAAAGAAAGCGAAATTCCTTCTTTTACACTGGTGAAGATCGAAAAAAATATCTGTCATTAAATTAGTACCCAGTGATTTCTGTAGCAAAGTCAGAAGGTCCAACTCCGACTCAAACACCTAGAATTCCAAAATATCTGACTGACTTCTTATTTTGAAGTCTTCCAATATTCAGTAATAATCGGAGTCAGATTAAAATATCCGATTCAGACTCCTAGCATTCATACGAGTCCGACTGTTAATTTGACTCCACAACCTTAGTAAGAACTCCTCCGACTTTATTTATGACTAATAGAAATCAAAATATTGACCAGGATTAAATATAAAAGTCACTGAAATCGATTGAAAATAAAATTTTGGTTTTTAACAACACAAACCGATATCTGAATTATATGACTGCCAAAACAGATTTTCTTTTGAAGGTTGTGGTAAAAAAGCTATTGATCACAAAAACACGGAGGGAAAACCGACTTTACTTTATATATAAGATATATAATGTGTGTTGTTGGAATCTAACATGTGAGAGAAAAAGGCATTTTGACAATCGCCCATTTTGACGATTTTTTGTGCTCCTACTTACACTCTTTACAACTATTTCTGTGTAATTGTAAGCTGTTTGTTATTGATGGTGTTAATATCAATATCTTTTCATTTATATTTGATCTTCAGAACCCAAAACCCAAAGCCAGCAGTGACCCCCAAGAAGGGTCACATCTATAAATACTATTTCTCATTCTTGCTCTGCACACAAAGGACATGCCTTTTGAAGTTGACGCTGCCTTTTCTTTCGTTTTTCATCTCTATCCATCTCGGTCAAGTTTTTCACACGTTTGAACTTTTCTTGGAAAACGGCCAAAATAGAATGGCACACTATCACAGACATGCCATAGTTGACTTTGATTTTGATGCGTACATATATATATATATATATATATATATATATATATATATATATATATATATATATACTATAAAATATGTGCCCCGTTAGTTCACCTATTGAGCTCGGGTTAGATTGTTTGAATCAGGAAAAAGTGAGTTTGCAAACCCAGTTAGAAATAAAAGTATAATTTGTATTATTTAGATTATTCGGACTACTATTCACATCTTGAATATTATTCTCACAACGTTTCGGCCGATGTAATCTCCGGCCTTCTTCAGATGCATCTGGTCGAACTCGGGAATCTTTCTGTCAAATTCGCGAAATCTTTACGGAATTTCGAACGGTGCCCATTATTCAATCCATTGGGTAGTTTGCGTTCGTTCTGTCAGCCATGACCGGGTAGAAATCTTAAGTAATTCGTAATTGTATTCTTACTATCGCCTGCGCTGAGGGTTGAACTCTCAACTACCAGAAGACAGTAGATGCCTATTGACCTTATTCTTAAAAAGACCAAGGACATAGGTAGGAGAAAAAAACAGTCAACAGGAAGAGAGTTCCACAAGCCTAGGAAGCTGTATTATAACAAGGTATCAAAACAGCGAATTGGTTAAGACCATCAGGATAACGGAGCAAACGAGTTGGAACTAAGAAAGCCGGGAATAGATCGCACAATTCTGAAGAACACATGCCATAATAGTATTTATAAAACAGACTAAGACTAGCAACATCACGTCTGCCAGAGAGAGAGAGAGAGAGAGAAAGAGAGAAAGAGAGAGAGAGAAAGAGAGAGAGAAAGAGAGAGAGAGTGAGAGAGAGTAGCAGAGAAGAAGAAAGAGAGAGAGAGAGAGAAAGAGAGAGAAAGAGTAACAGAGAAGAGGAATGAGAGAGAGAGAGAGAAAGGGAAAGAGAAAGAAAGAGAGAATAGCAGAGAAGAAGAAAGAGAGAGAGAGAGAGAGAGAAAGAGAGAGAGAGAGTAGCAGAGAAGAAGAAAGAGTAGGGCCAATCAAATTACAGATACGCTTCTAAAACTTATCAAGAACCGTCAAATGGGACAGAGATTCACTAGCCCAAATATGACAACAGTATTTTATGATTGAATCTGTCAAAGGAAGATTGTTTTTCTTGGCCAAGTCGAAAGACATTGCATCACGAAGCATGAGAAGAGAAACTGATTAAATGAGATAATCAGATTTGGGCTATTAAAGAACAATTATCGAAGAAAAGGCAAATGTAGGAGACGTGCCAAGAACTTTTAGCTATGACGTAAGCTCTTCTAATATTTAGAGGCAGCTGATTTCCCAGGCGTTTTCTTTAATTGTATTCCATTGAATGTACTTAATACAGTAGCAACATTGACTTTCTGGCATCCTTATTTTAAGAGTCTTGCCAGATTAACTGTTTTGCCGGACCATCTGATTCCACTTTAATGTGTAATGTGAGTCTCAAAGACGGGCTTAGATCTGATGAGCTCAGAGGAAGATTAAATCTTGACAGGATAGGAAGATGTGTGCAGAACAGTAAACTTCGATGATACCACGATGAAAGAATGGATGAAAGTTCTTGGGTTAGTAGATGTAGAACAGTTGAGTTAGCAGGTACAGTTCACAGAGGAAGGCCAAGGAAAACATGGGAGGAAGTGATAAAAATGGACCTGAAGGAAAGAGGGATAAATAAACACCTCCTCAGACATAGGTTACTGTGGAAATCAATTTCTTAAAGCCGTCCAACACATGCCAGCTTGCAAAACGAATGTTAAACTGAATATGATAATGATGATGATGTTTAATAATAATTGTGTTTTTAAATCACCAAGAATTGCTAAAAGCTTTTCAGTAGTTCAACTTTTTCTTTGATATTTATGCTTAACACCACGGCTGCCACTTGAATTCGTATTAAGGTATCACCACGTTGTTTGACAGTTCAACTCACAAAAACAGCCCACTTGTTAATTTCTTTAAATATCCTACATCCATTTCACCTGAAATGGGAAAATGTTGTGGGTCAATTCGTAAATTAATCGTGATCTTAGAGTGACATTTCTCTAATCCCTAAACAGCCGCTGAGAGAATGATTCATTTACGAATTAACCCACACAATTTTCCCATTTCAAGCGAAACAGCTGTAGGATATTGAAAAATATAAAAAGTGCTTTAAAAATAATGGAAGGACTTGTTCAAACATTTTCAGCTCTAGTTGATATATTTGTTATAAATTCAGCTGAATATATATATATATATATATATATATATATATATATATATATATATATATATATATATATATATATATATATATATATATATAGTCTTGGAAGTTTCTCAACCATTAAAACTATATTTAATAAAAGAAACAAAAAAAAACAAACTTAAGTCCCAAGTCGTTCAGTGGAAAATCACTCATGTAAGTAAATTTAACTTTTTCAGTTATTATATTAGTTTGCTTCTAACATTATTTAAGGGATCATCAGTTGTTTACCATGAAAAACTGTTTCGGGAATTTAATATATATTTGATATATCCGTAATATATATTTAATATATATTTAATATAACCGTCAAATGGGACAGAGATTCACTAGCCCAAATATGACAACACTATTTTATGATTGAATCTGTCAAAGGAAGATTGTTTTTCTTGGCCAAGTCGAAAGACATTGCATCATGAAGCATGAGAAGAGAAACTGATTAAATGAGATAATATATATATATATATATATATATATGTATGTGTGTGTGTGTGTGTGTGTTTATGTAATTGTTTTTATTGGTGATTGCAGCGTTCATTGTTTTTGCTTACTACTACTATTTCGATTGTTTCACTTCTTCAGTGATTAAGATGCACAACTGTTATGGTGCCATACCTACCTACGGAGAACTAATGGACTCGTCCACCTTATAAATACGGGAAGCACGTGACACTTGTTCTCTTCTTCCCAGGCAAACCGGCAACGGCGGTTGAGAGCACATCTCCTTGTATCTCTTTTCTTTCTATTATATAATATATACCTTTGTTCATTTAAACCATGTGTTCCTGTGTCATTCATTCGGCCTTACCCAGGTCCACAACAACAACATTGCATTATTAGTCACCCTTAACTTTATAGGACGTATTTTTCGTTAATATATATATTTTTATAATTCTTTTTAACATAGTTCTCCCCAAACAAGGCAGGCCGCCACTATAGACGTAACGGGCTACTGAGTTCAAGACGTACGTCATTCCACTTCCAAAATAAAAGAGTTGATTTATTTTATTTTCTCATTTAATAAATAGGACAAGTAAAGCAAAATAAAATAACCCACACCTCCGAGTTATATATAATACGGAGATGTAGTTTGCTTGAAGCATTGCATGTAATATGTATATAGACGGGTTGTTCCATTTCTTGTATTGTGATAGCCTTCTAATAGGAAAGGAATCTTACTTAATTGGTGTCTAATGAATATGAATCAAATTTAATGGAAATCTGAAATATTTGAATTTTCAAGTAGGAGGTTGTGCACATATTATGCCCCCTAAAAAGCTTTTAAATTACTCCAAGGAAACTGAAATTTGGGGAATATTTATTAATTGATGTCTAATACTTATTGTTAAAATTCTACAAAAATCGGGAATATCTGAATTTTCATGAAGGGCCTCCACCACCTTTTTACCCAATTTGCATGGAACTAAATTAAACGAAATATAGCCCACATTACGACACATCACGCTTAGGAGTTGTGCTTCAAAATTCATAATAATCTGTTAATTAGTTTAGGAGTGAATCCGATAGATACAAACATATAAACATACCTAACTTTATGAATAAATAAATAAATATATATAGAATATAATATAGTATAATAATAATTGTTCAGAAAATATTCTAGATTTCATCCAACAACGATATCATAATCAGACAATTGTTTCTGCCATTCCGAAAAATAATATTTTCATTCTATACAAAATATCAAAAACATTTGCGAAATTGCTTCATCAGTAAACATTCGCCGCAACCAGGCCGAAAGAAAAATCAAAATGCAACCGTATTAATTTAATTTATATATTCCTTTTTTCTTTAGATAAATATGGACCGTTGTGTTGGGTGTTAATTGGTTATTCATTTATATGTACATTTTGATGTATTGATTGAGTATGAACATTTTTAAAAGGAAAAAGGGGAAAATAATCGATTGTTATTATATATTTTGAACTTTTACATACAAGTGAATAGGGGTAAAGTATGGATTTTTTTTTGGTCCGAGTGAAAAAAACTAAAGGAAAAAAAAGGGATATATAAATTAAATGAATACGGTTGGATTTTGATTCTTTCTTCGGCCTCATTTTAGTGAATGTACACTGATGAAGCCTTTTCGTAAATGTTTTTGATATTCTGTATAGAATGAAAAAATATTTTTTCGGAATGGGCAGAAACAATTTTCTGATAGTGTTTTGGGATGAAATCTGGAATACTTTCTGAATAATTATTATTATACTATATTATATAATGAGCTCTAGTTGTATTGTATGCTATTGAGCTACTACATACACTTTTGTGTGAACTTAAAGAAATGTATATATATATATATATATATATATATATATATATATATATATACGTACATAGATAATAAACAATTAAAATTTTTATTATTTGTAGCTCCTAGAAAAACCCGTCTAGTAGAGTACTGTAAGTGTAGTATTAACACAGCATGACGTCACTAGCTTTAAATGCATCGTTCCTTTCATTAAAGAAGTCGAACGCTCTAGACGTTAAGCCGCCGTATAAAGTGTTAAAATTATAACCGTTTATTCGCTGTTCAAAATTGGCCGAGTGGTTAAGGCGTAGAATTTGAGTTGCAAGATACTCGTAATCCGGTGTTTCGAATCGCATGACCGGTAGTGAATAGTCATATCTCTATGCTGATGAGTCCCGATTATTAAGGACGAAACGTATGCGTATATAGATAATAAACAATAACAAGTATTATAAATAAATATTTTAAAAAGGTTTTGCATGAAATGTCTCTAAGTGAATATGCAAAAATTGCAACAATATTTGTCTGATATGTGTAACACATTAACCGAATATTTTCAGATAAAGATGGCTGCCAACTTTCAATGGAAAATCCATTTGCAAACTCGTTAATCTTCTCCAGACGAAAAAGGAAGAGCAACAGAATTTACATTAAAATCAAAATTTCATCTGGTGGAAGCG